>OX381709.1:12103138-12560138 GCA_947462335.1 Harmothoe impar | reverse complement strand
TATTCCAGTAACTTTTGCTGGGGTAATTTAACTGGAGACATATTTATCCTCTAGCAGCGCTGTCATTATTATACAGTGGTAAAGCCGAGGACGATTTCCAAGGTAAGGACATGCATTTGATACTTCGATGGTTTATAACTTATATCCCACAAACCAGACACAGAACAATTTTTAATGAAAGTTTCGGCATAATCAGACATGTCTTGTCTTTGTTTTTGATTATTTAAGCTATCATGTCATTCCTTATTCGTGGAAACAGAATTACAAATGTACACTCAAGTTTTATAATTATTGGTATACAACCATGATAGGAGTGGGAAAATATAGAACCATACAAGCCGAATATGGCATCTGATATATGATAGGCGACTTTAGTACTGTAGTTTACATAGGAAAACTCGTCTATAAACCGCGCCTTGACTTTGGGCTGCTCCTATAAGCCCTTTAAGGACGGACTGATACCTTAATGCATCATGCCCTTGATCGGCATGATGCATCAATGCAGTACCAGCGAGTTACTCGCCAGGGCTGAATTGATGCATTATGGCAACAATTGACATATTACAGACCTTCCATTCTTTAAGGGTTAAATCAATCGTGCAGCCGAGAGTTTTGGCAGGTCCAGGCTTGTGTAAAGTTTCTGGCAAACATGGGTAAATATAATTATGGATGTACATGTGATGAGTTAGGTAGTATCGCCAAAGTAAGTAGATATTTACGTGTGTATTAAGTGCTTCTAGTCGCCGTCCAGTCCTTATATGCCTGTATACAGCCGGGGGGGGGGGGGGGGGCTACTCACTCTATGACGGTAACCGCCAACTGCCAAACTACTGCCCGCCTAAAACAGGGGTTGCCAAACCACCGCCCTCCTGAATGCAGGTGACCGCCCCCTGATTCCTTACAGATCAGCCACCGCCCCTGTTATTTCAGGGACCCTTGAAATTTTACCTTTATTTCCTGATGCAAATATCAGAGTAGACATGGATGATAGTTGTTCTCTTTGCATTTTACCATTTACACCCTAATAATTGCCCGTCCTCTAGAGTTACCGCCCCCTATATTTAAGGGTGCTGTGAGTCACTGCCCCCTTATTTTGAGATCCACCACTACCGCTTCCATGGGGCGTTTGGAGGTGGGTAGTCATTTCAGATTTGAGTACCCCCCCCCCAGGGATATCCAGTGGTATCTCTATTTTTGTGTACAAAATGTATATACCTGTTCATCTTTATATCATTATACAAATCATCTTTAAGTTTATGAGTAATGTTATTTTCGTTTGGTGTAAAAGTATGCTGGCGACAATAAGCTAGTTCTCCTGAAGGTGCCAATTAACCCTGTAAGGCTCCTGTTCATTGGAATTACAACAAGAAATATGATATTCATGTGGGGAGGACAACAGATTTTCAGGAAATTGTTCTATAATATCAGGCATCCTACAGTATGTTAAGGCGATCAAGTAGAATCCAGAACTGCAAACATTATGCACCTATCATTGAAAGATGATTTTCTAAATATAAAATGTAGGGAGAATGCACCTATCACTTTCTACCACGCTATCTCTACTGCAGTGTACCACTGCTCTGGCTGCTTTCAGAATATTTTTCTTTGAGACCTTCAGTACAGACCCTCATTCCAACTACTACATGAATTGTTTAATTGGAGTGAGGTGATGGTATCTGATGTTAATGAGATAACACCTGTAATTAAGGATTACGATATCCCAGGAGGAGGAGGCCAAATTCTCTGCTCTTGACTATACCGCCGAAGATGGACAGTAACATGTCCATCCCCCCCCCCCCCCCCACACCCGCCCCCATGCGAAGGACTGCCCTTGTGGATAATTCCCTGATATGGCCAAAGAAATACCCAGCCAGCATTGGTCCCTGCGGCCCATATGTGTTTTACTTGGGCCAACTGGGCTTGCCCATGTGGATATCTGGGTTATGGTCCTTTTTGTCCAGGGCTGCCAGTGGGAGCCCAGATGGGCCAGCCCAGGAAAAACTTTTTGCCCATAAATACATAGTAAATAAATCATCATTTATTGTACTTTTTTAAAGTTTATATTTAATCTGGGCTTGAGCTGGGCACTTTGAATCTGGGCTGGTTCATCGGGAATCCCACTGGTAGCCCTGGACAAAACGGACCATAACCCAGATATGGGCAAATCAGCTTGCCCACGTAAAAACACATATGGGTCCCACTAAGCAATGCCGGCTATGTAGGTGTATATCAGGCCAGCTGACCCTTGCTTGTAGCAGCATAGGCGGTGGAGGAGCAGTCAAAAAGGTGTGGGGGTTGAGCTGACGAGCTACCTAGGTCACAGAGGGATGGGATGGTAAAGAAGTGATGAAGATTGGGGTGGGGGGGGGGGGTGGAATTGAAGGGTGTGGGGGAGGGGGCACAAAACCACAGAGCCCTGTGTCTCCAATTTTAAGTGGCCTAGGTGCAAAATAACCACATGTCAATCTTAATTGTTCCTATGGTCTAAATATTGATGGGCAGACCCATGATTTTGAAGGAAATGACCACTACTGCTGGGGCCAGTGAGTGGCCCTCTGAGTAACTGAGATGTGTAAGTAGTGGGTCCATTGAGAGCCGCGTGTTAGCCTGTACTTGGCCCGTAGTAGGTATCGGGCCAGTCCACTACTGATGTGTGCACAGCTGTGATTGGCCGCGCTATGACGTCATCACTCGAGATTCCCTATTTGAGCAGTTTGCGATCTGCTGGGGAAGCCCTCCAGAATGGGCTGGTGGTTGTAAGACCTAGATCGTTCTGTCTAGGTCTGATAGAGACTAAGCCGCGTGTTGGCCCGGGCGTGTTGGGCATCCTTACATATAGTTTAGTAATTACATCTCAGCAGAAGTCATTCAACCCCGCATTTCACATTCGCTCAATAAACTAAAGGGGTACAGGAATTAATACTTCTCTCTTTATTCTGAAGAATTAAGTAAAACCCCCTCCCAAAAAGTGTGGGGGTTGAACCATATTCCATCCCCCACACTTGAAATACTGTGGGGGACTCCCGTGGTTCCTCCACCTGTGTCATTTCTTACTGATTTATGGTTGAGGTTATGGCAATTGGCTCTGTTTGGTCTTGAGAGACTTCGTGTAAACATCGAGGAATTTATATCGATAAAAATTTACAACGCCAGTAAAAAACTTCTCTGTGAAGCATTTAGTAATAACTAGCCTTTATATCTTGGAAACATTCCCATGTGGCCGCCCACACCTTGGCCAACGCCTTTATAGGTGGAACTACAGGTGAGCCGAGGCACCATACATGGCTGGCAACTACTAAAGGAGTCATAGATAAAGCCATAATAATGTACCCAGCCAGTAGTAAAATGGTACATCGTTCAACAACACATATTTATACCACACTTGGCCATTAGAACAAAAGAAATAGCCTGACTATATATGACGTACAAAAGGTGAGAAAATCACTCACCACTAGTGTGGCATAAGTAAGACCCTGTATTAGACTGTCGCCAATATCCTATGTACAGGGGTCTGGCGGTGGTTTAACTAAGTACTACATAGACAGAGTGGCTGTGTCTCATCAAATTGTGACAAGTTGAAGCTCTATGACCAGCGCACCTTCATGGCAGGCGCATCTCTGTGACTGGCATAGCTTTATGACCCGGGGGGGCACTCAATTTTTTTTTGACAGGAGTGTCCGGCTGGACCCCTGGCAACCCTTGACCCTCGCTTAGGGATATTTTCAAAATGAACCAGTTCATAAGGAGATTTTGGCCAAAATGATTTTCTGCTAAGAGAGAATTGGGAAAAAATGGACCTTTTGATTGGGGTATTTTGAAAATGAGCGGAAATTTTGGTAAAAATGGTTTCGATTCAGAGGAATTTTGGTCAAAATGACCCTTGCTTAGGGAAATTTTGCAAAAGTTGACCCTTGCTTAGGGAAATTTTGCAAAAGTTGACCCTTGCTTAGGAAAATTTTGCAAAAGTTGACCCTTGCCTAGGGAAATTCTTCTCAAAAGTGGACCCTTGCCTAGGGAAATTTTGTTGAAAAAGTACCCTTGCCAGCCGGACACTTGTGTATGCAAAATATACTAAGTACCCCCCCCCCGGCTTTATGACCAGGTAGCTCTGATTAGTGTAATTAAAGGGACTCGATACTTGTCACAGGATCACTGATGTTCTATTGACTTTTGCACATAACTCAGGATTATGTTAGTTTGATTTATTATCTAATAAAAAAACAAAAGAAATTGCCATGTCACGGTACTAACTTTCATGATACAGCCATTTGAGCAAAGGAGTACCTTAACTATAGAAATCAATAAGAAAACAGCATTTTCACATTATCTGTCATGGATAATCCCCTTCTTCTATTGATATTGCAACCAAACCTTGGGAATGTATAATGGACATCTATACAAACAATTTAGGACCAATAAAACAGGGGGTCACGGATAAAATGAGAGAGGCATGAATTTTGGAAAAATATTTCTTTTGCCTTAACTATAGGATCCTATGGGTGTCCTAGCAGTGAATATATGTGAACAATGGAGGTATACTGTCAAAGTAGCAAATACAAATAGTTGGGTTAGGGAAAGTCATCTATGTAGGAATATGAATACAGCTTAAAGAATACTTTTTATGAGCTTCGATTTTTGCCGCCAGGTGGCTTCTGTGTAGGAACCAGCAATTCCCTTTAAGAATATCTCATTATGTTAGATTGAACGCCACAATGTTCATATACGGGTCCATGTCTAAGTAAGTGTCATTGTAAATCAGTTTTTTGTACTGATATTTACATTTGACCAACTACCGTAAAACCTCGCGTATAAGCCTAACTCGGGTATTAGCCGCACCTAGACTTTAGGCCGATCATATAGCGATCTGATTATAGTGTCTTTAGTATTGTACCATATACTCTTGTATAAGCCACAACCAGAACCTGGGTCGATCCTATAAAGTATAAGCCACACCGGTGATCTGACTTGTGTATTAGACGCGAACCAGTGAACAGGAACCAGAACTGGAACCAGAAAGTATGATGGGAAAATTACCATCATGCATTCTGGTTCCAAACCAATGTCATGGTAGTTGTTACCAGCGTCTTTATTCGGAGGGTTCTATTATTAAACGAGAGTATGATTGGCTTTGCGGCCCATCCCTGCAGGCGCTCCCACAATAACACTGGGATTACTGGTCGCCTACAAAACCATCATGGTTGATCCTAGAGATAAGCGTTTAACCCTTTAAGGAGGGATGTTGTTAAAAAATGACATTTGTTGTCATGATGCACCAATGCAGCCCCGGCGAGTAACTCACCGGTGCTGCATTGGTGCATCATGACGACCCCTCAGGAGTGTCTCAACCCCATAGGGTCAGCATGACGCTTGAATGCAGCACTGGCGGGTTACTTACCAGTGCTGCATTCATGCATTATGACGACCAAGGGAATAATGCGTAAAGGGTTGAAAATATATAAAGGAGTGCAATCAACATATGCCAAGCCGAGTCTTGGCATATGAAAGTGGACAGTTACATAACTTACAACAATCCCACTTGAGGTGCGTCGATCTGATGCCAATTCCGTTTACTGCGCCATTTTCTGCGCAGATACATCCTCTAGTTTGACCACAGACCAACATGGGACCTTTGTTTCCTATTGGCATAGGAACTATATTATTAGAAAATGATGTCATGAAAGATGCCTGACCGAGGTGAGAACCACCAACCTTTGAATTCCAATTCAAAAGTCATGCATAACTAGCCCTCAGTATATTTCTATTTCTTTTCAACTTTTTTTTATTTCAATGGGCCTAAACCTTAGAAATATCCAGGAGACCACACGTTTGAAATAGATTCTCTAGATAGAGAACATTAAAGCCTATAGTCTGAGAGAGCTATATAGAAATTTAGCTACTTTTCAATACCGTAAAACCTCGCGTATAAGCCTAACTAGCGTATTAGCCACACCCCTAACTTTGGGAAATCAGAATAGGGGATCTGAAAATTGTTACTTTAGTGTACTATACTAATAAAAACTCTGGTATAAGCCGCGCCCTATATGGGCATGTTTGGTATCAAAAGAAAGCTGCCTCTAAATCGCATACAAGCCGCGGCTTCTACGCGAGGTTTTACGGTACCATTTTATATAGACATGTGGCAAAACACTGTATAATCCTATCACATAAGATATTAGATTGAGACTTGGATATCTCAGAGAATAGCTTGGGACCCCCCTATTTTCTAAGCCTCTTTGGAAAGTGTATGTTATTATGGTCTATTGCAAACTTTAGGCACTCACGTGCACTACCCTCTCCTCACGTCCACTACCATCTCCTCACGTCCACTACCCTCTCTTCACGTCCACTACCATCTCCTCACGTCCACTACCACTTAAGATTTAAGACTTAAAAGAGGGGGTTGGACGTGAGAAAGAGGTAGTGGACATGAGGAAGAGGTAGTGGACGTGAGGAAGAGGCAGTGGACGTGAGGAAGAGGTAGTGGACGTGAGGAAGAGGTAGTGGACGCGAGGAAGAGGTAGTGGAAATGAGAAGGTGGTAGTGGACGTGAGTCTTGAAAGAGGGGGTTGGACGTGAGGAAGAGGTAGTTGACGTGAGGAAGAGGTAGTTGACGTGAGGAAGAGGTAGTGGACGTGAGAAGGTGGTAGTGGACGTGAGTCTTGAAAGAGGGGGTTGGACGTGAGATTGGTGCCTACAGACAGGGGGCCTGTAGTCAGGGTGGCCTAGGGGCAGGGGGCTGCAAAACCGGAGGGCCTGTAGGCAGGGGGCCTGTGTTCCGGGCGCCTACAGGCAGCGGGCCTACAGGCAGGAAGGCCTGTATTCCGAATACCCTTATGGTTCCATATATAGAGAAAGCACACATGTTAGTATTCCAAGCTGTAAGAAATTAAATGAAATTATTTTAAGATTATTTCAATTTGCATCAGTATAATCTAAATTCAACATTGCTATTTTGAATTATTGGTATTTTTTTTGGCAGAAAGCTTCATAGTACTCTGATACATGAGATAACGTTCATATGGCAGTATTCCAAACTGTAAAGAATTACATTAAATTTGTTTTAGATTATTTTAATTTACATCAGTTTTTCGTTGAATATTTGGTGCGCCCTGATTTTAAGCAGATAAGCGTCGTGCTCTAGTGGGGGATATGGGAGGGGCAGCAGAGCGGAGACTTGTTTACTTTTTCAGGATGTAATTAGGGTGTTACATGGGCCGAGGAAATGCATCCCCGCAGGGCAGTTACGTGTTAGATAGACTACACCTGGACACGGTTCTTCCATATACCCACTGCCCCACAGGGTCAAGACGAGGTGTTATACACCGAGTCGCTGACCAGTGGGCAGTGGGTATGTGGGAGAAGCCTGGCCAGGTGTAGTCTATCTTATTTAACCCTCGGGTATGCAATATACCCAACTTGTGAAGCCTTTGTTTCAGCTGCCCACCGTGGGTTAAAGGGAGAATACTGACATAATTCTATATAATTCTATGCTCCCCATAACTTTAATATACATTCCACAATATTGGCTGAATCCTTCATTTAATCCCAATGAATATGCGCTCCTAATAGGCGTATTGATTCTTATCTTGTGTAATTCTTGTATTAAAATACCTTTGAATATGCAGTGACCCCTGAGTCCTAGCACTGCATGATGGGGCAACCTGTGACACCTACATATGTTGCTCCTATAAGTGACTCTCTCCCGCGGGGATATAAGTGGTCTATTATAATCACGCGCACCAACTGACCTTTGTCTCCAAGCAGAGTCCTAGTCCTACCGTCAGGTAGGATAGTGTGGGCCAGTCTGGCTGCTACACTTGGCTACCTGTGCTACCTGTGTACAGACCCCTGTCCTTTTCTTGCTCCCCACAGTGTTGTAGGTATGCAGGCCATGTGCTTTAAGGACCGCAGCAATGTTGACACAAAGCAGAGGGGGGACTTTGCTAAATGTGGGTATATCTCCAGATTAATGCAAAATTGTGTGTTCTGCATCCCAGTAATATCATTTATTATTCAAATCCATGAGATTATGCCATTTTAATGCATCCAAATGCATGCATTTTCACCAGAATGTGATGCTCAATGCAGAGGGGGAACTTGGAGTTGACTACCCTGTTTCTGTTACCAGAAACATCTGACCTCCCCCCCTAGGTTTAGCTCAGTGGTGGCCCGTGATTATAATGATTCTACTCCCAGTGCCTGTGGCTGCCTGCAGGGTGATTACTCAGCCCTCAGCACCCTGCAGGCCTGTTACCAAAGCAGCCAAAGTGAAGCACTTAAAGTGGCATAATCACCAAGCGTCTCTCACTCACAATTCTAGTACTGTTCTAGTCTACTATGTAGTTAAGTGTGATTGGTGAGAATGCCCCTTTAAGTCTGGGTCAGGCAGTGCCAAGGAGCTTCATTATGTATTATCTACATATAATGTAGATCTATATATAATTGTCTACTTGTGTGTGGCACAACCAGCAATTTGCCTGGACCAAAGTATTATTCACTATCTAAATTCAACATTGCTATTTTGAATTATTGGTAATTTTTTTTGGCAGAAAGCTTCATAGTACTCTGATATCTGTCTGCATGTACAGAGATAACGTTCATATGGCAGTATTCCAAACTGTAAAGAATTAAATTAAATTTGTTTTAGATTATTTTAATTTACATCAGTTTTTCGTTGAATATTTGGTGCGCCCTGATTTTAAGCAAATAAGCGTTGTGCTCTAGCGGGGAAGATGGGAGGGGCAGCAGAGCGGAGACATGTTCTAGATATCATCCACTTTAACTGCAGGTATGCTGTGTTCACTAGGTATAATAAATTACTGCTCAGACTGCCCAGGGCAAACATGGACGAGGTTTTTGTAATAGAACAAATAGCATATCGTCCACTTTCTGCACTAAAAAAAATCAAACATGTTAGATATTTAAATGCCCACTTTTGATGCCCACCAGTTGCTATCCCACTTTTGTGTTTGAGAATTTTGACGTCCATCTGCGTCCACAGGGAGGCAAAACATATATTTAATACAGCACTGAAATTCGCGTTTTGTCAGACGACAAATGACCTGATATATGCTAATGGACACAGGCCTAATTATGCCATCCACATGTGTCCACATGAAGATAAAACATATACATCAACTTAGTATCTAAATTCAAGGAACGACACATAGGTCAATAAATGCCAGTGGACACAGGCCTGACGACAGCATCTGTGCCTTTAAGGACGGCATCATGCCTTGATGCCTTAATGCCTTGGTCGTCGTGATGCATGAATGCATCGCTGGCGAGTATCTCACCAGTGCTGCATTCAAGCATCATGCCGACCCTACGGGATCGAGACACTCCCTTAGAGTCGGTTTGATGCACTAATACAGCACCAGTGAGTTACTCGCCAGGGCTTCATTGGTGCATCATGACGACAAATGTCATCTTTCAGCGACATCCGAAAGGGTTAAGGGGTTAAATATACAGAGGACAAAACACAGAGGCAAAAAAGTATATGCTAAGGCCAAATAAAAAAAAAGGTGTGTTTCAGGTTACCCGACCCTACCTAGCAAAACAGGGCCGACCCTAGAAATTTTTATGCAATTTTGAAAAAGAAAAAATATTTTGGGTCATTTTGGGGCTATTTAAGGGTCGATCTGATAGTTCACGAGTCGAGGCGGTCATCGGCGAGTCGGCATTGTAGTTTGTGAGTCGATTTCTGGGTACTTTTCAGGCTAAAGTAAAAAAATAAAATAAAATAAAATAAAAATCCAACCTACCTACCCTAGATTTTCAGACCATGTAACCTGACACACATCTTCTTTTTTTTTGGCCTAAGGTCTTGCATATAAGATGAAGGAGGTGTCAGGGCCTGCCACACTAGTTTTATATGGGAGGTGCATCCAGTCCGATTTGTTATACTGTGGAAGTACTTATTTTCAGCGGTCCAAATTTTTGCGGATGAGTGAAAATCGGCAAATTCGCGGGTATTTATTCCATTCCATACTTAAGCATATAAATAGTTCACGGATTTTCCATTTCCGCGAAAATCACGAAAATAATATACCCAGCGAAATAAAGTACTTTCACAGTATAGATATGAGGTCTGTGTCCACTAGCATATATCAGACTGTTTTGCCACCGAAAAATACGTTTTGGCGCTGACAAACATATTTTGGCGTCGCCTAAACGTGTCTTTTAGCAACAAAACATTCTGATATATCCTAGTGGACACAGCCTAATTGATCTTTGACAGTGGAGCAAATGCGAGATATTTCTATACCACTGCATTGCTTTAATTTGATACTAAATATGCCAATATTTGTTCATTTTTGTTATGTTTTTCATAGGGAATTAGCAAACATTTTCCTCGGAACCTGATTTCTATGATGCCCGCGGTGCTAAGAAACCGTTTTATTTTTTTTTGCGTGGCCTTAATGGCCTTTTTTAAAGGTAGAAGCCAGGGTCTACACATACGGCACCTGGTGGCAAAAAAATGAAACTACTGTAGTTGGTCTCTTACTACGTATGTAACACTTGAGTACAAAAACCAGACAGGGTAAATTAGACTGTAATATACGGCGACTTTATTATAGGAAACTCTTGGTGTATTATAGTACCAGGTATAACCATCAGCTATACAAGAACAGTAACAGATATATAATACAGTAGGCAACCCTATAGCATAGAGTTAAGCCCGTGAGTACAGGGTGGTCATGTCACGACAGTCCCAAACCTGACTGACTTCCAATGGGGAAGTAGCCGTCTTATATACAGCGCTGCGTAGCCACGTGACCGTACTAGCAGCGCCACCTGTTAGGTTTAGTTATGTAAAATGATTATGTAACAACTACCGACGGTAACCGAAGGTGGTACCGGTACACTACCGTATAGATAACCGAACTAGAGGAGTCGGTGTATGTAACGAACCAACGACACTAGTTATATGAATAAAACAGTTATTAAACACAATAGAACCGTGTTACATCTTATAACATACAATAGATATACAATGATAACGTTAGACTTATAGTCAACCCGTTACACTACCTATAATCACGCTAAAAGCATATTTCTCGCTTGTATATGTCCTAACTCACCTTTACTAACCTTTTATATGCCACATTATGGTGTTCCACACATCTTGTCACTGTTTTTCATTGTTGCTAAAAAGATGTGCGCTACTCTATTATTGGCGTTAGACCAACTAGAAAATATTTGAATAATTCCAAAAATGTATTAATTCATCAATGAATCACTTTTATTTTGATAGTAAAATGTATGGTATGATCTTATGTACACATGGCTAAGGTTTTGGTTACAAATTATTGGCAATTATGTTTTCTGTCTTGCAAAATGTAGAAAAACTGCAATTTTCTAGATTGGTGTTTTACCCCTAAATTGGTCGTGACTCTTCGGTTTCACCTATGACAACCAATTTCTATGGACTGATTGTGTTACTAATGATCTCCTCTAAGCATCTGAGAAGTTTGGTTGAGACATTATTGGTCAATTTTTCAAAAAGTTGAAAAATGTTGAAAGAATAGGGACTTTCCCATAGCCGGCTATTGTTAAGCGTGTCCTATCTTCAATTGCCAATATATCAAAATCTAGCACTATGAAGTATTGAGCATGTGTCAAACTAAAATAGTCCCAAGTGGTTAAGAGAAATTGTTGGTAGATCAAAATTGACCGAACTCTGGCTTCTACCTTTAAGCTTTCCAACTTTGACTCTTCTCTTTTATAAGTTGTTTCAAGCAGCTGAAAGAAGGTCATTAACCAACTGTAACTGTTGCTTAAATCCGATGGTGCATGCAGTGAAGGATCCGTGCCCAAGGCCCAAAAATCGACCTTCTCACCGCGACACTTGACATTGTATTACAGATCAAGCTAGGAAATCACTTTGTCGGCCTCGCCAGCTACACAGATAATACAAATGCTCAGCCCTTATCCCAGGTCAGTCATAGGGAAATTGGTCGGGCATGACCAACTGCTATTCAAAAATGACTGAGGCAAAACAACATATGACCAATGCCTTACTCAAAAGGGCTACTGTAAAATCTCGCGTATAAGTCTAACTCGCGTATGAGCCGCACATCTAACTTTGACAAATTATATAAGCCACAGAGGGGTTCTGAGAATTGCTTATTTGGTGCTGTACTATACTTTAAGAAACGCTATATAAGCCGCACACTATAGGCATGTTTGGTATCAAAAGAAAGCTGAGTCTGACTCTCGTACAAACCGCGGCTTATACGCGAGGTCTTACAGTAATATTCATTGAAGTTGAGAAGACTGAGGTAAGGTAGTCAGTACTGACCACCCTTACAGTATTAGATAACCTAGGTTGTTCATATAGTATAGGGAGCCAGAAAATAGCAAACTAGATTAGGTATAATGGTCTGATTTGTTAGGCAGTGCTGACTTAGTTCTAGAGCCTAAAGATTATCAGATTACCGATCACACTTAAACTCCCACTGCCCCTACAGGGGTAGGCACTGGCCCTTTCAGCCATGGGCCACCCGGGTCAATAGCTTCAGAAATCTATGGGCCCATATATAAATCTAATAAATATTTTACTTTTCTTGGGGAGAAAATCATGGGTTTCCAGGGATAATCGATATCAACACCAAACCTGAATGGCTGATTTCCTAGTGAATTTCTCTTTCCAACGACATATAACATGACTATATTGGTAAAGATATATTCTCCTAGAAATTTCTGCCTCCACCCCTGTGAGTAAACTACAGGCCCGGATCCAAAACTAAGGGCCATTGGCTCCCGTCCAGCGTTAGTGTCTACCGTCCCCTATAGGGCTGAATACCAGTCCCGACTGTCACTGGAGGGGTACCGAGATTTGCGCCTTTAACCACCTAGCAGACTAAAAAAAAGTACTAGCAATGTGAATTTGACACGCTTGGTGATTATACCGCCTTGGAGGTAACCTAAATTCTCTCACCTTCTCTCCACACATGAACATATAGCCACGCCTAGTATCTACTGGAGCCCATAACTTCTGCATGGCTGAGCATGGTGATACACCTACCCACCACTCCCTAGATTTGTAACACCATTTCAAGTGTTACTGTGAAAAGGTAAAAAAATAAATGGACTGATAAGGCCATATAAAAGAAGGCTTGTTTCAGGTAACATGGGCAGAAAATGTAGGGTCGATAGATTTCTTTTTTTAAACTTTTTTTTAAAAACATGAAGGTACTAGCCGGCCAGTCCGAAGACCCTAAAATTGACCAAAAAATGGTAAAAATACAGATATTTTTTTCAAAATTGCATAAAAAAACGTAGGGTCGGCCATGTTTTGATAGGGTCGGTCGGGTGACCTGAAACAAGCCTTTTTTTGGGCCTAATTGGCCAATTTCAGTCATGTGGATTGTATGAGATAATGATTATTGACACTGGCAAGGGCAATAGGGTAACTTATTTGAAATTGGTGTCAAGATCAATTATCTCTTCTGCGCCCCGCCCTGTAGTTAGACTCCACCCATCATCAAGGCAACCACTTATTCCAATTGCACATATAAAGTGTATTTAAAAACACTTCACGTCTGTGGTCGCCCATTTTAATAATGTGTGGATATGTCACTACCTAAAAGTAGTGTAGTATATATGCTAGGTACTGTGTACTATAATAAGGGTGATTTTCTCCCGTGATTACGGTACCGAATTCAGAGCGATGTTCACACATAGTGACTATAGAAGAGACCCCCCCTCCCCCTACCACCCCCTCCCCCCGAGACGGCAATACCTTCTCTGAATAGGGTGTTCCATCGAAAATGGATTAGTGTGTCTATAATTGATATCTATAGCCAAGCTGCTAGTGAAAATAATAGTTAATTTAATGCACAAATCAGAATAAGGATAACTTTATTGGAAAATGCTTGACAACCGCTCAAAGTTGGAAAAGTCACTGATATTTCACCCCTGCTGGACTATATACATAGGCTATGACCCAGATGGCACCTATGGGGTAAAGCCCTACTGCTGCATGTAGCATAGGGAGCAATCAACCTGCGTGCAGCCACATACTATAAAACAGGGAAATGCACGAACTTCACCTAGCTATAATTCAATATATGTATATGTATTAGACTTTGAATTATTTTACCAATATGATATATAATCCAATGCTATTTGGTAGTGATGTTTCTACTTTGGGTGCTATGTGGATGTAATTACATTACCATAGCATTCACTAGTCTCAAATTCCGCAAGAGATGTGAAAGAATTTGAGTGATTTTATAATTCTAGCCTACTTTTGAATGTTTGAAGTCTCTTGTTCCTACTGCACACTTTTTGAAAAATCAATTTAATATTGTTAAATCTCAATTTATATTTTATTTCTTGTCATAATTACCAAACTACTTGCACCACAAAAAGTGTACAGTATCTGAAATATGGCCCAATATGTGTAGAATATCATGGTACTTGGTATTTCATTGAGAGATACATAGATACCTGCGGATATGCCATAGACTGAGGTGAGATTTCCCTCCCCTACTTCAGATACAGGTGCCATAGGCGGCCTCTTCACCCAGTGCTACCCTGTGGGGAGGCCCTCGGCGCCGTGAATGTAACACCCTACTCTGAATATGTTGTGATGTTATGACAGACATACAATATGACTTATTATTATACGATATGGGCGCACACCGACCATTTTAGGTGATATTCGCGTTCTGATATTCCTGCATAGCGCACACTTGGGAGGGTGAAATCGTTCTGATATTCTGGATATCAGAACGATTCTGAATGGGGAATTCAGAATCGTTCTTATATTCTGAATATCAGAACGATTCTGAATGGGAATTTCGTCTGCCATAAAATCCGAAGTTTTATGGAGACTCGAACACGCTACATCAAGACTTGAAGTCCGATGTGCTAACCACCACGCCGTGAAGGCGCTGGTAGAGGTGGGTGGCGAAACAAGGAGTCTACAGGCGGATTTCCAGCCCTGTAGGACCATTATTTACCGAGTTACAGAAGAAAAGGCATTTTTTGGTCTAGTTTCTTTGAAAATCCAAATTTTTTTCTAATTTCTTTTTTACTATAAAGGTAGAAGTTGGACTTTACTTAGCCTTTCGTTAAAATAATTCTAGGGATTTTTTTTCACATAGAAATAGGCATTTTGAAAAAGGTTCGTTTCCACCCAGGATCGATCCGGGTACCTTTGGTGTGTGAGGCGGCGACGCTAGCTGCCGTGCCTATCCGGCTGTGGTGAATGAGGAGGGAGACGCTGTGTATATTGCAGTGTATCAGGGAGCAGTTAGTTTTTAAAGCAGCAGGTCGCGCGGCGTAAGTACACTCCTATACGTTAGCACTGAGAGTATGTTGGATTTGAAATAATGACTGATCCCCTGGAGATTGAGGCTATGACGTCACCAGGCTCCACCAATCAGCGAGCAGGGTTGGTGGGAGCTCAAAACAACATGGTGCTACTGGTGTACGAGTGATATTCAGTCAATAATCCTTCAAAATGGCCAAACTAGGACTCATATAAGGTAATTAAAGACATTTGAATGGGAATATCGTATAATAAACCTAATAATATATGAATATCCCCGAACTTAGGGTGTGTATTCATGAATAACAAACCTCGGTGCTACGCACCTCGGTTCGTTATTCAAGTATACACACCCTGCGTTCGGGGATATCCATACATTATTGGTTAAATACTGAATGTTGATATGTCACACAAAACAACACGAGTTCATGAAGGTTGACAATTTAGAATTAAAGACAAATGCTAGTGGCTGGGAGGTTCTGATGTTAAACTGATTTCTTTTTATAACTCTGGATTATAATACCTTGATTTATTACCAAAAGAAAATGCAAAAAAATCCATATGTCACAGTGCTAACGTTTATGCTAGGGCCATCCAAACAAAAATGCCCTAACTATGGAAATGAATGGGAAAACCATATATTTTCACATTATCTATGATAAGTAAAAACCTTCTACTGATTTCTGTACTGAACTTTGTAAGTGTGTAGAGGACATCTTTGTGAACATTTTGGAAGAAAAAAATGAAGGGGTCACGGTTGAAATGAAAAGGTTATGAATTTATCCAAAATATTTCCTTAACTATAGGGACCTATGGGCACTCAGCCATCATATAAAGATGATAAACATGGGTATAATTATAACAATTTGCATAAATATAATATTTTGGGCACTGTATTCCATGTATGGATGTAGATTAAGTCGAAATTTGAGCAATGAGCAATACAGATTTCTCCCACCAGGTGGCTTTTGTGTACCCACTCGCATTTCACTTTAACAGATGTACATCAGGTAATCTACGCGCAATTAAATCAATAGGTAAATAGCGTGATGACCTGCCTCCCAAACCAATTTATGGTTCTTCATCAGGATCTAATATAACCTTATGGCTGTGTCTCACGAAGTTGGGCCAGTGTTTTTGTCTCTGACCGGGTGCCGTCTCTGACCATGCAGGTGCTGTCTCTGACCAAGTAAGTATTTTTTTTATAAATCATTATATATAAAAGTATAGGCTAGAAAATGAAAAAAAACACATTTTCTGACACCAGGTCAGAGACGGCATCCGGTCAGAGACGGCACCTGGTCAGAGATGGCACCCGGTCAGAGACAAAAACATTGGCCCAACTTCGTGAGACACAGCCTCATGTCAGACTATCTGGCAAGGCTGACGAGTTCCCTTCCTGTTGAGGTCACAGCAGGTTAAGAAGTACGACATTATTATGTCAATATTACGACATTATACTTACCCACGTCACTGTTGGGTGCCAGCCTGCATCATAAAATCATCATTTAAAGTGGCAAACTTCTATGGGCATAATAAAGTATGTACTCACTTACCTTCTTCGTGTGTATGGATTGTCAAATAGGTATTCCTCCTCCTTGGGCTAAAAGATTTACATGGTGCCATTCGATGTGGATGAAGCATTTGATTACTTGTCACATGCAGTAGGATCAGAGCATAGGCATGAAATTACCTGAACTGTGCTTGGAGGCTTAGGTGTGACCTAGATAATACTACCAGGGTATGTCACTGGACGGCCACATTTCTTTTGTGAGTGCCCTCTGTTGGTTGTCTAGAGAACTATTTGCTGCCAAGCTTGTGAATTTAACATTCCCTTTTTAATTAGGCTTTAACAAATTCATTGTGACTTAACCATGATTTATGATAAATATTTATTGTACATTCATATTTGGATTTTTGATTTTTTCATGAAAATGAATTGCACATGAAGTGCCCCTTTATGGGGCCTTCAGCCTCAGTCTTTGTTGTCTCCAAGCACCGTGTTGGTGGGTTGGGTGGGTAGTAGAAGAAAGGCGAGTGACCTCCTCTCCTTGGAGGATAGCATTCTGGTAAAAGTACATGTATTTAAATGCATTTAAAGGTCACATAGTTAATTAGCATAAAAACAGTGTTCATGGTATCCAGAATATGCCAATAAATATGCAACCAGTGATACAGCTTCTTTAGCAAAGTCCCTCCTCTGCTTTGCACCAACAATGCTGCGGGACTGACCCTCATGGTCACAGTATAGTGGGAGAGCACGGCAGCACAGAGAAACATGGACAGGTCGCCAGTGTAGTACCTGGAGTGACGCACCCTTCTTCTATATATAGGCATAGTAGCCACAGCACAGTAGGAGAGCTAAATAGTGCAGTGAACCAATCACAGATCGCCAGTGTAGGGCCCAGAGTGACGCACCCTTATTCAATTAATAGTAAGTAGGTCATGAGAGATTCAGTTGTGGCCCTTGGTATAGCACCATGGTACTAGTGTTCTAGGGGTCACTAGGTCAATATAACCTATATAATTATATTCTGGATCCCAGCTACAAATACAATACTTTTTATGCAATACGAGTATGTGGCCTTTGCCAAATTGCGATGCTCAAAGGACAGCCTAGGGGAGGGGCTTCTAGTGACTCACCCTGTTATTATAAATAGGGACACTTCCTCTCCCTTCCCCTTGATGTTTAGACCACTGTCTAAGATCAATGGAGGCGCATGCTTAACTCTCTGAGGGAGCGTTCATTTATTAGTTATTGGTGAGGGGGGGGGGGGGGCTTTAACATTTCTGACCCCTCTTAAGGTGGGGGGGGGGGGATAAGAAATTCAGCCCCTTTTAAGCAAAAAAACATGCGCGTTACTATAGTTCAAAGGGGGGGGGGGGGTGGATTTTCAGCACCTTCGCCGAGAGGGGACACAGAAGTTCTATGCACTCTCGAGGGGAGGGGGGGGGGGGCGTCACATCTTTTTCAGGTTCAGCATGGTGCTCAAAGGTAGCACTGGCGAGTTACTCCCCAAGTCTGCATTCGAGCGTCATAATCTATTATATCATTACGTTGTTCCTTGAAAAGGTTAAAGGAGCAATATATCACCACTTGCGCAGCTACCAGTCAGGGTCGTGGCAAGCAGTTTCAAAGTTGGGGGACAAAGATGGTTTCTGGCCAATTTTGACCTTCTTTGGCTTGACCTTTTAGGTTTGACTTCTTTTTAGGGTTAGTCAAAAGTAGGAGGGCCATGTCCCCCCCCCCCGGTTACCAAGCGCCTGGCCACATAGTAGACTAGAACAGTACTAGAATGTTGAATGGGACACGCTTGGTGATTATGCCGCTTTAAGGTTGACAGTGTCCTCTCAGTGATTAATGTGTTATTCACGAACCAGCTGCTTAATGCCAGCCTTTCTCGACCTGTATGTTGTTACCCTGTAACTAAGGCCACTCAAAAAAATAAAATGGTTTCTCATGAAAGTCAACTTTTGAGTAAAAAAATATTTTTTGGGGCCAATTTTTGATGAAAAACATAATAAAGATGGACAAATATTGGCATATTTGGTAACAAATTAAAGCTAAAAACGCCAGCAATGTAGTGGTATAGAAATAACTTACATTTTCTACACTTTGAAAGGTCAATTAACTCTTGACCAAAGAAGTGGGCACAATAAACATCCATCATCCCATACATTTTAGCACACGAGTTAAAAAAGAAAAGGGGGAAAAAAAACCTCCCTCGTCATATTTCTCAGTCCCTGGTGATGAGAAACCATTTTTTTTAGAGGCCTAATGGATACTAATTTTATACTTCAAATGAAACCTTTCACTCTCTCATATTATAATGAGGCTCACATCAATGGTAAGATTGCATGCATTGTTTATCATAAAAATACACATCAATCACTATTGTCCATTTTTTGATAAACCAAGCAAATACCAGTGTCAAAGTGAAAGCCAAATAATTATGTTAGATTAACAGCCTGAACCATTAATCATTATTTGTGTAAGATCATTAACTAGTCTTTGACCGGGTGACGTCTTTGACCAGGTAACGTCTTTGACTGGGTGACGTCTTTGACCGGGAGACTAGAAAAGGCAATTTTCAAATTTTTTTTTCCATATCTCTTCTATTTGAAAATATATGCCAATGGTTAAAGCAAAATACTGTGGGCAGTGTAGCTCTTCAAAGTACACATGATGATACAGAAAGTGACGTTTTTGACTGGGCAGAGAAAAAAATATAGCATAATCTTATAATGCACGTAAAAGGGCCTACATATATATATAACAAACTTTGAATAAATTTCCTTTCATATAGTGTGAAAATATCCTTTGACTTTACCACCCATTTCTTACTATATATGTCTAATTTATGCTATAATAACGCTTCCCGGTCAAAGACGTCACCCGGTCAAAGATGTCACCCGGTCAAAGACAATCCAATTGTTACAAAGTCGTGAGACTGAGCCAGAAGTTCTGTCCACAGATTGCGCTGGGTACCAGACTCCCATAGCCTGTCAGGAACAACTTGCATTCCGAGAGCAGAGCCAAGATTTCACGAGATTGCTAGTGTCAGTGTGCACACAGCGGTTGTGGGAACAAGTCCAAACCCTGTGCATCGCTATACCATATTCGGCGTAATAAGTGCCCTCCCCCTAATAAGCGCCCCCCCGCCTTTTTGTGGCATTTTTAGACTAGAACATAGGCTTTCACATATTTCACGATTTTGGAGACAATTAAACTGTTAGGTACTATAACGCCATAAAAAATATGTTTATAAGCGCCCGGGGTGCTAATTAGGTCGAATACGGTATGTGAGTGGAATTGTTGAATCCTGATATCTCTATCTATGTTTCGTATCCAGGATCCGCCCATACACTGAGGGAGCTGGGAGCGCCCCCCTCCCCCCCCCCCCCTTGATGGCGGCTACCGTCACCATGTCGTACCCCTACACCACTCGGGGAGCAGCAAACAGTATAGTTAGAGCCATCTTACTGTAAGTAATATTATTATTATCATATCGTCGCGTTTAAGCGCCGGGTATTGAATAAGCGCCGGTCTTGTATAAGCGCCGGGGGTAAACACCCCTCCAAAGTTATAAGCGCCGCGCTTAAACATGACGGTACGGTACTTCAGAATACACACAGAAAAGTATAGGCAATAACATTTCATATGATTATGTATTTTACTATAGTTTTGGTGTTATTAAAGTACTGCAGAAATGGAGAACATGTGGTTTTCATATAGAATAAACAAATCGATATACAGGGGATTTAGAGGTAGCACACATGCTACCAATGAAGCCCCAGGAGACGGGAAATCTCAACAGATTTTGGAGAATAAAAGTGACACTTTTGTTTTGTTTTTAACCTTCCCTTACAGGGTCCTGGCTGTTGTTGCCACTCTTCACTCTGTCAATGCTGGACCACGTAATACACTATCTTATTCATAACTGAATGATAACTGAATCTGGGTAGAAAATGAAGTACTGTATCCAAAGAATAAGACAAATTGAATAAGGGAGTCCAGGTGACACTCTGGCTGACCTAAGGGAGTCACCTGGGGGTCATATAGCTCTCTGGGTCATATGACTCTCCCAGGTGAATCAATGCCAGGTCATTCTGGAGGCAACCTGGACTCCCTTTTGACTACAAGGAACTATATAATTTATTGTTACAGATATATAATTGTGATTACAAAGAAATGGAATATTAGTTTGGTAACAGTTGCTGTCTCAAGAAATATGAATAGAATAAAAGACAAATTAAATTAAAAAAATGCAATACTTGATTTTCTACAGAAAATTCGTGTGTTAACCTGCATCTACCCATTGACGGCAATGCCTGCACTGGCAACAACGATGGAGACCTGGACCAAGATGAAACCGTCACATACACTTGTCTGGAAGGGTAGGTCCACGAGTACTTGTTTTCTGTTACTTCTGTAGACCATGTTTTGGAGACCCATACTGATTAAAGATGGTATATAAGCTAATAGACTTTCCAAACATTTTCTTCAAAATGGGTATGATTTTAATGTCAAGGGTTTTGTTATTATCTAAGCTGATATGCAGTGCTCAATGTTAAATATATTTGTCCATAAATGCATGATTTGAGATAGAAAACAATGTTGCTTATTCACTGACTCAGTGTCCCCCCTATGTGAGCATGATGGGAACAAAGCTAATAGGGAAAGCACTGAGCCATGCAGTATCGACACATAGGGAGTTTTAGTGTCGACTTACAGTAAAAAAATGTTGCACTGCATGTGCTCATCTTATAGACTAAGCCATTGCCAATAATTTAAAAAGTTAGGGAAGACATATGCGATAGTATATACAATAGGAATAATAAGACTAAAAAATCTCCAAACATTTAGCTGACACACCATCTTTAACATACTACACCATGGTTCCCAAAATACCTCACAGGTGGAACACAGGTCCAGGTGGCCAACTCATGGGAACTTTACCCTAAATGGATTAAATAATGCCTGCATTGCATGAATGCTGGTATTTAAGCAAAGCTTTTTATTGCTTAGAATACTTCTTTAAGTGGCTTTAAGCTCATTAAATGCCATGGAAATGTCATGGAAAGGTCTTTTATATGACATTTATACAGCTTTTAAATGCATTTACTGAAATTAAATGTTTGCTTCATGCTGGTTAGTCATTGACTCAGGGTATTAACCCTGAGTAATATACACCTACTAATTTTGCGTTTTAAGACAATTTTGTGACATAGGAGAATCTTTATATTTTGGTTATCGTCCGACATAGACAAAAGTCGACAAAAACATGAGACAGGCAAGGTCGGGGGACAGGATCTAGCGCAAATTTTTTTCTAAAAATCTAAATTTTTCTTGACTAAATTGAACTGCGATCTTTACGAATTTATTTCTCTCTTTCGCTATTATGTAAATGTATGAAAACAAAGCTACCGCCACCATGGGCCTCCATAGGCTGCAAGGCATTAAGTTTTTGGGTGCAAGATAGAAATGACATTTTGAGCGAATTTGCCCGTATTTCTCTCTTTCTACCCCCAAAGCGGGCAAAATCTGGGCACATTCTACCGCCAGGACCTATGCAACAAGTCACATCCACTCTATATCTATGTGTTAAGACAGGGGATGCACGGCAAAGGCATGGACGCGTAACACACGCCGCCCTGTAGCCGACCGACACAGCGAAACGGAAACGGCGATGGTGTCGCTGCTGATGCTCCGATCGACTCGCTTTACGGCCGAGATGTAAAACAGCGGTTACGCGCTGCTGGGCGCTGACGCCGACAGCCACCTGCTCGCCCCCAGCCACCTGCTTTCCCACAGCCACCTGCTCACCTACAGCCACCACCTGGAATTTGATTATATATGACTTCCAATATATGAAATTAGGGTAGCTTTTTCTGGCGATTACGATTCTGCCGTCAGAAATGAGAAATAATGTATTGTGCTCAAATTAGATCACTCATTCGAATTCATTTCTGATGCCAGAATTGACAGATTACCCTGAGTCATCTGTGAGGACACTCACACACTCCATTTTTATTTAATTAGCTATGTCTAATTATCATTACGGTGAGATAATTTTTAATGTCAACCGAGAGGTGACAGGCATTACTGACCTGGTATTAGCCCGGGAATTATCATTCCCTAATTTCAAATATATATAGACAAAGGTGCACGAGTAGAGTTCCTCACTGAGGGTTATTTCACTTGGCTTTGCCTCGTGAAATAACCCTCAGTGGGGAACTCTATGATTGCTCCTTTGTGTTTATTTCATGTCCATATCAACAATAATTGTCAAAATTCCCCTTAATTGCTCTGAAAAAGCTACTTTATAGTGGTTGAATCACCAATTTGGATGATTTGACAGGCCATTAAATACGGGCAAGGGTTATTTCACAGGGGGTGTTAAATACGGCCCTCCTTGGTTAAGTCAATGGGAGTGCCGTATTCACCATGAAATAAATAAACTGTTTACACCCAAATATCCCATATCTGGCAGGTATCACGAGGACGGTGAAGCAATAACTGATATGGAATATCTCGTTACCTGTACGGGTGTGAATACTAACACCGCTGCATGGGACAATAGTGGGAAATGTATCGGTAAGTTGAACACTTCCCCCAATACCCAATAAGTCACCAGAGGACACGCTCTAGGAACTATTTAGATCAAAGTTGTGTGTCATGTACAGTCTAACAACAGTGGCACCACCTGGTGGATACTGTAGTAACTATATATCTATAGTAATCATTGCACCACCTGGTGCCCAGTCCTCAGTCTGAAGTGGCTATCCTAGGTTAGGCATAACCAAGTACTATTCAAAAATGAGGCATAACAACATGTGACTAATGCCTAAATCAAAGGGACTTAGCCTAAAATGCAGTGAAATGCAGAAGACTAAGGTCAGTACTGACCAAACCTTACAATATTACCTAGCCTAGGCTGGTTGTATAGAGAGCCAAACAATGACTAGCTTTGTTAGGCTATAGTGACTGAGCGATTGGTTGTATCGGGAGCCAAATAGTTGCAGTGCAGGGCCTGTTTTTCATGACCCCCTCACACCATCTACTGCTAAAGGACTCGGCTTATGTAGGGCAGATATACAAAGAAATGACTGGAAAATTGTAATGAATTGCTTATGCTACTTGTTTTATTCTGATTTAATAAAATCATATTCACGCTTGCTCGTCATAAATTGCATCTGATCGGACATTGCATCGAGTCATAAACTTTCAAGTTGTACCGGGTTTGATGAGACACTGTCTAAGGGTTAATTGGTTAGAAGTAGCACTACACACTGTGTAAATGTCTGAATTTAGGAGCATTTAAGATGCTTTAAAGAAACAATTTAAGCGACAGTGCAGTAAAATGCAGTAGGGTAGATTCACCTGGAGTCGGACACATACCTTGAGACGGACACCTGATTTTGTGGTTATTCAAGCATTAAAGCCAGTATTCATGTACTTGCCCACTGGCAGGATTTATGAAACTAAGAAATCCTCACCAAATGGTCACCATAGCCCCATCTGGTGGCTTGCTCCTGAACAACTCCAGTCTCAATGGTGTTTCTAATATCAATAAAGAAGCAATTATTTCTAATGAAGCTATGTCATATTCTCTTTTCAATACATATCATAAATATCATAAGTAAAGCAGAATTTTCTGCATGCTTTTAGACAAGATACATGCTAAACTAAGAGGGAAAAATTATTTCCCCCAAAGGATACCCTGGCAAGATTTGAACCAGGGACCTTTCACACTCTAGATCAGCTCTCTATGCATGTAGCCACAGAGCCCTGACAGCTTTGGGGAGGTGCTAAACTGTAGTCCCGCATTATGCGTCTACCTAGTGGTGGTATACACTGGTGCGTACAGACTTGTCACTTGCCACCGTCTGTCATGTTCATGTACAATTTCTGAAGAAACGAGTGCCGGTTCCCCTCTTTTTTTTTATAAATACCAAGATATGGCCATAATCTTCACCATATTAAAATGACATGAGGCCTGAAACTGTTTTTCTTACTTAGATACTATGTTGGATAAGTGTATGCCAAAGACGAAAATGTCATCTGTTACTTCAAGCATCAAGTCCAAAATAAAACCAAAAAGATCTTTTCAACAAGCATTCTTTATTCTTAGGCCAAAAAAAAAAAAAGGTTTGTTTCAGGTCACCCGACCGACCCTATGTAAACAGGGCCGACCCTACGTTTTTTTATGCACTTTTGGAGAAATTTTTATATTTTTACACTTTTTGGGGTCAAATTTTGGTGCACAAAAATTTTGAAAAAATCTTCCCATTTCTTCACTTTTTTGGGGGCAATTTTAGGCTATGTAAAAAAAAAAAAAAAGTAAAAAAAAAAAAAATCCGACCTACCGAGCCTAGAATTTCATCCAATGTTACCTGAAACAAAACTTTTTTTTTATTTGGCCTTATCCTTGTTCTTTAGTATAGATGCATCATATATCCATAGTTTTTACGAAACAATCTGATAGATGATATATGGTTTAACTGGTTTCTTTCAGGAATGTGAAAAATTAGAAAAATATATGGCCCCTTGCATCAGCCATCGCAGCACAAAAGATAGTATGGGTACCCCAATTTTCTTTTGTCCAATAGATTCTATCGTATTTAAGGAACTATCTGTAAAATTCTCAGGATTGAAACTGTATTCAATTTGGGGGGAATAGGGACTTTCACCTTTAACCCTTTTTTGTGAACAATAGCTAAGTTTAAGTCTCATTCTTTCCAAAAAAAACCACTAGAAGTAGTAGGGTACATAAATAACCTCAAATTTCACTGTCTGTCTCAGGGTATGTGTCTGACTGAGGGTGAATCTACCCTAATGCCATGTCGATGTACTGAGGTCATACCAGCATTCAAAGGCTTTAAAGCTTGGCCGTCATGGTTGAAGTGAGGCCAAAACACTTTTGGATATAGTTCAGTTTTCATTCACAAGAGGGCTCATAAAGGCTGGGAGCTCAGCTCTTACAGGCACAAGATAGGGTGAATATGTTGTAGCTGGACAATGCTCATGGCCCCCTGTCCAAACACTGCTGCCCTCTGGTGGAACTGTTATTTTAGTCCATGTATGGAAAATGATGAACTTATTCTCTGACGGCCCAGCTTTAAGTGAATCTACTTGAATTAAATGTGCTTAAAGTGTTCCTTTAACAATATTTAATTTCCTTAAATGCAAGCATTCATGCAATGACTCTTGTCTATGTTATATTCAATGGCAGATATCGATGAGTGCACAGAGAATACAGACACGTGCACTACCAACGCCTACTGCGCCAACACGCCAGGTTCCTATGTATGTGTGTGTCACGATGGATACACTGGCGATGGCTTCACATGCAATTGTAAGAACAATGATTCTATATAAATTGGTAGACTAAAACAAAAAATTTCAGACCCCCTGTGCGGCTTATAGGATTTGTCAACGTTAGGAGTATGGCTTATATGCAAGCTGATCTGATATGTGAGAATATACTGTAAATTGAGGTAACACATATCTGTTAAAGAATATGCATACACCCTCTCTCATGACCTCTGCTCCCATTTTATCCATTTCTTTGAAGAAAAAATCCCTCATAAATTTCCTGGAAGCCTCTCTTTGCTCCTCTTTACTCACATTGTCATAGGAAGCATTGTAGCTGACAAATTTCTGTGACCGAAACTAGATTTCCGTTAGACCGGAAGTGGCTTTATTCGATACGTATCCTTATTTTTAAATGGAAATACTGAATATGGAGTCGGGTAGAGTATACCACTGAGCCTCGTATTTCGCTAAAGTCGAATAACCAGCCCCCGTATTTCTTCAAACCTCCATATTTCCTCAAACTTCTGTATTTTGACTAGATTAATGGTGTTCCTTTTTAACAAATTAATATATTTCCTTGAAAAGCAGGCCTAATGTGTACAAAAAAATGAAGATATAGGCGATGGAGGGGGGGGGGCCCTCTTTTTTGCAAAGGAAATCACGCAGGCACAACAACCAGAAGTGAGGCCCGTGCAAGGTGTCATGGCAGCCTCTGGGTGTGTTTGGAGTGATGCAGGTTAATAAATTGCCCTTTTCTCCTTTTTGATAAGGCAAATACATTTGAACAAATCCTGTATACTTACGTAAAGTATTTGCGAAATATGGAGGTTTTGCGAAATACAGGCCATGGTTATAAGCCTTTTTCCAAATACAAGGCTCAATGCTTAGGCATACCCAGCTTGATATTTCGTTTTTTCCTTTAATGATAGGGTGTGGTATTCCATAGATTTTAAAGATTTTACTAGTATAGCAATGCTGGTATAGCAATGGTTAAAATGCAAGGCATTGCTTGTACAAGTGCTCTTTATCATAGGGATTATATTACGACAGTACAACAGTATAAGCCTGTGCAAATGACTATGTTCAATGTAAGGTGAGAAAGAAGTAATGAACAAACATTGTAAATAACAGGTGTGTTTATTGTAAAACCTAAATAGTAGGGAAAAAAGGGGCCTGACTCACGACAGTGTAACGAGCAGGAACCAATTATATTGATTTGCTGAATATAACTGTATAATGCATGTAGCCAAACAAATATAATCGGATTTACAACGCAGTGGTCGATCTGTGGTGAACATGGGGGAATGACAGAGCAATACAAATTGGCAAAAACCAGATCTAAAACACAGCACGATGGGGGAAAAGGCCTTCGGTAGGCCACAGAGTCCTGAAGTCAGGACCAGCCGAGAGGGGCTGGCTGGAGTACTATGCTGGGAACCCTACTCATTCATGAAAACAGTAACAAATTGCCCAGGACAGTCATGAATGAAAGTGGGTGGAGTAAAGGGAACCTCACCCAGAGGGCAGAACTGCACTGGAAGCACTACTTGGAGTAAGGGGGAATCCCTTGAGTCCACCAATCAGAAAGGACCTGGGGATACCCAGGGAGGGTAAACCTGGGAAACCCAGATATATGTTCCATATAGAGAGGGGGTGTGGCCATGGTGGTCCCAGCCGAAGGGAATAGACCTCTGGTAGAGATGACGTTAGGGTGAGCACTCCAGTGGAGGAACGACGTCACAAGGAGGGAAGCCCTGGGAGATCCGGAATATGTTCCATATGAAGAAGGGGTGTGGCCATGGTGGTCCCAGCCGAAGGGGATAGACTTCTGGTAGAGATGACGTCAGGGTAAGCACTCCAGTGGGGAACGACGTCACAAGGAGGGAAGCCTGGGAGATCCGGGAATATGTTCCTTATGAAGAAGGGGTGTGGCCATGGTAGCCCCAGCTAAGGGGGATAGACCTACGGCAGAGATGACTTGCAGGTGGGTTCCCCAGCAGCAGAAATACGTCATGAAGGGGAGCCTCCTAGAAAGAAAATGAGAAGGAGTAAAACATTGATATACCTCGGGGTGCGGGACTTGTCCTGCCAGTGCAGTAGACAGTAGTTCACTAGTAAGGATGAACACATTTTCGTGCTGTGGCTCTAGTCAATAGAGCAACTTGTGGTTCAATTAATTCTACCTGGTCCCAACACTAGTAAGGACTGGGGAAAATTATTGTAGGGGCAGACCCTTTTCGCTCTGTCAGTTCACCTGAAACCACACATAGACTGACTATTACTGGGAGACATTAACCTGGTAGAGACTATGACCTCACACCACCATCATCAAGTGCCATTGAGGGACGGATACGTTAGGTCCCCTACGCGAACGATTATCACCGGTGGGCCGGATACGTTGGGCCCTACCCAGCAACAACATTTGTTACGGCCAACCTAACTTAGTTTTGTGTGTGTAGCCTTCCACCCAGCAGCCCGGTAAGGATCACCAATATACTATCAACGGCACCTAATGGCCTGGTGGATTACGTGACCAGTCATTGGGAATTAAGCCGAGGTGATCAAGTGTAGAGTGGTGCAGATTTCCCACCCGGCGAGTGGATACCAATGCTCGTGGAGAAGGGGTGTAGTTGGATATACACTTATTCTAGATGCCTACCTATACCTACCGGCTGTCAGGCAACAAACAGTATCAGTGCTTTACATGACTGTGTTGCTACAGTGGGACACAAAAGTAAGTACCCTAAGCTGGTCTATCGCGCTGGTAACCAATTCTACGTAGGAAAAGTGCTAGCCAGCTACCGTGGCCTCGCATAGCTCTAGTCTATGAGACTGTAACCGCTTATGGTGTTATACAAGACTATCAAATTTATTCACCACACTGACATTGAACATTGGCCTACGGCTATATATATATATATATATATACTTACGGTGATAATAGCATTCAAGCAGCTACTGCTTGGTATCGTGGAACCAGCCGTGACTGTGAGTTTGGTGGCTGGATAAATGACTAGAATAATGAATCCACACACAAATTGATTGGGTACTCGGCAGTTGAAAACTGATAGATGCGGGGCTCAAACCTTGTATTGGTGGTTGAGGTTAATGGGTAGTTCAACCTGGGAGTCACAGGTAACTTATTTAGTGGGTAAACACTTGAAATTTCAGGTGGTTAGTAAATAGGTGCCTTAAGCACACATTATCTATGTCTGTTTACCCATGAGTATTATGTACATATCTTCTCGCTGATAAGAGATTGGACTAGAGGATTGAATACTGGATCACGAGTAAACCTGTATTGTTACCACGGAACACATCAAGGAATGAAATAAATGGCTGTTGATTAAAGTGCTGTCTCACTGATTCTTGGGTAACTCCTGAACTGGTTCCCCAGGGTCCTGCCAAGAGAGGTGTCCCCTACCATCGGTGCTAGCCTCAAACCCCAATCTTGTACCAACAGAATCATTACTATAACCCTTGCCTAGGGGTTCGACCAGAAATAACACTAGCTGTGGGGCTTGACCAAGCAAACAAATAGTTCAAGCCTGACTTACCCATCAGCCCACATCGACACTTGGACACTTCCTATAAGTCTAACCAGGGGTCTGAAAATTGTGAATTTAGGACTAAAGTATACTGATAAAACTTCTGCATTCCAGCTTCAGACTTGAAATAATTTGTAAGAAAAGGTTTCTTTGAGTAAACAATTTCCTCCTTTAAGGCAAGACTGAAGTCTATGACAACTTGTCCTCAGATAGAAAATGAATCTCATTCTTCTATAGCGAAAGTATGCCTTTGATCAACAACAAATCTCAACTGAATACTGAAGTAAAAACATATTCATCCATGACAAATACTAGAATTCTATTTGTATGAGCACTTTCTATGTTATATAAAATTCTCCCTACAGTGATTGGTTGTGGAATTCCACCTGACGATCCACATGCGACAACGGCGGAGCAAGATAACCTAGACAGTCTAGCAATAACGTACACCTGCCTGACCGGTTTTACACTGAATGGACCTTCATACATGCGCACATGCAATAATGGTGACTGGGAGGACCCTGACGATGACGACACCTTTCCTTGTGAAGGTGTGTCTACTTATCTTTGCTCTGCTCTTCTTTGTTTTGAGATTGCTCTGTATCAATCATTCATCTTGATGAGACTAAGCAGTGTACACCCTCTTTCACATTGAATAATAGTCTTGATCCCTTTTCAGATAATGACGAGTGTACTGATCCTGGTGGAGTTTGCCTTACTGATGCCACTTGTATCAATACTCCAGGATCATATATTTGTACATGTGAGGATGCATCTACTGGCGGTTCATGCACTGGTCAGTATAATTTGTTCAGTCTTGCTTTTCATTTACCCTCATATAGATCGCTACTATTTTTGGAAGAATACTCTTGAGCAACTTGATCTCCATTTGGGCATTAGGTTGCTCCCCTGGGTTTGGTATACCAGGCATCCTGCTGAAGCTATGGAGTTGAGAAGCTGACAAAGGGCAAGCATGATAAACCAATGCTGTGCCAGTGAGTAATACACGATCACTGCATTGGTTCATCATTGCGACAAATGTTGCTTTGAAGATGAGATGCATTGCTTAAAAAGTTATTTCTAATGGTACGTTTTTCAACAATTTAGCTGCATAGCAACTAGGGATGTCATTGACATTCAATTTATTTCGATTTCGATCATCACTATTTTGGTCTCAATTTTCCGATTATATAGATTTATTTCGATATAACAAAAATAGTTAATATTTGCTTGAAAAAGGGGATCTTCATCTGTTGATTTCCTTCCTCATATTTGGGTGTATAAACACTAGCATTTCGAGAACGATCTGAAGCCTTCTTCCCTCAATATTATGCGCCCACAGTGGTCACCATTTGTCAAATTGAATTAAAAGCAAGTTCTACATGGAATATTTATGCAATTTTGGCTGTTTTAGGGAGGTAAATTTAATGGGCTATCCATTATACAAATGCTGTATCAATATATTGCCTTTGTCGATGCGATAATTGGAATTCTAGAAATGTCGGTGTATCTATTCAGGGGGTATCGATGACATCCCTAATAGCATCAGGCGTAAACGATCCATACCCGGTATCATGGGTCAACACTCACATACCCTTATGAAGTTTTTATGAAAGAAAGAAAAGCTATCCATAACAACCCCTTAGACATTATTCATGAATGATGTTGTTAGGCAACAGCTCATGAATTGTACTTGAATTGGCAGTTATCTATTTAAGGGGATTTTAAAATTCTTTGTTCTTTTCATCAGCAAATACCCCAAAGAATATTGTCTCTTAACAGCGATGGATATATTCCGTATTTGTTATGTCAACAGCTGGGCCAGCATGTGGAATTCCACCTGACGATCCACATGCGACAACGGCGGAGCAAGATAACCTAGACAGTCTAGCAATAATGTACACCTGCCTGACCGGTTTTACACTGAATGGACCTTCATACATGCGCACGTGCAATAATGGTGACTGGGAAGACCCTGACGATGAGGACACCTTTCCTTGTGAAGGTGTGTCTACTTATCTTTGCTCTGCTCTTCTTTGTTTTGAGATTGCTCTGTATCAATCATTCATCTTGATGAGACTAAGCAGTGTACACCCTCTTTCACGTTGAATAATACTCTTGATCCCTTTTCAGATAATGACGAGTGTACTGATCCTGGTGGAGTTTGCCTTACTGATGCCACTTGTATCAATACTCCAGGATCATATATTTGTACATGTGAGGATGCATCTACTGGCGGTTCATGCACTGGTCAGTATAATTTGTTCAGTCTTGCTTTTCATTTACCCTCATATAGATCGCTACTATTTTTTGAAGAATACTCTTGAGCAACTTGATCTCCACTTGGGCATTAGATTGCTCCTCTGGGTTTGGTATATCAGGTATCCTGCTGAAGCTATGGAGTTGAGAAGCTGACAAAGGGCAAGCATGATAAACCAATGCTGTGCCAGTGAGTAATACACGATCACTGCATTGGTTCATCATTGCGACAAATGTTGCTTTGAAGATGATATGCATTGCTTAAAAAGTTATTTCTAATGGTACGTTTATCAACAATTTAGCTGCATAGCAACTAGGGATGTCATTGACATTCAATTTATTTCGATTTCGATTATCACTATTTTGGTCTCGATTTTCCGATTATATAGATTTATTTTGATATAACAAAAAAAGTTGACATTTGCTTGAAAAAGGGGATCTTCATCTGTTGATTTCCTTCCACATATTTGGGTGTATAAACACTAGCATTTCGAGAACGATCTGAAGCCTTCTTCCCTCAATATTATGCACCCACAGTGGTCACCATTTGTCAAATTGAATAAAAAGCAAGTTCTACATGGAATATTTATGCAATTCTGGCTGTTTAAGGGAGGTAAATTTAATGGGCTATCCATTATACAGATGCTGTATCGATATATTGCCTTTGTCGATGCGATAATCGGAATTCTAGAAATGTCGGTGTATCTATTCAGGGGGTATCGATGACATCCCTAATAGCATCAGGCGTAAACGGTCCATACCCGGTTTCATGGGTCAACACTCACATACCCTTATGAAGTTTTTATGAAAGAAAGAAAAGCTATCCATAACAACCCCCTTAGACTGTATTCATGAATGATGTTGTTAGGCAACAGCTCATGAATTGTACTTGAATTGGCAGTTATCTATTTAAGGGGATTTTAAAATTCTTTGTTCTTTTCATCAGCAAATACCCCAAAGAATATTGTCTCTTAACAGCGATGGATATATTCCGTATTTGTTATGTCAACAGCTGGGCCAGCATGTGGAATTCCACCTGACGATCCACATGCGACAACGGCGGAGCAAGATAACCTAGACAGTCTAGCAATAACGTACACCTGCCTGACCGGTTTTACACTCAATGGACCTTCATACATGCGCACGTGCAATAATGGTGACTGGGACGATCCTGACGATGACGACACCTTTCCTTGTGAAGGTGTGTCTACTTATCTTTGCTCTGCTCTTCTTTGTTTTGAGATTGCTCTGTATCAATCATTCATCTTGATGAGACTAAGCAGTGTACACCCTCTTTCACGTTGAATAATACTCTTGATCCCTTTTCAGATAATGACGAGTGTACTGATCCTGGTGGAGTTTGCCTTACTGATGCCACTTGTATCAATACTCCAGGATCATATATTTGTACATGTGAGGATGCATCTACTGGCGGTTCATGCACTGGTCAGTATAATTTGTTCAGTCTTGCTTTTCATTTACCCTCATATAGATCGCTACTATTTTTTGAAGAATACTCTTGAGCAACTTGATCTCCATTTGGGCATTAGGTTGCTCCTCTGGGTTTGGTATATCAGGCATCCTGCTGAAGCTATGGAGTTGAGAAGCTGACAAAGGGCAAGCATGATAAACCAATGCTGTGCCAGTGAGTAAAACACGATCACTGCATTGGTTCATCATTGCGACAAATGTTGCTTTGAAGATGAGATGCATTGCTTAAAAAGTTATTTCTAATGGTACGTTTATCAACAATTTAGCTGCATAGCAACTAGGGATGTCATTGACATTCAATTTATTTCGATTTCGATTATCACTATTTTGGTCTCGATTTTCCGATTATATAGATTTATTTCGATATAACAAAAATAGTTAATATTTGCTTGAAAAAGGGGATTATCATCTGTTGATTTCCTTCCTCATATTTGGGTGTATAAACACTAGCCTTTCGAGAACGATCTGAAGCCTTCTTCCCTCAATATTATGCGCCCACAGTGGTCACCATTTGTCAAATTGAATAAAAAGCAAGTTCTACATGGAATATTTATGCAATTTTGGCTGTTTTAGGGAGGTAAATTTAATGGGCTATCCATTATACAAATGCTGTATCGATATATTGCCTTTGTCGATGCGATAATCGGAATTCTAGAAATGTCGGTGTATCTATTCAGGGGGTATCGATGACATCCCTAATAGCATCAGGCGTAAACGGTCCATACCCGGTTTCATGGGTCAACACTCACATACCCTTATGAAGTTTTTATGAAAGAAAGAAAAGCTATCCATAACAACCCCCTTAGACTGTATTCATGAATGATGTTGTTAGGCAACAGCTCATGAATTGTACTTGAATTGGCAGTTATCTATTTAAGGGGATTTTAAAATTCTTTGTTCTTTTCATCAGCAAATACCCCAAAGAATATTGTCTCTTAACAGCGATGGATATATTCCGTATTTGTTATGTCAACAGCTGGGCCAGCATGTGGAATTCCACCTGACGATCCACATGCGACAACGGCGGAGCAAGATAACCTAGACAGTCTAGCAATAACGTACACCTGCCTGACCGGTTTTACACTGAATGGACCTTCATACATGCGCACGTGCAATAATGGTGACTGGGACGACCCTGACGATGAGGACACCTTTCCTTGTGAAGGTGTGTCTACTTATCTTTGCTCTGCTCTTCTTTGTTTTGAGATTGCTCTGTATCAATCATTCATCTTGATGAGACTAAGCAGTGTACACCCTCTTTCACGTTGAATAATACTCTTGATCCCTTTTCAGATAATGACGAGTGTACTGATCCTGGTGGAGTTTGCCTTACTGATGCCACTTGTATCAATACTCCAGGATCATATATTTGTACATGTGAGGATGCATCTACTGGCGGTTCATGCACTGGTCAGTATAATTTGTTCAGTCTTGCTTTTCATTTACCCTCATATAGATCGCTACTATTTTTTGAAGAATACTCTTGAGCAACTTGATCTCCATTTGGGCATTAGGTTGCTCCTCTGGGTTTGGTATATCAGGCATCCTGCTGAAGCTATGGAGTTGAGAAGCTGACAAAGGGCAAGCATGATAAACCAATGCTGTGCCAGTGAGTAAAACACGATCACTGCATTGGTTCATCATTGCGACAAATGTTGCTTTGAAGATGAGATGCATTGCTTAAAAAGTTATTTCTAATGGTACGTTTATCAACAATTTAGCTGCATAGCAACTAGGGATGTCATTGACATTCAATTTATTTCGATTTCGATTATCACTATTTTGGTCTCGATTTTCCGATTATATAGATTTATTTCGATATAACAAAAATAGTTAATATTTGCTTGAAAAAGGGGATTATCATCTGTTGATTTCCTTCCTCATATTTGGGTGTATAAACACTAGCCTTTCGAGAACGATCTGAAGCCTTCTTCCCTCAATATTATGCGCCCACAGTGGTCACCATTTGTCAAATTGAATAAAAAGCAAGTTCTACATGGAATATTTATGCAATTTTGGCTGTTTTAGGGAGGTAAATTTAATGGGCTATCCATTATACAAATGCTGTATCGATATATTGCCTTTGTCGATGCGATAATCGGAATTCTAGAAATGTCGGTGTATCTATTCAGGGGGTATCGATGACATCCCTAATAGCATCAGGCGTAAACGGTCCATACCCGGTTTCATGGGTCAACACTCACATACCCTTATGAAGTTTTTATGAAAGAAAGAAAAGCTATCCATAACAACCCCCTTAGACTGTATTCATGAATGATGTTGTTAGGCAACAGCTCATGAATTGTACTTGAATTGGCAGTTATCTATTTAAGGGGATTTTAAAATTCTTTGTTCTTTTCATCAGCAAATACCCCAAAGAATATTGTCTCTTAACAGCGATGGATATATTCCGTATTTGTTATGTCAACAGCTGGGCCAGCATGTGGAATTCCACCTGACGATCCACATGCGACAACGGCGGAGCAAGATAACCTAGACAGTCTAGCTATAATGTACACCTGCCTGACCGGTTTTACACTGAATGGACCTTCATACATGCGCACGTGCAATAATGGTGACTGGGACGACCCTGACGATGAGGACACCTTTCCTTGTGAAGGTGTGTCTACTTATCTTTGCTCTGCTCTTCTTTGTTTTGAGATTGCTCTGTATCAATCATTCATCTTGATGAGACTAAGCAGTGTACACCCTCTTTCACGTTGAATAATACTCTTGATCCCTTTTCAGATAATGACGAGTGTACTGATCCTGGTGGAGTTTGCCTTACTGATGCCACTTGTATCAATACTCCAGGATCATATATTTGTACATGTGAGGATGCATCTACTGGCGGTTCATGCACTGGTCAGTATAATTTGTTCAGTCTTGCTTTTCATTTACCCTCATATAGATCGCTACTATTTTTTGAAGAATACTCTTGAGCAACTTGATCTCCATTTGGGCATTAGGTTGCTCCTCTGGGTTTGGTATATCAGGCATCCTGCTGAAGCTATGGAGTTGAGAAGCTGACAAAGGGCAAGCATGATAAACCAATGCTGTGCCAGTGAGTAATACACAATCACTGCATTGGTTCATCATTGCGACAAATGTTGCTTTGAAGATGAGATGCATTGCTTAAAAAGTTATTTCTAATGGTACGTTTATCAACAATTTAGCTGCATAGCAACTAGGGATGTCATTGACATTCAATTTATTTCGATTTCGATTATCACTATTTTGGTCTCGATTTTCCGATTATATAGATTCATTTCGATATAACAAAAATAGTTAATATTTGCTTGAAAAAGGGGATCTTCATCTGTTGATTTCCTTCCTCATATTTGGGTGTATAAACACTAGCATTTCGAGAACGATCTGAAGCCTTCTTCCCTCAATATTATGCGCCCACAGTGGTCACCATTTGTCAAATTGAATAAAAAGCAAGTTCTACATGGAATATTTATGCAATTTTGGCTGTTTTAGGGAGGTAAATTTAATGGGCTATCCATTATACAAATGCTGTATCAATATATTGCCTTTGTCGATGCGATAATCGGAATTCTAGAAATGTCGGTGTATCTATTCAGGGGGTATCGATGACATCCCTAATAGCATCAGGCGTAAACGGTCCATACCCGGTTTCATGGGTCAACACTCACATACCCTTATGAAGTTTTTATGAAAGAAAGAAAAGCTATCCATAACAACCCCCTTAGACTTTATTCATGAATGATGTTGTTAGGCAACAGCTCATAAATTGTACTTGAATTGGCAGTTATCTATTTAAGGGGATTTTAAAATTCTTTGTTCTTTTCATCAGCAAATACCCCAAATAATATTGTCTCTTAACAGCGATGGATATATTCCGTATTTGTTATGTCAACAGCTGGGCCAGCATGTGGAATTCCACCTGACGATCCACATGCGACAACGGCGGAGCAAGATAACCTAGACAGTCTAGCAATAATGTACACCTGCCTGACCGGTTTTACACTGAATGGACCTTCATACATGCGCACGTGCAATAATGGTGACTGGGACGACCCTGACGATGAGGACACCTTTCCTTGTGAAGGTGTGTCTACTTATCTTTGCTCTGCTCTTCTTTGTTTTGAGATTGCTCTGTATCAATCATTCATCTTGATGAGACTAAGCAGTGTACACCCTCTTTCACGTTGAATAATACTCTTGATCCCTTTTCAGATAATGACGAGTGTACTGATCCTGGTGGAGTTTGCCTTACTGATGCCACTTGTATCAATACTCCAGGATCATATATTTGTACATGTGAGGATGCATCTACTGGCGGTTCATGCACTGGTCAGTATAATTTGTTCAGTCTTGCTTTTCATTTACCCTCATATAGATCGCTACTATTTTTTGAAGAATACTCTTGAGCAACTTGATCTCCATTTGGGCATTAGGTTGCTCCTCTGGGTTTGGTATATCAGGCATCCTGCTGAAGCTATGGAGTTGAGAAGCTGACAAAGGGCAAGCATGATAAACCAATGCTGTGCCAGTGAGTAATACACAATCACTGCATTGGTTCATCATTGCGACAAATGTTGCTTTGAAGATGAGATGCATTGCTTAAAAAGTTATTTCTAATGGTACGTTTATCAACAATTTAGCTGCATAGCAACTAGGGATGTCATTGACATTCAATTTATTTCGATTTCGATTATCACTATTTTGGTCTCGATTTTCCGATTATATAGATTCATTTCGATATAACAAAAATAGTTAATATTTGCTTGAAAAAGGGGATCTTCATCTGTTGATTTCCTTCCTCATATTTGGGTGTATAAACACTAGCATTTCGAGAACGATCTGAAGCCTTCTTCCCTCAATATTATGCGCCCACAGTGGTCACCATTTGTCAAATTGAATAAAAAGCAAGTTCTACATGGAATATTTATGCAATTTTGGCTGTTTTAGGGAGGTAAATTTAATGGGCTATCCATTATACAAATGCTGTATCAATATATTGCCTTTGTCGATGCGATAATCGGAATTCTAGAAATGTCGGTGTATCTATTCAGGGGGTATCGATGACATCCCTAATAGCATCAGGCGTAAACGGTCCATACCCGGTTTCATGGGTCAACACTCACATACCCTTATGAAGTTTTTATGAAAGAAAGAAAAGCTATCCATAACAACCCCCTTAGACTTTATTCATGAATGATGTTGTTAGGCAACAGCTCATAAATTGTACTTGAATTGGCAGTTATCTATTGAAGGGGATTTTAAAATTCTTTGTTCTTTTCATCAGCAAATACCCCAAAGAATATTGTCTCTTAACAGCGATGGATATATTCCGTATTTGTTATGTCAACAGCTGGGCCAGCATGTGGAATTCCACCTGTTGATCCTCATGCGACAACAGCTGAGGAAGATAACCTAGACGGTGAATCCATAACGTACACCTGCCTGACAGGTTTTACACTCAATGGACCTTCATACATGCGCACGTGCAATGATGGTGACTGGGAGGAGCCTGACGATGACGACACCTTTCCTTGTGAAGGTGCGGTTTTTGAATCTTTGCTCTCCCTTTTGTTCTGAGATTTGTAACATGACCATGTATAGCCATTGTTAATCATGCTATTTTTTGCTATGTAATTGTATTCAACTGGTAGTTTTTGTCAGTTGCTTCTCCCACCACCCTCCCCTTTTATGATTCATGGAATCGGTTCCAGACGGGGGTATGGTAGGGTGGTTGTGATCTGATGTGGGCTGTTTGCATGTGATTGGAGAATGCATGTGGCATGATGTAACTTATGACCAATCGGACAAGAGTATGACTACTTCTGTGTATGAGGTAATGGCGACCAGCTCAGGCACTCCTTCAAGCCTGGAAGAAGAGGTACTAATATGTGGTGCCCAAGGCGCCACTGCACTTGTAGTCACTGGGTTACCTGATCACGCAGCCAGAGAATCAGAGGGACAGAGTCAGCGGCGGGACCAGAGGTCTGGAGTGGGCAGGAGGAGGCCTGATGGCTGGCGACCATGAAGATGCAAGGTCCAGAGTGTGACAGGCCCTGAGCAGAGGGCAGGAGTGGGAGTTGTGGTATTGGCTTGGTTAGAATATAGATCCTGGTATTAAATATCCTTTTGGTGTTGTTATGTTACAGATTTGCCTGTATCAATCATTCATCTTGATGAGACTAAGCAATGTACATCCCCTTTCACGCTGAATAATAGTCTTGATCCCTTTTCAGATAATGACGAGTGTACTGATCCTGGTGGAGTTTGCGCTACTGGTGCCACTTGTATCAATACTCAAGGATCATATATTTGTACATGTGAGGATGCATCTACTGGCGGTTCATGCACTGGTCAGTATAATTTGTTTAGTCTTGCAGTCGATACGAAAACCTGCCAGCCACCGGCTATAGCCGGCAAAAAGTTATCATACTTGAATTGCTAGTAAAATCACTTAAAGGTATTTCTGAATACTCTGTATTTCACTTTAACAAGGAAGCTAAGGATAATTGCCTTTTAACACTTCTCTGTACATTACATATTTATTACAGGAAAATGTTGGTCAGCATTTTTGAACAAATTTGAACCTCACAATGTCATATAATATTGTAGCGCACATTCATGGAAAAATTTGATAGTCATATTTTTAGTAGAATTGACTAGCCCATTCATTGTACTTGAATTGCTAGTTAAAGGGCATTTTAGAATTTTCTCTACTTCATATGATGATGGAAGCTGGTGGGGGCAGTGTAGGGGTAGGATTCCCCACGCCTCAGTGGCAAACCTGCAAGGGGGTATCACTCGGTAATCCCGCTCCCCTCTGAGCCATACCAATCCAGTAATGTGAGACTCAACCTATCTGATGGGACAAGGGGATGTAGCTCAGTGGTAGAGCAATCGCTTGGCAAGTGGAAGGCCCCGGGTTCAAGTCCCGGTGTCTCTGAAAACGTCATTTCAGGAGAAACCGTGTCCCTCACAGTGTTATTGCCTTCTAGAATTTCTCCATATATATTGCATGTTTGTTGCAGCAACATCTGGGCCGGACTGTGGAGTTCCACCTGACGATCCTCATGCAACAACAACGGAGGAAGATAACCTAGACGGTGAATCCATAACGTACACCTGCCTGACAGGTTTCACATCCAATGGACCTTCATACACGCGCACGTGCAATGATGGTGACTGGGAGGAGCCTGAAGATGACGACACCTTTCCTTGTGAAGGTGCGTTTTTGAATCTTTGCTCTCCCTTTTGTTCTGAGATTTGTAACATGACCATGTATAGCCATTGTTAATCATGCTATTATTCGCTATGTAATTGTATTCAACTGGTAGTTTTTGTCAGTTGCTTCTCCCACCACCCTCCCCTTTTATGATTCATGGAATCGGTTCCAGACGGGGGTATGGTAGGGTGGTTGTGATCTGATGTGGGGTGATTGCATGTGATTGGAGAATGCATGTGGCATGATGTAACTTATGACCAATCGGACAAGAGTATGACTACTTCTGTGTATGAGGTAATGGCGACCAGCTCAGGCACTCCTTCAAGCCTGCAAGAAGAGGTACTAACATGTGGTGCCCAAGGCACCACTGCACTTGTAGTCACTGGGTTACCTGATCACGCAGCCAGAGAATCAGAGGGACAGAGTCAGCGGCGGGACCAGAGGTCTGGAGTGGGCAGGAGGAGGCCTGATGGCTGGCGACCATGAAGATGCAAGGTCCAGAGTGTGACAGGCCCTGAGCAGAGGGCAGGAGTGGGAGTTGTGGTATTGGCTTGGTTAGAATATAGATCCTGGTATTAAATATCCTCTTGGTGTTGTTATGTTACAGATTTGCCTGTATTAATCATTCATCTTGATGAGACTAAGCAATGTACATCCTCTTTCACGCTGAATAATAGTCTTGATCCCTTTTCAGATAATGACGAGTGTACTGATCCTGGTGGAGTTTGCGCTACTGGTGCCACTTGTATCAATACTCAAGGATCATATATTTGTACATGTGAGGATGCATCTACTGGCGGTTCATGCACTGGTCAGTATAATTTGTTTAGTCTTGCAGTCTATACGAAAACCTGCCAGCCACCGGCTATAGCCGGCAAAAAGTTATCATACTTGAATTGCTAGTAAAATCACTTAAAGGTATTTCTGAATACTCTGTATTTCACTTTAACAAGGAAGCTAAGGATAATTGCCTTTTAACACTTCTCTGTACATTACATATTTATTACAGGAAAATGTTGGTCAGCATTTTTGAACAAATTTGAACCTCACAATGTTATATAATATCTTAGCGCACATTCATGGAAAAAGTTGATAGTCATATTTTTAGTAGAATTGACTAGCCCATTCATTGTACTTGAATTGCTAGTTAAAGGGCATTTTAGAATTTTCTCTACTTCATATGATGATGGAAGCTGGTGGGGGCAGTGTAGGGGTAGGATTCCCCGCGCCTCAGTGGCAAACCTGCAAGGGGGTATCACTAGAGTAATCCCGCTCCCCTCTGAGCCATACCAATCCAGTAATGTGAGACTCAACCTATCTGATGGGACAAGGGGATGTAGCTCAGTGGTAGAGCAATCGCTTGGCAAGTGGAAGGCCCCGGGTTCAAGTCCCGGTGTCTCTGAAAACGTCATTTCAGGAGAAACCGTGTCCCTCACAGTGTTATTGCCTTCTAGCATTTCTCCATATATATTGCATGTTTGTTGCAGCAACATCTGGGCCGGACTGTGGAGTTCCACCTGACGATCCTCATGCAACAACAACGGAGGAAGATAACCTAGACGGTGAATCCATAACGTACACCTGCCTGACAGGTTTCACATCCAATGGACCTTCATACATGCGCACGTGCAATGATGGTGACTGGGAGGAGCCTGACGATGACGACACCTTTCCTTGTGAAGGTGCGTTTTTGAATCTTTGCTCTCCCTTTTGTTCTGAGATTTGTAACATAACCATGTATAGCCATTGTTAATCATGCTATTATTCGCTATGTAATTGTATTCAACTGGTAGTTTTTGTCAGTTGCTTCTCCCACCACCCTCCCCTTTTAATTATTCATGGAATCGGTTCCAGACGGGGGTATGGTAGGGTGGTTGTGATCTGATGTGGGGTGATTGCATGTGATTGGAGAATGCATGTGGCATGATGTAACTTATGACCAATCGGACAAGAGTATGACTACTTCTGTGTATGAGGTAATGGCGACCAGCTCAGGCACTCCTTCAAGCCTGCAAGAAGAGGTACTAATATGTGGTGCCCAAGGCGCCACTGCACTTGTAGTCACTGGGTTACCTGATCACGCAGCCAGAGAATCAGAGGGACAGAGTCAGCGGCGGGACCAGAGGTCTGGAGTGGGCAGGAGGAGGCCTGATGGCTGGCGACCATGAAGATGCAAGGTCCAGAGTGTGACAGGCCCTGAGCAGAGGGCAGGAGTGGGAGTTGTGGTATTGGCTTGGTTAGAATATAGATCCTGGTATTAAATATCCTCTTGGTGTTGTTATGTTACAGATTTGCCTGTATCAATCATTCATCTTGATGAGACTAAGCAATGTACATCCTCTTTCACGCTGAATAATAGTCTTGATCCCTTTTCAGATAATGACGAGTGTACTGATCCTGGTGGAGTTTGCGCTACTGGTGCCACTTGTATCAATACTCAAGGATCATATATTTGTACATGTGAGGATGCATCTACTGGCGGTTCATGCACTGGTCAGTATAATTTGTTTAGTCTTGCAGTCTATAGGAAAACCTGCCAGCCACCGGCTATAGCCGGCAAAAAGTTATCATACTTGAATTGCTAGTAAAATCACTTAAAGGTATTTCTGAATACTCTGTATTTCACTTTAACAAGGAAGCTAAGGATAATTGCCTTTTAACACTTCTCTGTACATTACATATTTATAACAGGAAAATGTTGGTCAGCATTTTTAAACAAATTTGAACCTCACAATGTTATATAATATCTTAGCGCACATTCATGGACAAATTTGATAGTCATATTTTTAGTAGAATTGACTAGCCCATTCATTGTACTTGAATTGCTAGTTAAAGGGCATTTTAGAATTTTCTCTACTTCATATGATGATGGAAGCTGGTGGGGGCAGTGTAGGGGTAGGATTCCCCGCGCCTCAGTGGCAAACCTGCAAGGGGGTATCACTCGGTAATCCCGCTCCCCTCTGAGCCATACCAATCCAGTAATGTGAGACTCAACCTATCTGATGGGACAAGGGGATGTAGCTCAGTGGTAGAGCAATCGCTTGGCAAGTGGAAGGTCCCGGGTTCAAGTCCCGGTGTCTCTGAAAACGTCATTTCAGGAGAAACCGTGTCCCTCACAGTGTTATTGCCTTCTAGCATTTCTCCATATATATTGCATGTTTGTTGTAGCAACATCTGGGCCGGACTGTGGAGTTCCACCTGACGATCCTCATGCAACAACAACGGAGGAAGATAACCTAGACGGTGAATCCATAACGTACACCTGCCTGACAGGTTTCACATCCAATGGACCTTCATACATGCGCACGTGCAATGATGGTGACTGGGAGGAGCCTGACGATGACGACACCTTTCCTTGTGAAGGTGCGTTTTTGAATCTTTGCTCTCCCTTTTGTTCTGAGATTTGTAACATAACCATGTATAGCCATTGTTAATCATGCTATTATTCGCTATGTAATTGTATTCAACTGGTAGTTTTTGTCAGTTGCTTCTCCCACCACCCTCCCCTTTTATGATTCATGGAATCGGTTCCAGACGGGGGTATGGTAGGGTGGTTGTGATCTGATGTGGGGTGATTGCATGTGATTGGAGAATGCATGTGGCATGATGTAACTTATGACCAATCGGACAAGAGTATGACTACTTCTGTGTATGAGGTAATGGCGACCAGCTCAGGCACTCCTTCACGCCTGGAAGAAGAGGTACTAATATGTGGTGCCCAAGGCGCCACTGCACTTGTAGTCACTGGGTTACCTGATCACGCAGCCAGAGAATCAGAGGGACAGAGTCAGCGGCGGGACCAGAGGTCTGGAGTGGGCAGGAGGAGGCCTGATGGCTGGCGACCATGAAGATGCAAGGTCCAGAGTGTGACAGGCCCTGAGCAGAGGGCAGGAGTGGGAGTTGTGGTATTGGCTTGGTTAGAATATAGATCCTGGTATTAAATATCCTCTTGGTGTTGTTATGTTACAGATTTGCCTGTATCAATCATTCATCTTGATGAGACTAAGCAATGTACATCCTCTTTCACGCTGAATAATAGTCTTGATCCCTTTTCAGATAATGACGAGTGTACTGATCCTGGTGGAGTTTGCGCTACTGGTGCCACTTGTATCAATACTCAAGGATCATATATTTGTACATGTGAGGATGCATCTACTGGCGGTTCATGCACTGGTCAGTATAATTTGTTTAGTCTTGCAGTCTATACGAAAACCTGCCAGCCACCGGCTATAGCTGGCAAAATGTTATCATACTTGAATTGCTAGTAAAATCACTTAAAGGTATTTCTGAATACTCTGTATTTCACTTCAACAAGCAAGCTAAGGATAATTGCCTTTTATGACTTCTCTGTACATTACATATTTATAACAGGAAAATGTTGGTCAGCATTTTTGAACAAATTTGAACCTCACAATGTTATATAATATCTTAGCGCACATTCATGGAAAAAGTTGATAGTCATATTTTTAGTAGAATTGACTAGCCCATTCATTGTACTTGAATTGCTAGTTAAAGGGCATTTTAGAATTTTCTCTACTTCATATGATGATGGAAGCTGGTGGGGGCAGTGTAGGGGTAGGATTCCCCGCGCCTCAGTGGCAAACCTGCAAGGGGGTATCACTCGGTAATCCCGCTCCCCTCTGAGCCATACCAATCCAGTAATGTGAGACTCAACCTATCTGATGGGACAAGGGGATGTAGCTCAGTGGTAGAGCAATCGCTTGGCAAGTGGAAGGCCCCGGGTTCAAGTCCCGGTGTCTCTGAAAACGTCATTTCAGGAGAAACCGTGTCCCTCACAGTGTTATTGCCTTCTAGCATTTCTCCATATATATATTGCATGTTTGTTGCAGCAACATCTGGGCCGGACTGTGGAGTTCCACCTGACGATCCTCATGCAACAACAGCGGAGGAAGATAACCTAGACGGTGAATCCATAACGTACACCTGCCTGACAGGTTTTACACTCAATGGACCTTCATACATGCGCACGTGCAATGATGGTGACTGGGAGGAGCCTGACGATGACGACACCTTTCCTTGTGAAGGTGCGTTTTTGAATCTTTGCTCTCCCTTTTGTTCTGAGATTTGTAACATAACCATGTATAGCCATTGTTAATCATGCTATTATTCGCTATGTAATTGTATTCAACTGGTAGTTTTTGTCAGTTGCTTCTCCCACCACCCTCCCCTTTTATGATTCATGGAATCGGTTCCAGACAGGGGTATGGTAGGGTGGTTGTGATCTGATGTGGGGTGATTGCATGTGATTGGAGAATGCATGTGGCATGATGTAACTTATGACCAATCGGACAAGAGTATGACTACTTCTGTGTATGAGGTAATGGCGACCAGCTCAGGCACTCCTTCACGCCTGGAAGAAGAGGTACTAATATGTGGTGCCCAAGGCGCCACTGCACTTGTAGTCACTTGGTTACCTGATCACGCGGCCAGAGAATCAGAGGGACAGAGTCAGCGGCGGGACCAGAGGTCTGGAGTGGGCAGGAGGAGGCCTGATGGCTGGCGACCATGAAGATGCAAGGTCCAGAGTGTGACAGGCCCTGAGCAGAGGGCAGGAGTGGGAGTTGTGGTATTGGCTTGGTTAGAATATAGATCCTGGTATTAAATATCCTCTTGGTGTTGTTGTGTTACAGATTTGCCTGTATCAATCATTCATCTTGATGAGACTAAGCAATGTACATCCTCTTTCACGCTGAATAATAGTCTTGATCCCTTTTCAGATAATGACGAGTGTACTGATCCTGGTGGAGTTTGCGCTACTGGTGCCACTTGTATCAATACTCAAGGATCATATATTTGTACATGTGAGGATGCATCTACTGGCGGTTCATGCACTGGTCAGTATAATTTGTTTAGTCTTGCAGTCTATACGAAAACCTGCCAGCCACCGGCTATAGCCGGCAAAAAGTTATCATACTTGAATTGCTAGTAAAATCACTTAAAGGTATTTCTGAATACTCTGTATTTCACTTTAACAAGGAAGCTAAGGATAATTGCCTTTTAACACTTCTCTGTACATTACATATTTATTACAGGAAAATGTTGGTCAGCATTTTTGAACAAATTTGAACCTCACAATGTTATATAATATCTTAGCGCACATTCATGGAAAAATTTGATAGTCATATTTTTAGTAGAATTGACTAGCCCATTCATTGTACTTGAATTGCTAGTTAAAGGGCATTTTAGAATTTCTCTACTTCATATGATGATGGAAGCTGGTGGGGGCAGTGTAGGGGTAGGATTCCCCGCGCCTCAGTGGCAAACCTGCAAGGGGGTATCACTCGGGTAATCCCGCTCCCCTCTGAGCCATACCAATCCAGTAACGTGAGACTCAACCTAACTGATGGGACAAGGGGATGTAGCTCAGTGGTAGAGCAATCGCTTGGCAAGTGGAAGGCCCCGGGTTCAAGTCCCGGTGTCTCTGAAAACGTCATTTCAGGAGAAACCGTGTCCCTCACAGTGTTATTGCCTTCAGCATTTCTCCATATATATTGCATGTTTGTTGCAGCAACATCTGGGCCGGACTGTGGAGTTCCACCTGACGATCCTCATGCAACAACAGCGGAGGAAGATAACCTAGACGGTGAATCCATAACGTACACCTGCCTGACAGGTTTCACATCCAATGGACCTTCATACATGCGCACGTGCAATGATGGTGACTGGGAGGAGCCTGACGATGACGACACCTTTCCTTGTGAAGGTGCGTTTTTGAATCTTTGCTCTCCCTTTTTTTCTGAGATTTGTAACATAACCATGTATAGCCATTGTTAATCATGCTATTATTCGCTATGTAATTGTATTCAACTGGTAGTTTTTGTCAGTTGCTTCTCCCACCACCCTCCCCTTTTATGATTCATGCAATCGGTTCCAGACGGGGGTATGGTAGGGTGGTTGTGATCTGATGTGGGGTGATTGCATGTGATTGGTGAATGCATGTGGCATGATGTAACTTATGACCAATGGGACAAGAGTATGACTACTTCTGTGTATGAGGTAATAGCGACCAGCTCAGGCACTCCTTCAAGCCTGGAAGAAGAGGTACTAATATGTGGTGCCCAAGGCGCCACTGCACTTGTAGTCACTGGGTTACCTGATCACGCAGCCAGAGAATCAGAGGGACAGAGTCAGCGGCGGGACCAGAGGTCTGGAGTGGGCAGGAGGAGGCCTGATGGCTGGTGACCATGAAGATGCAAGGTCCAGAGTGTGACAGGCCCTGAGCAGAGGGCAGGAGTGGGAGTTGTGGTATTGGCTTGGTTAGAATATAGATCCTGGTATTAAATATCCTCTTGGTGTTGTTATGTTACAGATTTTCCTGTATCAATCATTCATCTTGATGAGACTAAGCAATGTACATCCTCTTTCACGCTGAATGATAGTCTTGATCCCTTTTCAGATAATGACGAGTGTACTGATCCTGGTGGAGTTTGCGCTACTGGTGCCACTTGTATCAATACTCAAGGATCATATATTTGTACATGTGAGGATGCATCTACTGGCGGTTCATGCACTGGTCAGTATAATTTGTTTAGTCTTGCAGTCTATACGAAAACCTGCCAGCCACCGGCTATAGCCGGCAAAAAGTTATCATACTTGAATTGCTAGTAAAATCACTTAAAGGTATTTCTGAATACTCTGTATTTCACTTTAACAAGGAAGCTAAGGATAATTGCCTTTTAACACTTCTCTGTACATTACATATTTATTACAGGAAAATGTTGGTCAGCATTTTTGAACAAATTTGAACCTCACAATGTTATATAATATCTTAGTGCACATTCATGGAAAAAGTTGATAGTCATATTTTTAGTAGAATTGACTAGCCCATTCATTGTACTTGAATTGCTAGTTAAAGGGCATTTTAGAATTTTCTCTACTTCATATGATGATGGAAGCTGGTGGGGGCAGTGTAGGGGTAGGATTCCCCGCGCCTCAGTGGCAAACCTGCAAGGGGGTATCACTCGGTAATCCCGCTCCCCTCTGAGCCATACCAATCCAGTAATGTGAGACTCAACCTATCTGATGGGACAAGGGGATGCAGCTCAGTGGTAGAGCAATCGCTTGGCAAGTGGAAGGCCCCGGGTTCAAGTCCCGGTGTCTCTGAAAACGTCATTTCAGGAGAAACCGTGTCCCTCACAGTGTTATTGCCTTCTAGCATTTCTCCATATATATTGCATGTTTGTTGCAGCAACATCTGGGCCGGACTGTGGAGTTCCACCTGACGATCCTCATGCAACAACAACGGAGGAAGATAACCTAGACGGTGAATCCATAACGTACACCTGCCTGACAGGTTTCACATCCAATGGACCTTCATACATGCGCACGTGCAATGATGGTGACTGGGAGGAGCCTGACGATGACGACACCTTTCCTTGTGAAGGTGTGTTTTCTCATATTGGTTTTGAGATTTCCCTATATAAAGACTCATCTTCATCTCAATAAAAAATGAACATGCTCTTTTATGATGGATCGAACTTTGATACCTTTTCAGATGTCAATGAATGTACTACGCCCGGTGGAGTTTGCGTTACTGGTGCCACTTGTATCAATACTCCAGGATCATATATTTGTACATGTGAGGATGCATCTACTGGCGGTTCATGCACTGGTCAGTATAATTTATTGTCTGACTCCTCTTTACAAATTCAACATACTTGCTTTCTTTCTTTTCATATAGATAGGTATTGTCAGGTCTGAGAATTAAGGATAGCTGGCTTGGTTATATTTTTGTTCACTCATGCCTGAAAAGTATCCAGAAATTGACTTGTGAACTGCAGTACTCACTTGCAGACCACTGACTGTCTTGAGTCATAAACATTTGAATCAATGATGAAACAGCATTAAAACTGCGTAATTAATATGACTATCTGAATCATGACCTGAGGGAGTTGTCCTTGTACATCAAATGTTCTGATTACTGAATGAGTACCCAGCTAACAACAAACGTTTTCCAAACGTTTGCAATTGTTTCTACCTGGTTTGGAAGAAAACCTTTGGAAAAAGTTACACCAAAACGTTTTCGTAGAACGTTTTTCAAACGGCTAGAAAACGTTTGCAAAAGGTTTGCAAAAGGTTTACAACATGTTTGGACAGGATTTAGACGAGCATTGCAGTAATATGTGCACTAAAAGTCACCCTGAGGATCAAACCCAGGGCCTTTACATTGGCCATTCCAGGCTCTCCTGCTTGAGCTAACGAGGCCAAGGGTAGAATCAGGCTCACTTTCACACATGAGCTGGCCTTGTCACGTAGAAGCCTGTGGTTCTGACCATTATGTTACACATGCCAAGAGGGAGAGGAAGTGGGAGAGGGAGAGGGAGAAAATTGTCTTCCCATCAAGACATGTGGGCCGGCAATCATATTGGTCATAATGAATTGCTAACACATTTGGCTCGATTGGGGGGGGGGGGGGGGTGATAACACTAGGGACCTTTAGCAATCACGTAAAAGCTCATTAAACGCAGATGTAGCAGTGCTGAAAGTATAGGATACGTCTGGGTTAAATGAGCTACGTTGAGTTTGCTAAAGGTCCCTACCTGCCATGTCAGTGGAAATTCAACCATAGTTCCATCATTTACCTCATGTTATACCTCATGTATATACATTTGGATAAAACTTAATGAGGTAATGTAAAGTGTAATTAACATTTTGGGACAGTTTGGGATTTAAATTCAACTTGAATAGAGTCCATAAAATGGACGTTATTTCACTTATTAAATGATGTTAAAAGAACGTTTAAACAAGTTGAGCTTGTTACCTGGGTTCATACCTACAGTTATGGTTTGTTTTGTTATGGGAAAGAGGTTAAAAACACGTTCATGTAGCGTTACAGACAAACGTTTGGCTACAACGTTATAAAAACGTTAAAAAAACGTTCTATTGACGTTTTTGCAAACGTTTGCAAACCTTCTAAAAACGTTAAATCCTGGTAATGTAAACGTGTTTTTGTTTGTTGGGGTATGCATGGCATACCTTCAAAGAGCACACCTACACTACATGAATGATGGCATTTCAGCAAACCTTCAATTGCTTAAAGTCAAGCTCTATGCAGCTTTAAGTTCAGTTAATGTCAGCATTTATTGGAATTAAAGATGCAACTACCTGCACTCCAATCTTTACCCGATTTCTAACATTCAAGCAGTGCCACATATACATGTATCACAATTCTCTTGTAGTGCCCCCAGCCATTCTGGCATGTGGAACACCACCTGTAGATCCCAATGCTGCTCGGGGTAACGTGGTGGGTAACACGGTCACCTACACGTGTACGACAGGCTTCACCAAGAATGGCGCCTCGTACCAGCGTACCTGTACAGGTGGGGTGTGGGCAGACCCCTCAGATACCTCCACCTTCCCTTGTGAAGGTGAGTCAATGTTTTGTTTTCTTGTCACAAATTTGAGTTAATGTTTTGTTTTCTTGTCACAAATTTGAGTCAATGTTTTGTTAAATTAAGATAAATTCAAGAGCGCTGTATCGCGGCGCTGGTATAAGGAAAATGAAGGTGTTTCATGTTATCTGGTCTAAAAATCTAGGTAGAGTAGATCGTATTAGTCTGGAAGGCACCTATAAATTGACTCGCAAACTTTAGCAGTAAGTCGCTGACAAGGGCGCTGACTCGTGGACTATGAAATTGACTCCAAAATAGCCCCAAAAATATTTAAAATACATTAAGAAAGTTTCAAAATTGGATTTCAATTTCTAGAGTCGGCCTTGTTTTGCTGGTAGGGTGAGATAACCTGAATCATACTTTTTTTTTCAAATTTTGTCAAATCCCAGCGTATTGGTGAAACCCGGCATTATGATACCATGGTACGTGCCTTCTATGTTGTCCATCTATGGTTTACTTCCATTGTAGATGAGGATGAGTGCACTGGTGGCACCGCTAACTGTCCCACCAATGAGAGATGCATCAACACGCCCGGCTCCTTCATCTGTGACAGCGTATGTCCGAATGGAGGCGGTTCATGTAACGGTCAGTTTACCCCTCTCATTTTCCAAGAATTTAGACTTTGGAGCAATCATTATGCACAACCTCTGTATAGAAATTGCCTTGAGGGACCTGCATGTTGAGGCTTAAATGATAAAGGGGCGTCTGAAATGGACTCAAATCACATCATAGACTTATTAAGGGACATATTTGGTATCATATTGATCAAGTTTAGGATTGTGCATCACATTTTTTTCAATTCGAAAATTAAAAGATAAAATCGAAGATCCATGTCTAGTGGTGAAATCGTATTAATTTTCCCTTCTTTTGGTGTGTAGAGCCAAGAAGGGAATGTCTACTAACCCTCCAATTGGTCAAAACTATATACAATTATAATAATTATTAGTCGTAAATAGGGCCGCCATAGTCATCAGTTCATTTCTGGAGGACACACTAGAAACACTTGATGCGCCACCTAGGGAGTATTGTGGTTGTTACTATTAGTACATTATATCACCCCGAAAGGGTTAAGACCACATATGTGAGAAAAAATAATTTCCCTGCAGGTGTGGACGAGTGCGCGCTGGGCACGGACAACTGTCACCCGCACGCGATCTGCATCGACACCCCTACGTCCTTCAAGTGCGTGTGTGCCAGCGGGTATTATGGAAACGGCGTTTCATGTATATGTGAGTACACCATGCTCTGTAACTGTGATAAGGGCTGAAAAAAGGACTTTTTGGAAAATTCTCCCCTTGCTCATCTTTTCAGTCTCAAATATTTTAATGAATTTTGGTAAGATTAGGGTGGGCCCAAAAAAACAGGATCAGTCGGGATACTGAACACATAAAAACCAGACATAATCAAGTGAAGTTCAGAGTTGGCGTTCATTTTCCTTTTTTCTACAAGCAATTATGTTTGTAGTAAATGTAGGAATGCAGGTAGATATATATATATATCAAAGTCTCGACTCAATAATAAGTCTTCATCAGTAAGTATTTATATTTTTGGTTAATTCAATTTTATTTTTGCGATATCCCTATCTACATTATGAATAAGGTTAGAAGGTAACGTCTGTGTTGGATGTACCAAAAGAACATAAAATCATACTACATGTAAGTTTGTTGTTTGGTGGCTTAAAATAACCTCTTTACATGTATTACTATGCAGTACCAGGAGTAGGACCACACCCATCACCGTTTTCGTATTTGGATCCATCAAGTCAAAATGGAAAAAATATAACTTACATATGTAAGCCTGGGTTCCGACGACATGGTTCCTCGTACAGCTCTTTCTATGTGGGTGGACAATGGAAACTTATAGGCATAATGTGTGAAGGTAGGTGGTCTTTGGCATTAGGCCTGTGTCCATTAGGATTAAGTAAACTGTTTTGGCGCCGATAAAAACCGTTTTGTCGGCGCCAAAACACGTTTTTTTTATGACAGTCCAATAAATCATAGTGGACGCATGCCTATACAGTATACTAGTTCTAGTCGTACTTGATGATCCCATTCTAGTTACCATAGGATCTTTTTTCTTTTTGTGAGATAATACATGTATATGGAAAAACTTATCTTCAACTTTGAAACTCAATCTATTAATTCAAAGCTTTATCTATGAAGAAATACTCTTAGCACTCCATGTCCTATATTAGCACAGCAGTATAGTAGGAGTGGTGGCAACATCGTTACTAGCCACCCTCATGTTTTTCATAAAAAATTAGCATTTTTACGATGCGCTCGGTGATGAGAAACCATTTAATTTTTTAAAAGTGGCCTTGATGAAATGAAAAAGTTATGAATATTTTCAAAAAGATTGTTGGTTTGGTACTTACTAGATGAGGACGAGTGCTCTGACCAGCGTGCAGACTGTGGGGGTAGCTCGTACTGCCACAACACGTTAGGCTCCTACATCTGTATACCATGTCCCTATGGACTCAGTCAAGATGGCTCCTGTGTCGGTGCAAGTAAGTAGTTACTGTAAACGTAGATATTTTCGTGGTATACATTTTCGCTGATTCGCCAATTTTTTAAGGATGGTAGTTACAGAGCTATATCTAATAAAATTCTGCTCTGTACATATCATATTTTCCATGAAAATATGTACAGCGCGAAAATTAATACATTTGCACTAAGTCATTTTACATAAACTGGGAATCCACTACCCGATTTCAAAATCGAAGAGTATGGCTCAAACTATCCCGGCAAACTAGTTTTTAGCTCTTAGTTTGCATGAATTTCCCCGAAAATTACGATTATTCATCCTAGTCCCATTGGCCACAAAACAAGGATTAGAAATTTGTAACGCAGCTTTCATTCACCCTGTGCACCAATCAGGGCGCCCTGTTTTTACTACCTTGACAACATAGTAAGACTGCTTGACAACATGAAATATTACTTGACAACATCAAAAATCGATCTGATATTTGATGTCTTGATATTTGATTCAAATACCACATCGAGTGGGATAAAGAGCTATATTTGATCAAATGTTGCTCTGTACATATTTTCCATATTTTCGGTGAAAAAATGTACAGTGCTTTGTTTGTTATTTCTTTTATTTATACAAAAAATGTTGAGGGTGAAACCCTTTTTTGTTACAAATCCTGCGAAAATTAATACATTTGCAAGGATATTATTTAGAATGGACTAGGTTACTGATTTCAAGCGTGGTCAACATTGTAAATTCCAGGTACAGGTGCTAGCCAATGTGCCATCATGAATAGTCTACGACTGTGTATCCATGGGAAGTGTCAAGTGCGATCCGGCCAGGCAGAATGCATGTAAGTGGATATTGTTACTCACTCTTTGAGAAAGTCTTTAAAAAACTCTATATTAGGCCACTCAAAAAAAAAGTGGTTTCTCATCACCAAGGTCTGAAAAATTTGACGAGGGAGGCTTTTTAAATTTATTTTTTTAACTCGCGGGTTAAAGTATATGGGATGATATACCTTTTTCATGACCAAAATTCACATTTTAGTAGTTAAAAGTTTATGAATCTTTAAAAGTAGGGAAAATGTAATTTATTTCTATCCTACTGCATTACTGGCAGTATTAGCTTTGATTTGATACCAAATAACCCAATATTTGTCCATTTTTATCATATTTTTCATGAAAAATCAGCAAAAAAAACAATGTTTTCCTCAAAAGGTGATTTTTATGATGCGCGCGGTGATGAGAAACCATTTTATTTTTTTGAGTGGCCTTAATGCTGATAACTAAATCAGTACCGTACTCCATGGCCTATTGTGTCATGATGAAAAAGTAGTTGGAGCATGATTTCTTTTGTTATCTTTAGCTTGTAACATGTAATTGATACAAAGCCCCACTTAGCATGACAAATCCTGCCTCTACCTATCTCTCTCTATCTATATCTCTATCTCTCTAGATATCTCTATATCTATCTATCTATCTATCTATCTATCTATCTATCTACATGTGTGTGTCTCTCTCTCCCTCTATAGCATTATTGGGATGTATTAACCAAATGGGAAACTACCTACTGTAGTTCATCAAACACTCACCAGGTGGGAGACCTGTTGTCATACTTTATTACCATTTACCATACTCTACCCTATTACCCTGTTTAGTTTCATGTATTCACTAACTGTGAGCTCCTTAATTTTATTACAGATGCTCACCAGGCTATGAAGGCGCTCTGTGTGAGAGTAAGTCGTTTGGCCTGGACCGCCTGCTGGCCATCATGGGACTTATATTAATCGGACTTCTACTCATCAGTTTGCTATTGTGCTGCGTCTTTTGCTGCATCTGTAGACGACGTGTGCCACCACCGGCACCCCAAACAATCATGCAACTGCCAGTGAGGAAGTCATATCCAGCAATATTTACTAGAAAGATATTTTCGCCAGTTTATACGTCTGGTGATACATGTTCACCATATTTGAAGCCAAGATATGGTTTTTGAGGCCGTAATATTTTAATTACTTGGAATACGGATCCGCCGCTGAGAATTTTGGCCTTTTGCAAAAATAATATTCAAAATAATTTCTTTTTTATTTTCTCCCACAGTGATTTTATCAGAACATTACCAAAAAGTGTATAATATATCATGCTGACCAGAAAAAAAGTAAAAAGAGTCAACATGAGGCCTTTCAGATTGGGGATATTCTTCCATAACCTTCATTAAATTTCCTCAAAGTTTTTTTTCCAAGCCCCCCCCCCCCCGCCCCTTTGGAAACATTGTGATCCAGCTTCCCCGGTAGGGCAGCTTTTTATTATTCTTTCTTCCCTCTCTCCTCCCAAAATATTTGCTGTAAAATCTCGAAATCCAAGTAATCAAAACAAGGTGGACTGAAGGATAATAAAACCTAATTTGAATATTATATTTATATGATAGACACAACTAGAACAACAGAACATTATATTTTAATAGGCTTTTATTAACCATTATTTAACAAGGATCACAACGTTTCAACCCTAGTGGGCCTTCATCAGGTGATTTGATTTTGTTTGTTGCTCCCCGTACTCCCAATATGATAACCTCATAATTATGAATGTGAAGTTATACCGGTGATGGAGGCGATCTAGGAAAATAGCTTATTGCCAAATATCGTATTATGATACAGAGCATGGTTAGACTGAATCAAAACTTGGTTTTGGTTGATTTGAGATCTCTTTTACTATACTGCCTAACACTAGGACCAAGTCCAGTTCGCTATATTAAGTTCAAGGTAGCATATTGACTATGTTGATAACGATGTATGCTACAAGGAATTGCCTCAGAAGCTAGTAAGTTGTTTGTGGTTTCATAGCTGGATATACAGTGGTGAATAACAGCGAACATGAGTATACATGTATACATGAACAAAGAACTGTGATGGCCTTTTCCAAATGTTGCTCAAGGCGATGTCTCATGACATCGGGCCAATTGAAACGTCTTTGACCGGGTGCCAGCTTTGACCAGGTGACGTCTTTGACCGGGTGCCAGCTTCGACTGGCTGACATAAAACGATTTATTTAGGGCAGGCAAAGCCATATATGAAGATACAATCACTGCCATTTTTTCAATTTCATCCCTTACATATCAAAGAAGAAATTTACTTTTTCTTAAATGTATTTTTTTATGGTGACCTGTCAAAGCTAGCACCCGGTCAAAGCTGGCACCCAGTCAAAGCTGGGACCCAGTCAAAGACGTTTCAATTGGCCCAATCTCATGAGACACAGCCTGTAACTATTTTTTACTATTATTGAAAATCTCCTAAATTAGTATTTATAAGTCAGCTAAACCACAGCCCCCGCCACAGTACTGCATTCAGTACATTGGTGTGCACGTTCATGGTGGAGTACACTCGTCTGCGACTTATGATCGGCCTTGACCATGCTCGTTAATATAATGTATACAGAGCTGTAGCTTTGGTATAATAACGTAAAACGCCACCCGATTTGCATATGAGGCATTGTACACCACGGATCCACAAGCGACTTTATAAGCCATATGGAAACAAGTGATGTTTGCGATTTATTCTACCTACAACAACAACAGCAAACATTTTCAATCATTTTGATTTTTAAACCATCAAAATCTGCCCTGAAATAACAATTTTAGAGCTGATTTTGAGAAGGTTGGTGGAGAGGATAACTGTGGTACGCCCCGCTCACACCAGCATGGCGTACGCCCCACTAACAGGCATATGAGGTTCAGTGTCATAAGTGTACAATCTCCATATGCTTTGTTGTTGTAGGTAGAATAATTATATTTATACCACAGTTGGCTGAGAGAACAAAATAAATTACCTGATTGTATTTTACATACATGGCTGTTGACGTGGTCCACTGAGCACACTCTTCTACTGTGGGTGTAGTTTAGATATGATACGCGTGACTAGCTGCATGAGTGTTATAAGCCTTGGACAATGGTAATCATTCGTGGCTGACACCTTGGACAATTACCCTGTACTTGGCTTATATCACTCATACAGCAAGTCACTTGGACCATATCTACCACACACATACAACAGTGGTTGTGATACAGTTATTGCTTCACACATCTACATTCGTGTACATTGGTCCATGACAAGAAACACCTTGGGATTATACATCTAGAATCAAGAGAATATTACTTAAAGAGCTAATTGATATACACACCTCGCATAACTTGAACATGATAATAATGGCTGTAGGTCAGTGGTCACAGATCTCAAAGTTGACAGACCTCATAACCTTATGTATGCCAAATATACATTTTAATAGTCCATTATGAAGCCAGTAAGACATATATATACTAAGGAGAGGAGACGAAGGTTGTGTGTTCTCTGCCACTACTATTTCAGAACTTAATCAGGTATGTCCTTACCCAGTGTTACCGCCGCACAGGTATTTCCAGGCTAATGACCCCAACTTGACACAGTCTCTAGCCCTCTCATTGGTTTATATGGTCACCTGGTCAGAGTGGGCCACATTTAGTCGCATGTTTGGGTTAAATTACAAAAAACTATTTTGAAATTGTATACTAAGAACTTTCTAAATTAAAACCCTTAGTTAGATCTCACTATGGAGGTCTAGTCTCAAGAGAATATTTGTAGTTTTCTAAATATTGATAGGAATATTTAGTACCAATGTTTGGGTCAGACTGTCAGTTGAGTGTGAGTTCTGAATAGTTTTTAGCAGTTCACCACTTCATTAGGTGTTTTGCAGAAAGGTAATTATTATCTCAATTTACCAAATCACGTTTTATGAATTATTTATAAATCCATGTATATGTATGTTATTTATCACTGTGTTATGAGCATGGTGATTTTTGTATCAGGCTGCCTGGGGGAGGGGCCACCTGTCCTAGGTGAGCCTACTTGGTAGGAGTTGACATACTGATTCATAAAAAATGTAGCTTCTGGTGTTGACTCAAATCTAATTATGGTCGCCCTGCTCGGTAAAACATCAGTACAGAAGGACTATCAATTATAGAAACTTTATTATATGTTAAATTATCTAATTGTAACTGGTGATTCTGCGCAGATGAACTGGGGATGAATTACAGATGGATTGAGACATTATGTGATATGTACTAGCCTGATTAATGTTTGTAGATGTGATCTACAGGAGTGGTCATTATTTAAAAATAGGGTGTGTGAGTTAATGGATTTCAAGCGAGTAAAAAACATTGATGGGGTACCAAGAAATTCCAACCGCTCTAGAGGAGGGAGGAAAGAAGATCACCCAATTCTAATGAAGGAAGATTGTGTAACTATAGTTCAAAAGACAAAGGGATGAAGAAATAAGTGAATGTGGAGCTCTCACTGCATGAACAACTCAATTTGATTTCATTTAAGTTTTCCCTAAAGGTCATTATGTATGCTTAAATGTTGTCGATAAGCACCTATAATGACATTTATTTGACCTCGCCGGGAAAACTTAAATGTCAAAATCTTGAGATTTAAGCATATTTCGGTATACCAAAAGTGACTATTTAGGTATATTTAAGCAATATTAAGTTGACCTAAATCGTCTGAAATATTTACCTAAATGTCATTAAAGGTGATTAAACCAAATGACAAGGCCATGAAAAAGTTACTTAAATGTGATTAAATGCTCTGAAATATTTACCTAAATGTCATTAAAGATGATTAAACCAAATGTCAAGGCCGTGAAAAAAGTTACTTAAATGTGATTAAACCAAATGTCAAGGCCAGGTGCTGGTTACTAAAAAATTCACCTTATGGCACTTTAAATGACCTTACCATGACCTTTAAATATAACAAATTACTTTATAATGCAGTGGGATGGTACCTTTTAAAGATTATTTCTCTTTTTCATCAATTCTTTTTTTTTCTGATGGTAGTGGTGGGGGGTCAATAGTGGGTATTCATCAATTTCAGCAGCCCCCAGGGAGGCCGGGGAAGCCCAATGGAGGCCCCAGGGAGGCCAGGGGAGCCCCCAGGGAGCCCCCAGGGAGGCCGGGGGAGCCCCCAGGGAGGCCGGGGGAGCCACCAGGGAGGCCGGGGAAGCCTCCAGGGGGACTGGAAGAGTGGCTGGGCAGCTCCTTGAAGGCAGGGCAGGTCTCTGGAAGGCATGCAAGGCAGAAAACAGTCACATTAGTCAGGTAGTCAGGTAGACAGCTGGGCAGTCAGTCGGGCAGAGCTTCATCAGTCAGGGATTGGTTTGTAGCAGCAGGAGGTGAACCAGTAGCCCAGGCAGGAGTGAAGTGAGGAGCACCACCAGCAGCACCCCCATCATATGGGAGGTGCTGTGGCGGTCACGTGACCGCCGCGAGACCTCCCTCTGATTGGCTAAAGAGGTCATGTGACCTCTGATGTGCACTGAAGCGGATCAGTGTCACATTGGCTGTCGTTGGGTGCGGATTGTGGCACTCCTAGAGGGGCTAGGGAGTCCCAGGAGGACTCATTGGAAAGCCCCCGGGACTCCCAAGAAGCCTGTTTGTAAATCTCGCCGTCCTCCGAGCCGTTCCGGATCAACAACTACAAACGTGTATTAAAGCTCCAGAGGCTTTGGAGAAGCTAATATATACTTTACAGTAAAAAAAAAAGTTACAAACAGAAAGAACTATATATGATTAACAAACTGTGAAGTTTGAGCTTTTCTATGTAATTTATTAGGTACACAATCCTTCAATATATTTTATATATGTATACCTAAATACAACACAGTTACCGCCCCTCATTCCTGAGTTAGGGTGTGGTTATTCTTTTACCAACAGCCTCCCACCGTGCCTCCACACCCAGGGCGCAGAGAAGGGCTCACAGGCTGCCTCCAGGCGGCCTGTGCACGCCCACAAGACCGCCACAAGCTTCCCACAGTGCCTCCACACCTAGAGCTCGGGAGGGGGGGGCTGGGCTTCAAAAATATCCTCTATTATAACTGCAGTGCACGGAATGAGGACCCCCCCTCCCCTGATTAATATCACGGGCTATACCCCTGTAGATGTATTAAGGTACTTTTTTTTTAAATGTTTCAACCATGCAAGACTATGACCACATTTTTGAATGCAGTAATGATATTTCCGGTAAATTTAAGAAGACCTTGAATTTTCTGGGAATGTCATATGACAATTCCAGTCAGTTTAAGGTCACCTTAAATATACCTGAAATGTCATATGACATTCCCAGCAAATTTAAGGCCATCTTAAATTTACCGCAAATATCATATGACATTTCCGGTAACTTTAGGGTGAACCTACATTAACCAGAAATGTCATATGACATTGCCATGACATTTCCTGGTCGTTTAAGAAAACCTTAAAATTACTTAAACAGGAGTTTTCATGCAGTGTTTGTGGGGGAGGAGGGGCAGGTTCTGAGCCGTCTAGTGGCAAAAACATGTTTTGTGATCCCCCAGTACCTCCCTTGATATATGATAATGACCACTCCCTAAAGTGATTGTCCCAAATGGGATGATTTTTAGACAGAGGGCGATCGGCAACAGTGATTCCTTATCCAAAGCATATATGTGCCCTAGATAATATTATATTTACGGCTATATGAAAGCTATCGAAACAGTGAACCAGGGGCTGTAGGCTGCCATTCTTACCATTATTTATCATTTCGCAAAGTATATCAATGGCTTCCTATGTATTTATTCCAGTATTTTTGATACAAAAACGCAGACTGTTTTCCTCCGATGTATTTGGATTGGCTTTTGGTTGAGGCTTGACTATACACACGTACAGATCAGTTGTTTACATAATTTGTTATGTTTTTATTCCCTAACGCCTGAAATTCCATAATTTGTTATGTTTTTATTCCCTAACGCCTAAAATTCCACTAGTGTGAAATCGATGGCTGCAAAACATCGTGATTATTTGATACTTTGTTCTGGCCTATTTGATTGACATTTCAGCCTCAATGTTGCCCTGACTGTCATGAGCGTGTCCCGAACAAGTGATATTTTTATCGCCTTGTCTTAAAGCCATGGTTACCTCTATATATTTTTAAAACTATAGAAACCTAAAGCAAAGATATCAATTAAATACGTACATGTAACATAGTTGTAGAAACGTCTTAAAAAGTTCCAGATCTTGGGTTTTATTTAAGATAAAGTGTTTTCTCTTTTTTACGGCAACACCACGGGACACTGTATAATGTTAGCTATCACTTAACGACGAATGTTTACCATTTTAAGTCAGAGCAGCAAAGAAAGCGACTAAACAGGTCTTCTTTATCTCGTTAACTGACAGGTACTAGTGGAACAAGGTTTCTATTTTGGTCTAGAAGGAAACAAACAATACTATACTTGATCATAAACATGTGTATTTCTAGTTTATCTCTTTCTTTTGGCATTTGATAGAAAACGCCCTATGTAATGTCATTAATTGTTTGCTAAATAAGAAATGTTTAAATTCAAACTCAATACATGACGATGGACGCTCTCCGTTGTACTGTCTGTGATATCAGAGGTGCCTGTTCCTGGCCCTGTAAGACTCTTAGTAAGAGGTTTGAAAAAAAAAAGAAGTGTTTATTAAAAAGGAGAAGATGACTTGTGTCCTGGAATCAAGTTTCCTTTTCATCATTCTATAAATATATTGGCTTGTTCTCTGTTAAACCCTCTTTGCTTTGTGTGTTAATAAATGTATTTAAACCAGAATAAATGTATTTCTATTGATTTCAAAGATATTGCGTTAACGATAGTCATGCTAAGTAGGATGTGCGAATCTCTAATTTTAGTCTGCCTTCGGGAGTGTCTCAACCCCTTAGTGTCGGTATGATGCTCGAATGCAGCACTGGCAAGTTACTCACCAGGGCTACATCCTGAAAAAGGTCCCAAAATAGGTGACGTCATTTGTCAATGTTCCTCTATATAGGGTTGATACACCCTTGAGGGGTCGGATTGATTGCAGCTGTGGGGAACAGGGGGGGGGATGCTGCAACAAGGACACCTGGTGGTGGAATCAGGAACTACAGGCAAATGTCATCAATATCAATTAGAGCATGGGAAAAAAAGGGCACAGTGGAAACCCCGAGTGGGTACTAGGGGAAACACCTATACTACAATGTATAGACTTTGACTAATTGCTTTTCCAAATTAGTAGTTGTTCAACATCTATTTTAACCACAAATACAGGGTCTCCAATGTTCTCTACATGATTTGATTATACATCTGAATCTGGTATATTTATCAATAATGACAAGTTCAATAGATGCATCAGATGCGAAGAGGAGAGTATATTTAATGTTGAGGTAACATTGATGGTTAGCCACATGCTGTAACATTACAGAAATCTGGAATTCCCTGTGGCATGCTGAGCTGGGGACCAATACTTGTGCCCTTTAGTTCCTGATTCCACCACCAGGTGTCCTTGTTGCAGCGTCCCCCCCCCTCCCCCCCTTTGTGGGGAGTAAAGACTCACCAGGACTGTATTCACTTCCTACTCGCTGATAACATCACACTGGCCCTCTGTGCATGTCGGTTACATCCGCCATTTTATTCTGATAAGTTGGATTGCGAATCCGACGCCAAGAATTTTGGCATTTGTTTTAGAATTTGAGCACAATGACCACAGAGTAGGGATATTAATCTAAAACATAACGAGTGGGCATACCAGGAGCCGTATGCCTCCCAGGGGGGCCACTCCCTCAGCATTGGTTACTATGTGTGAACACAATTCCAAGGGAAAGGGTACTATGTTTTAAGCTAGGCAAGGGCCCGCGAGGGTCCTTGATAAGGGGTGCATTTTAGGCAATTTTGTAAAAAAAAAGGGGTACATTTTAGGGCTGAATGACTTGGAAATCTTTTAAATTATGCAGTAGTCCACCGCCTTTTCAATGTTAAAGACACATATTTATGTATAGGCTAAGGGAAAGGGCTACCTGTTACGGACTATTTTCTTTTATTAGCCGATTCTTGATAAGGGTATAGGCCTATTCTTTTTCGTTCCCCCTTGATTAAGGTATGTTTTTTTGCCCATTTTCCCGTGAAAGGGGTGCTTTTATATTGAATTACCCCCCGTAATAAGGGTCCTAAATTTGAGGTGATGTTCACACATAGTTACTAAAGAAAACATAGGGAGTGGCCCCCCGGGGTATGCCTACAAGTGAACCTTCCCTGGTCCGCGGCGGAGGCCGCTACCTACCTATTGCAATCATTAAACCATCAGAAATATGCTGCATGCTTGTCAAAAATCGTGATATCGAGCAGATGTAAACAGAAACAGTAAATACAACTCAGTGGGCGTATTGCCGTAATACATCACTGGAGTGGGCATAGTGTTTCCAATGTTTAAGAGATAGGACTATCATATGCTAGGTATAATAATTCTCAATACACCTTCATCTGATGGCCCAAAAGAGGGCTTTTCAATGCATGCTTTTCTGTTCCCTCTGTTCCTTGGGAGATTTGGTGGCTCAGCTCCAATAGTAAGGCAGCTTCCCCCCTCCCCCCACCTAGAATATTTGCTGTAAAAGCCCAAAACCCAGGTTATCAAAATGAGGTACCGTATTAGACGTAATAAGCGCCCTCCCCCTAATAAGCGCCCCCCCCCCTTTTTTGGGGATATTTAGACTAGAACAAAGGCTCAAATTTCCCGATTTTGGAGACAATTAAACTCTTAAGTACTTAAAACGTCATAAAAATAATTTTATAAGCGCCTAGGGCGCTTATTACGTTGAATACGGTAGTCTTATAAAACAGGCACCTTAGATGCCCCAACCAATCAGACAATGAGGGGTCCTGTTTCTTTTTTTTTTATGTTTCTTCTTTTTTATTCGATCCTGGGTATAAGGCCAAATAAAAAAAAAGTTTTGTTTCAGGTAACATAGGAAGAAACTCTAGGGTCGGTAGGTCGGATTTTCAAAAATTTTAAACTTAAAAAAAAAAGATTCCCTCCTAAAATTGACCCCAAAAAAGTATAAAAATATCTTCAAAATTGCATAAAAAAACGTAGGGTCGGCCCTGCTTAGATAGGGTCGGTCGGGTGACCTGAAACAAACCTTCTTTTTTTTGGCCTAATTGCCCACCCTAATCACTAAGATGGCGCATGCACGTCCAATGTAAAGCCAAAAAAGGTTTGTTTTAGGTAACATACACTGCATAAGAAACCAAATTTTGACCCCTTTAAGTTGTGCTTAAAGCTGCAGAAAAGATGCTTAAAGTAGGAGCGACACCTTGTCAACAGCTTTAACCCACTTTAAGCAGAACCTACTTTCCTGCAACTTTAATTCCTAGTTTAAGCATCTTAAAGTCAGATTAAAGCTGCTTAAATTAGGAGCCCCAGCTTGGCAGCAGCTTTAACTTACTTTAAGCAGAACCTACTTTCCTGCTACTTTAATCCCTATCTGAAGTAAATTAAAGAGGAATAAAGTTGAACACCTGGCTGGGCTATGGATTCAGGGGCAAACCCTATCCCTCTCTTTGTGGAAAAAAACCTCCCATGGTCTGTTGATCCGGCATTAGTTGAGTTACACTGCATAATGATTCAAATATAATCACCTTTCAGTATATGAGCCCTTCTCCGCGTCCTGAAGGGGCAGGTAGCTGGGGGACAGGTGTGGCCGTGTTTGTGACACCTTAGGTCCGCCTAGAAGCAGTATATGAGCCCTTCTCCGCGTCCTGAAGGGGCAGGTAGCTGGGGGACAGGTGTGGCCGTGTTTGTGACACCTTAGGTCCGCCTAGAAGCAGTATATGAGCCCTTCTCCGCGTCCTGAAGGGGCAGGTAGCTGGGGGACAGGTGTGGCCGTGTTTGTGACACCTTAGGTCCGCCTAGAAGCAGTATATGAGCCCTTCTCCGCGTCCTGAAGGGGCAGGTAGCTGGGGGACAGGTGTGGCCGTGTTTGTGACACCTTAGGTCCGCCTAGAAGCAGTATATGAGCCCTTCTCCGCGTCCTGGAGGGGCAGGTAACTGGGGGACAGGTGTGGCGGTCTGTGTACCCTTTATTTTTAGCTATTATATTAATCAATTCTACAATGAGCTACAATACACAGCGGGGGCTGTAAAGTCAGAACTACTTGGAGCTGAGCAAGGTTTACAATTAAGCATATTGGGAGTCCCGGGGGCTTTTCAATGAGTCCTCCTGGGACTCTCTAGCCCCTCTAGAAGAGCTACAATCTGCACCCAATGACAGCCAAATCCACACTGATCCACTTCAGTGCACATCAGAGGTCACGTGACCTCCCTTAGCCAATCAGAGTGAGGTCTCGGGGCAGTCACGTGACTGTGACAGCACCCCCTTTATAATGGGGAGTGCTGCAGAGGGAGTCCTCACTTCACCAGTGCCTGCACTCCTGAACACACCGCCTGCTGCTACAACCTACCTGCTGCCTACCGAAGCTCTGCCTGACTGACTGCCCAGCTGCCCATCTGACTGCCCAGCCTCCAGAACCCAGCCCCAGCCTTCAGAACCCGGCCCAATCCTCCAGAATCCGGCCCCAGCCTCCAGAATCCGGCCCCAGCCTCTAGAATCCAGCTCCAGCCTCCACAACCCGGCCCCAGCCTCCGTACCCAAGCAGCTTTAAGCAACCTCCATAATCATTAGCCCTTCTTTAAGCAGCTTTCAGCAACTTTAAGCAGCTCCAAAATTCTTCTTTAATCAGCTATATGCAACTTTAAGCAAACCCCAACTCCTTCTTTAATCAGCTATACGCAACTTTAAGTAAACCCAACTCCTTCTTTAATCAGCTATATGCATCTTTAGTAAACCCCAACTCCTTCTTTAATTAGCTATATGCATATTTAGTAAACCCCAACTCCTTCTTTAATCTGCTATACACACCTTTAGTAAACCCCAACTCCTTCTTTAATCAGCTATACACACCTTTAGTAAACCCCAACTCCTTCTTTAATTAGCTATATGCATATTTAGTAAACCCCAACTCCTTCTTTAATTAGCTATATGCATATTTAGTTAACCCCAACTCCTTCTTTAATCAGCTATACACACCTTTAGTAAACCCCAACTCCTTCTTTAATCAGCTATACACACCTTTAGTAAACCTCAACTCCTTCTTTAATCAGCTATAGGCAACTCTAAGCAAATTCCAACTCCTTCTTTAATCAGCTTTAGTCATGCTTTAATTCAGACTTTAATCACCTTTTGGTCCCTCGGAAAGAAGGCCATTTAGCATCATTAAAGGATGATTAAATTTGGACTTTTGGTTCTTTAATTTTTGCTGACAAGTTTGCTTAAAGGTGCTTAAATATTCTTATTGTCCTACTTTAATCACCTTTACGTATTCTAAAAAGCTGGTTAAAGAGGATGTTCTATGCAGTGATAGGTAGAAAATCTAGGGTCAGTAGGTTGTGTTTTTTTGTGTTTTTCTTAATCTTTGAAAGTTCCAACCAACATTTCTGCATATCCCAAGAATTGACCGAGACGGTATAGAAATGTGAAAATGTATTCAAAATTGCGTAACAAGAATTGCGGTTGTTGCCGCGTAAAAAAATGCCTCAGGCATTTTTATACGTGGCAACAACCGCAATTCTTGCATTCGAAGAAACATAATGTCGACATGGTTGGTATGTTTGAAGGGAACCCATTCAAGACACCAAAAACGCAGGGCTGGGAAGGGGTTATCAGGGGCAAGGATGATATTACTTCAAATATGGCATTTCCTATGAGTCCATATTCCTTCGGTCCATGTTAGGGGGTAAGAAAATGTGTGTTGCTAGGCAGATAAACTAGGCAACCAGCTGTATTAGCAACAAACAGAAAGAACCATTGAATTCCCTGGGTCCATATTAGTGGGGGTAGGTGTGATTATAATCAACTTCAGGACCATGGAAATGTGTGTTGCTAGGCAGATAAACAATTAGAATAGCCGTTGCTAGGCAACCAGCTGTATTAGCAACCATTGGATAGAACCATTGAATTCCTTGGGTCCATATTAGGGGGGTTAGGTATGATTATAATCAACCTCAGGAACTATCAAAGGTTGATTTATATTATTGTTATCACATAGCATAAATTTGTGTTGTGACACCTAAATCCAAGATGGCCGCACAATCCAAGATGGCGGCGCCCGTTCTGACTTCTGGCAAAGTGCAAACATCATATACCTCGTTCTGGTGGTGCCTGGCGGCACCACCAGGTGGCTACGCCACCACTTCGGCATAAAAAAAACGTAGGATTGGCCCTATTTTGATAGGTCGGTCAGTAATCTGAAACAACCTTTTCTTTGCCTAATCCGACCTTGAACTTTTGCTGGATTGGGAGCCGGTGTTTATAGATTTCAGACAGGAAAATAAATTTTCACTTCAATATTTTGATGTAACATGACATAAGAGGAAAATAATCCCAGCCGAGTATAGAGCAAAACAACTCTCACGAATGAATAGAAATAAGCTTTATACTCTATATGCAAAAACATAAGAGGACCATTTTCACCAAAATCTAAGATAATAGTTGCAAATGCAGTTGAACCTCCAAAATTGACCATAATGTGCATTGAATGAATAAATCTTGGACCGAATCCAAATCAACTTTGAAACATAGCCCTCGGTAATAAGCATAATTGTCTAGGTGTCATCTCAATTAGGATATGCTGAGAGGCCGTTTTTCTTTATTATTTTGACCACCATGAACTCTTCTAGTATTCACTGCAGACGTCATGGTTCAGTAAGGATGTGCTCAGTGACCCCAGGATTCCCCATCTGAGACCTGTATGGTGGGAGCTCTCTACCATCACTGTGGTGGTCCCTGGAGTCTTATAGTGGAAGCTTGATAACCTACAGTATGAGATGCCCATTGTTTTATTTACTACTCTGAGCCTCAGTAGAAAACAGGTTATATCATTCCTGGTTGTCTCTTGCTGTTCTTTCTTATTACCTTCCTTATAGCTCAATTTGCCGTCACAATATACATGACTACATGGTCTACAATTGTTCCAGTAAACAAATTTGCTCAACCCCATGGAGCATATTTTTTTCAATGGATTTGTCACAGGACTGCTATACCATGTATATCTCTATGCACGTATAGACAGGAGGAAGGTACGTAGCAATTAAGTCGGCGTGGTAGTTAAGGCCACTCTCTCCAGTGGAAGTATGTCATGATCGTTAATTATCGTAAAGCCTCGCACATTTATAAGCCGCAGCTAGTACACAAATCAGAACGCCAGTGTGGCTTATAGGGTCAGGGCAAAGTCAGGGTGCGGCTTATACAAAGGTTTTTGCTAGTATAGTACAGTACTTAAGTCGCCATAATCAGATCGCTGATGCGGCATATAAGATCGGTCCAAAGTCGGATAGCCACACTAGTCCAGCCCTGTGGCAGCCAGGGCTGGACAGCAACTTTACAAAATCTTGGCAATGTACATAATTGCATTCCTCACCTTGCCCAAATGGTTATAATACATGTAGTAGTGTTCCTGCTACATACCAGATGCATTTTTCATGTACATATCCTCCACACTGCTTCACAATTAGACATTTCCCTTCTGAGGTGGTGGTAAATATTTTGCTTTGTCAAAACATGGCTGATTTATGACCTTTATGACAACTTCCTTTGGCTGGTTCCCTGAGGTCATTTGAGGAGCAGTCATTATTTCTAATGACTGGTTCTTTTGACCCACACTAGGGGGCATATCACAAGTGGCCCTATGACTGAGGTAGCCCTGGTGTCTTAACAGAGAACAACATCCAGTCATGCATGATTGGACACAACACTCAATGCTCCCTCAGGGCACTTGACCCTAATTACCTACAATGCACTGGGTCAGGGTAATTTCTAGTTCTATGTAGTTCAGCCATGTATTGCCTGCATTCAGGTGGAAAATATACTGTTTGTGCCTAATTGCAAGTATGGCACCATGTAAATGTTTGAGCCCAAGCAGGAGGAATACCTATTTCACACACACATGAAGACAGACAGTGAGTACATACTTTTATTCAGAAGTACAAGCCTTTTTAAAAATCATCACCAGCAATCATACATACTTGCTCACTAGCCAAGGTACTCTCGTTCCCAAATCCTTCCGAAGGAAGGCTCTGGGGACAGCCAAATGACCTTGAACTTGGGATTTTGCTAGGTCTGGGCAACCCCTGCTGGTAGGCTGGAACCAGTGAACAGGAACAGGAAATAGAACCAGAATGTATGATGGTAGTTTTGGGTAGTTTTACCATCAGCCTTTCTGGTTCCATTTCCTGTTCCTGTTCGCTGGTTCTAAGCTACCAGCAGGGGTTGCCCAGACCCAGCAAAATCCCACCATTTGGCCGTTACCAGAGCCTTCCTTCGGAAGGATTTAGGAACGAGAGTACAGCCAAGCTTGCAGCTTGGATGGTGGGCACTGTACTAAAGTCGGGGTGCAGCTTATACGCAAGTGGGCGCTGCTGGGCTCTGTCATGTGATGTCATGTTCCCAAGGGTTATACTTCTTCTTGTTCTCACTGTACCTTAAGAGGGCAGTTTGTTCATTCTGCCTATTAGTCGTTGGGCAGCATCTACATAAATGAACGTGCTCAAACAATTGATCGCTGACAAGTGCCCCCTTGTGGACAAGTGGTCAGTGCACATACTTAGAGATAAAGCTGGGTATAGGCTCCTAATCATCCTCAGCGAGTCTTCATTATATTCATCTCTAGCCATTTGCAAAATTTAATTCATCATATTTAATATGGTACAAGAGCTGGAAGTTTACCAAGTTCATACTCGCGATCTCATGGCTGCCATATTTATTTTGAAACGTCACAAGGCCGCATGTACTTAAAATACCATTTTCGGCAGGTTAGATTAATGCTATCTCAAGAAAAAGTACCCAGCCACCAAGGGAAAGTTGTCCTCTATTCAGGAAAAAAGAATCAGACAGATTGGTTGAGAAATAAAGGCAGGGAAGTGCCCCCAAAGTTGGGGCGCAGGGTACTACAAGAACTAAGGGGCCGGTATCCCACAGTCACACAGAGAGAAGTAAAGGTGTCAACTGTGTCTACCACGTGGCTCTGGTAAAATAGAGCGTCAAACTGTTCATGACTCTGCTTATGTTAAGGGTCAACTTAAGTTGACTCTCTACTATCAGTGTCAACTTGAGTTGACTCTCTACTATCAGTGTCAATAGCAGAGTCAATAGCTGTTTGACACTCCATTTTTGCCAGAGCCACGTGGGAGACACAGTTGACACCTTTAATTTTCTGTGTGCATATCGTCACATAGGTAGAGAATGAGTGCCCCACACTACATCTACAGCACAAGTGTTTACCTACAGGTTTGGTATGCATAGCCCTAAACGTAGATTTTATGATAGCCCATAGGGTAGACTGACCTAAAGGTAACCACGTACCATGAGATGTCCACCTTAATTATGTAGTTATTTGTGTATGGTATTGTACTTATTTGTCCTTTGCTGGAAAGAGTATCACTTAAAGTGCACTGTGATACACAAAAACAGAGCTTATCATGAATGTGACTGCAGATGGGTCAAAAGCGACCTGGCGTCCTGGGCCGTTTTGGAGGCGACTTTCGACCTAAGGCAATACTAAAAGCGACCTAGCGACTTTTGGGCAAAAATGACTATAGGTTAAGGGTCCAAAAAAGCGACTTTGTGACCTGGAACCCTTAATTTCGGCGACTTTTCGATCTCAGGGAGGGACCCCTCTGCACCCCCATGAATGAATGACTACGAAATTTAGGTGGACATCTCATGGTACGTGGTTATCTTTAGGTCAGTCTACCCTACCCAGGATCACATGAAACATTCTCTACAGGCCTACATTGCGACTATATCTTCTACTAATTAAGGATAGTAATGAGTTAATCTTATGATTTCACACAAATTTGACACAGGATTTGTTTCCAGGGAAGTCTCAGTCAGAACTTCGTGTTTTCAGATTTTACAGAGAGATTACTGTGCTTTTAGAGGAAGACAAGATGGCTCCAACGATGAAGTGGCTATGTCGACCATTGTATCGTATCAGTGTTGGTGATGGGGTTTGAGTTTGATAAAATTTGTTGATATAGAAAAACAACGGTATATAGTACATCTAGATTATTCCAGCATTGGTTTACAATTTTTCCAGGTATAATTCTGACACTTGACAGAGTATTCTGTTCCCTCAATGTTTTTCAATGAACAGGTTGCTGCTTGACAGAAGTCAGTTTTCGTTTCATTTATGCTTTATACAATTTTTGTCGATTATCTATGTACATCATTATGAGAATAACATAAAGATACCTCATTATTTTTAATTTGTAAATACTTGCTTCAATATTACAGGACTTAACAGGACTGGACAGTGGGTTTGGGTATTCTCTGGGATAATCCTTTAATATATTTTCAATGTTAGGATTTAAATAAGGCCAAGAAAAATCTGTGTTTCAGGTTACATAGTCTGAGTCCGGAATTTTATCATTGATTTTTTTGGGCCTAAATAGCAAACTTTAGCACCCACTCACTGACAACAGTAGCGACTCGTGGACTATCAAAATGACTCTGAAATTGCCCAAAAATTACTTGAAATATAATTTCTTTTTTCAAAATCGGATAAAAATGTCTGCCCTGTTTTTGGTAGGGTCGGGTAACCTGAAACACATTTTCTTGGCCTAATTGTGCACGATTCAATTCCGCTCATTTACCATCATTGGCCAATGTTATCTGATATTGAGCATGAATGGAGTGGCCAAAAAAGAAAAATGTTTGTTTCAGGTAACCCGACCGACTCTATCAGAACAGGGCCGACCCTACATTTCTTTTGCAATTTTGAAGAAATTTCTATATTTTTACAGCCGGCTGGTATAAAAAAAAGATTTAAAAAAAAAATCCGACGTACGGACCCTAAATTTTCTGCCCATGTAACCTGAAACAAACCTCTTTTTTTTGGCCTAGGTAGGAAGGGAAGTATAGTCTTGGTCAGCATCTTGGATCAATTTTGAAAAGATTGAATGTCGAGTCCCAGTCAGGCCAAAGAGGTGTGTTTCAGGTTGTCACCTAGATTCTCAGACTATGCAAACACCTATGGCCTCATTTTAAGCAAACAAAATATTTAAAACGAAACCTGAACGAAACATGGTTTGGCCAATCGTGGATATATCAGAGAAGTCAGCTGTGAATATTTACCCTGACCTAGCTGTGGATATCAGTGGGGAACCACTTTTATACATCCTTACATACCTCTCTATGCGTGACCTACATCCTTCATACCGAGATGCTATGCTATATATATATATATATATATATATATATATATATATATATATAAGAAAGAGGTGCCAGCTCTGACCGGGTGCCAGCTATATATATATATATATATATATATATATATATATATATATATATATATATATATATATATATATATATATATATATATACCAGGAAGGACCCCACCGTCAATAGCCCTCGATACTGTTTCCCCACAAATTTGTGGACCCCTGTATATAGTTGCAGAGTTCCGCAAATTTATCAAATGTGTATTCCGCAAATTTGTGGATGTCCGCAAATTTCGTGTTCTATACTTAAGGATACAAATACAGAGCTCCGTACATATTTGCGGACATCCGTATATATTTGCGGAGCTCCATAAATATATTTGCGGACATCCGCAAATTTGCGGACGTCCACAAATTTGTGGAGAAACAGTACCCTGGTGTCAAATGCATGCATAATATTGTCCAGTAATTCTTCTAAATATTCTAATTAATCATTTATAAGTATTGGGAATATGTAAATCCTAATAATCATCATTGAGCAAGATCACCTTTAAGAAAATCAATGTTTAGATGAGGCATTTTTTATGCGACAGCCGTTATGCAAGCAAAAAAACTGTAGGCCTATAGCAACATTACAATTTGCTGTTAAGGAAGAACAACCCTTTACGTTGTTGTTGGTCTGCAAGGGCGAGAACGAGTCATGGAAAATCCCACACCCCTAAGTAGACCAAAAAGTAGGATGTATCTAGCGTGCTGAGTCAACATAAATGATCATCTTACTTCTCCAGTCTAGTAACTTTTATAAGTATCAATGATTGGGTCGACCCGAAACTGAGAGAGCAACATGCCGTGACCAAGATGGCGGGTAGTAAGGTGTATCTTGCACCCCTGTGCTGTATTTTACTCTATCTGACAGGTGTCCAGCCCATCCCAGGTAGGTACAACTATAAGGTGGTTTGTCATAATGCTGAGACACTGTTTTAGAATATTCATATGCAAATATAGTATCTACAGTCGACTCCTCAAACACTTACATATACCACCTTGGATTTTCCCAAATCGGATGTATACATACCCTATCTGGCACATCCTGGCGAGCCCCTGACTGTGAGGACATCGGTACCTTTATTAGTGTTGAGGTTGATACCTACAGGCGAAGGCCAACCTCATGCCTTTGGTGGTGTCATAATCGGTCATAAAGAGAGGAGAGGGCATTTCATTAGCCCTGCAATTACAAACACTGGAGGAAGTGTCTAATGAGGTGAGAGGTTTGGTTTATTTGAGATCTCAATTTAACTATTGACCGAGGCTATAAGACTCGACAGGTTCTGCCAGACAAGGTATAGTGAAGGGTGACTACATTTTATATTATAGCATGTCCTCCATGCCCTGAATTCACTCTTTCATATAACCTGTGTTAGGCCCAAAAAAAGAGAGGTTTGTTTCAGGTAACATGGTAGGAAAATGTAGGGTCGGTAGGTCCAATTTAAGAAAAAATAAAATTTTAACATGAATGTACCAGCCAACATTTTTGAATACCCGAAAATTGACCAAAAAAGGGTAAATATCCGAAAATTTCTTCAAAATTGCATACGAAAACGTAGGGTCGGTGGGGTGACCTGAAACAAACATTTCTTTTGGCCTTAAAAGACAGCATGATTTGTTGACATGATGCACCAACGTATTACCTGTGAGGTCGATTGATGAGTTGACATTGCTGATCCATCCAGAGAGTATCAACCATGTCAGGTCGGCATGATGCATGAATGCATCACCGGCAAGCACCAGATTAATGCATCATGAAGACAATCCATCTCAGAAATCCATACTACAGTGAAATCCTGTTATGAGGCTGTCTCTCACGACCTTGGGCCAATGTTTTTGTCTCTGACCGGGTGCCGTCTCTGAACGGGTGCCGTCTCTGACCAGGTGCCGTCTATTACCAGGTGCCGTCTCTGAGGTGTCAGAAAAAAGGTGTTTTAAAAAGAATTACACTCATATATATAAGGATTTGTAAAACGTTATGGCGGTCGTTATATTATTGTAACTATAATTATAATTATCCTTCTGCTGTTGGTATTTTGACCTTATCAAGCCAAGCCGGTCAGAGACGGCACATGGTTAGAGACGGCACCTGGTCAGAGACGGCACCCGGTCAGAGACAAAAACATTGGCCCAAGGTCGTGAGACACAGCCTTTAGTTGGGGGACACACATTCAGGAGTGTTGGCTATAAGCTGAGTCATCATCTGAAACTTTCCTGTAGATATATAATAACCATGATCACATTGGGGTACACTATCAGCCTGTAAGTCTTACAGTCACTGCATAATATAAGTTCATTTAAGTTTTCCCTAAAAAACAGTAAATATGCTTAAATGTCGTAGATAAGTAGCTATAATGACCTTTAGTCAACCTTGCCAGGAAAACTTAAATGTCAAAGCTTCAACATTTAAGCATATTTTGGTATACCAAAAGTTACTACTTTGGTACATTTAAGCAAATTCAAGTTGAGCTAAATGCACCAAAAAATTGTTCCTAAATGTGATTAAACCAAATGTCAAGGCCATCCAAAATTTACTTAAATGTGATTAAACCAAATGCCCAGGCAATTCAAAATTTACTTAAATGTGATTAAACCAAATGCCAAGGTCTTGGTAATGGTTACCAAATATTCACATTAAAGGACAGTTATTGATACTTACATGATCATTTAATCGTATATTGCCATTTTCCTAATTTCTACCTAAATCCCATTAAATATAAAAAGATTTGCTTATTTGGGATTGCAGCGGGACAGTACTTCTTTTTTTTTTTGGGGGGGGGGTCGTGGAAGTAGCTAGGGAGTCTATCATCAATTTCATCAATTTTTGCCACTGGGGGCGCAGGTGCCAGCCTAGGCCAGAAACTGGGGGATCTACCAGGGGGGTGCTGGATGCTCAGGAAACAGACAGCACTTTTTGTCCGAGGGGCTGCAACTGTAGTTACTTCATCTGTAAAATATATGTAAGATTATTATACATTATACACACATTACAATGTACATCATAATTTAATGCATTCTATCGACATGTTTTGGCAAATTAGGAGGTGAGAGACTAGGGGGTGATACTGGGAGTGAGGGGCAAGAGACGGATTGGGGGTGAGAGGGAGTGAGTGGCAAGGACGTGGAGTGAGAGGTGGGGTGTCCCCAACCTCCCTATACTCCTACTCCAACTGTCCAATTGGGGAGGAAGTATGGAGGTTTGGGAGGGAGAAGGGAGGCTGGGGACGTAGTAGGGAGGTTGGGGACGTAGTAGGGAGGTTGGGGACGTAGTAGGGAGGTTGGGGACGTAGTAGGGAGGTTGGGGACGTAGTAGGGAGGTTGGGGACGGAGTAGGGAGGGGAGGGACGGGGTAGGGAGGTTGGGGACCGTGTAGGAAGGGTAGGGACGGGGTAGGGAGGTTGGAGACGGAGTAGGGAGGTTGGGGGTAGGGAGGTTGGGGACGGTGTAGGGAGGTTGGGGACGTAGAAGGGAGGTTGGGGAAGGGGTAGGGATTTGGGGACGGTGTAGGAAGGGTAGGGACGGGGTAGGGAGGTTGGGGACGGGGTAGGGAGGTTGGAGACGGAGTAGGGAGGTTGGGGGTAGGGAGGTTGGGGACGGGGTAGGGAGGTTGGAGACGGGGTAGGGAGGTTGGGGACGTAGTAGGGAGGTTGGGGACGTAGTAGGGAGGTTGGGGACGGGGTAGGGAGGTTGGGGACGTAGTAGGGGGGTTGGGGACGTACCCAGTAAACACACTTACGTTACTTAACGTTCACTGAACGTTATTTCTATGTTTGAAATACGTAGCTTTACTACGTAAAAACAACGTCCAAATGTAAGGGTTATTTTACGTTATTAAACCTAATTGAACGTTATTGAACGTTTATGTACGTAATGTAAACGTTATTTTCAGGTTTACTTACGTAAATTACCAAAACCTTACGTACCATAAATTTGTTACCATCTAGAAAATGCTATATAAACTATGTTATTATAATACAAATATAATCCTAAGTGGAGTTGCATCTAATTCTTATTTTAAAAACGTAAATATATAAACATAGTTCTATTTAAAATATTCTTTACCTCACAATTGCTCTAATTCGCTCCTAATATACACTAGGTGAAATATTGGCAGCTCTGGGAAGTGAACCCTAGATCTTTGGATTGGTAGTCCACCACTCTATCGACTGTGCTAAGCAGGCTTGTGAGTGTACATGGCGAAGATAGGTACATTGATATTGGCTGAAACTGCACCTATATGATGGCTTAACTTGTCTCCATATATTAGCCAAACCTGTTTCTATATAACGATAGATGAGGTACCTATAAAACAAGGTTATGCCTAGACTAGGGTGTTCGGCAAACTCAGCATAAAAATAGCATATACTAAGGTGTTCACATGGCATATGCTTGAGCATAATAATGACATACAATGTACATTTGAATGGAATTATACTCAGTCATTGATATGGCATATACCATATTGAATTGAAATAGGGATCTTATATATAAACCGCACATGGCTCATTAATGCACATGTAGCATGTTTAAAGGATAGAATGTGTCTGTTTTGTTCATTGCTTGACAAGACTAATAACCTAAACATAATTATTATGTGTTACAATGTAAATACTCATACATTCGAATATTCTGTACTTGGGTATATATAGGCAGTACATAACTAACAGGCCAGGTTAGCTCAGTTGGTTCAGCCATGGAATTCTAACCAAAGGGTCTAGGGTTCGGTTCTCAAAGCTGCCACCATTTCCACTTGTGACCATAAGTGAACACTTAGTCAAAAGGGGCTTTATATTTTAATATTTTGAATAAAGATTAAAATGTCATCACATGGTTTCGAATCCTTTCAACAGCAATTCGTTTTTTGAAGGTGACAGTTACAGATTTATTAGAGGTAGAGAACTTGTTGCATTGAATATTGTATATGTTTAATAAAGAAGTTTATGAGACTGGCTCAGTGCCCTAACAGAATGCATTCACCAAACAAAAATGAATTTCTGCATACAGGATTCGAACCCACACCATGAATAACATAACGTAAATAAACGTGGAAATAATGTTTAATTAACCTGAGAATGACGTTCACATAACATATACAAACGTTATTTGACGTTTATTTACGTTTAATAACGTAAAGCAACCCTTACATTTGGACGTTATATTACGTAATGAAATCACGTTTAGATAACGTAGGTGTGTTTACTGGGTAGTAGGGAGGGGAGGGACGGGGTAGGGAGGTTGGGGACCGTGTAGGAAGGGTAGGGACGGGGTAGGGAGGTTGGAGACGGAGTAGGGAGGTTGGGGGTAGGGAGGTTGGGGACGGTGTAGGGAGGTTGGGGACGTAGTAGGGAGGTTGGGGAAGGGGTAGGGATTTGGGGACGGTGTAGGAAGGGTAGGGACGGGGTAGGGAGGTTGGGGACGGGGTAGGGAGGTTGGAGACGGAGTAGGGAGGTTGGGGGTAGGGAGGTTGGGGACGGTGTAGGGAGGTTGGAGACGTCCCTGCAAACAAGATCTCGGGCAGAACTCGTGCGGTTCTTGAGTCACAACTCGGGATCCCTGGGAGAATTGTGCACGTATCTGGGACGAGAATATGTGAACAGCTTTTGACTGTGTCATATTCTGTGGAATTCCACGTTATTTATATCAAACAGAACTTGGGAATTGAACGTTCGCAACTGAGTAGAATCCGGGTAGGTCACAATGGCACAAGAAAGGCACGAGATATTCCCAAGAATTGTGAACATGTCCTTAGTACAATCAGAACTTGGGAATTGAACGTTCACAACTGGGTAGAATCCGGGTAGGTCACAATGACACAAGAAAGGCACGGGAATTGAACGTTCGCGACTGGGTAGAATTCTACCCAGTTGCGAACGTTCAATTCCCAAGTTCTGATTGTAATCAGGATATGTTCACAATTCTTGGGAATATCTCGTGCCTTTCTTGTGTCATTGTGACCTACCCGGATTCTACCCAGTTGCGAACGTTCAATTCCCGTACCTTTCTTGTGTCATTGTGACCTACCCGGATTCTACCCAGTTGCGAACGTTCAATTCCCAAATTCTGTTTGGAGGGGTAGTAGGGATTGGAGGGACGGAGTAGGGAGGTTGGGGACGTAGTAGGGAGGGGAGGGACGGAGTAGGGAGGTTGGAGACGGGGTAGGGAGGTTGGGGACGTAGTAGGGAGGTTGGGGACGGGGTAGGGAGGTTGGGGACGTAGTAGGGATTGGAGGGACGGAGTAGGGAGGTTGGGGACGTAGTAGGGAGGGGAGGGACGGGGTATGGTAGTTGGGGACGTAGTAGGGAGGTTGGGGACGGGGTAGGGAGGTTGGGGACGTGGTAGGGAGGTTGGGGACGTAGTAGGGAGGTTGGGGACGGAGTAGGGAGGTTGGGGACGTAGTAGGGAGGTTGGGGACGTAGTAGGGAGGTTGGGGACGTAGTAGGGAGGTTGGAGACGGGGTAGGGAGGTTGGGGACGGGGTAGGGATGTTGGGGACGTAGTAGGGAGGTTGGGGATGTAGAAGGGAGGTTGGGGACGTAGTAGGGAGGTTGGGGACGTAGTAGGGAGGTTGGGGACGTAGTAGGGAGGTTGGGGACGGAGTAGGGAGGTTGGAGACGGGGTAGGGAGGTTGGGGACGTAGTAGGGAGGTTGGGGACGTAGTAGGGAGGTTGGGGACGGAGTAGGGTAGTTTGGGACGTAGTAGGGAGGTTGGGGACGTAGTAGGGAGGTTGGGGACGTAGTAGGGAGGTTGGGGACGTAGTAGGGAGGTTGGAGACGGGGTAGGGAGGTTGGGGACGGGGTAGGGATGTTGGGGACGGGGTAGGGAGGTTGGAAGTGTTTACCCCGGGTGTTTGCAGAGGGTCCATACATGGATTCTGCTCCTGGTAGACAGGGCCGTCTTCTCCTACAACAGCTGCAAAATAGAAAATACATGTACTTGAGTTATTTATGTTGAACAAATATAGGATGTGAAAAAGCACAATTGAGATACTTATGTGACCTACATTTAGAACTAGACTGTGATTCTCTACCTGTTACATGTCATGTATGAGGTCGCCCCTCCGTGTACATAGGTGCCTGTACCAACCTTGAGTTAACATATAAATTCTAATGTAAACGTGGTCAATGTTCTACTATATATTACGACTTTTATTTCATTTTGTTTTTTATGTTTTATGATATATTTTCCTTCAATTTATTTCTTGTTGACAAAGAGGTATGCCAAAAGGCCTTTGTTTTTCATGTGGGGTGCATTAATTCATAGACATATACATGTATGTGGAATAGCTTTGATTTATCTATTTCTCAATGCCACACAGTGGGTGTTTAACATATCATACATCTCAACCATGGCATTTGACCAACCTATTTATCATAGATAGATTCAAAGTCTAAAATGTTGATGTAAATGTTGATGAACTGTCATAATATTATATCAAAATAGTTTCATTTCGGTCAGATATGATCATGAAACAACATGTCCATGTGTTATATCTATGTTTGTAGTGTCCACTGACATTTTCTCAGTGAAAACTTTTTGCGAGTTCAAACTTTGATGTTCCCGAGCCTCTGGCACAGCCAATTCTCAATTCTCATGCACATAACAACCATCAATGAATAGGAAATTAGGGGTGCACGAGGGGTGCCAGTAGCTTATGGCCTATATACTGTCAGGCTGGTCAGTCAAACTACAAAGATGTACTATATATATATACCGTAAAACCCCGCCTGTAAGCCGAATTTATTTTGGCGTTTTTATTTCCTATAAGACGAGTTTTCCCCTTCAAACTGACATTCGGCTTATAGGCAGGGTTTTGGCAAATGACACATGGTATTTCAATGGAATAAAAGGATTAGAATATGCTTTCAAACTTATTTTAGTGGGGCTTAAGTGGGGGCCAAGGGGACCCTAAGACCCCAAAAGTCACATTCGGCTTGCAGGCGGGGTTCTCCTGAATGTCAATATAATTTCATATAAGCCAAATTTTTGTCCTTAAACTAACTTTCGGCTTATAGGCTGGGTCAGCTTATAGGCGGGGTTTTACAGTAGAAAGAAATGTGATTAAGAATGATAGTAGTAAGTTTGTATAAATATTATTTGTTAATTTGTCTGTGATATCTTTGTCTGAATCACACAATGTAATATTTATTAATATGTTTACAAAGTTAGATTTATGTCTGACCTACGTAAATCAGCCCTGCAGGTTTGAGATTGGTAAATAAACCTTAACATTCTAACGCTGATAAACCGACCAAAATTACGTAGTTCAAACCAAAAAAACAATGTTAGTTTACGTCTGACCAACGTAATTGTGATTACTGGGACCGAGGTGTACCGATACACGCCCATTTGCAGTTTATTTGGTGGGTCCATTCGGGGGCCCATATTGGGAACCCATTTTAGGGGGCCCATTTGGGGGAGCCCATTTGCAGGCATGCATTTACAACCCCCAGACTGTTTTTCAAGTAGGAGACTTCCTTATTTCTTAATGAAAAGCTATTTGATTTTGACCGAATGGAGTACTTCACTTTCCGAGAAAAATAATTACATCTATTCCTTTGGCTAATATAGCTGTGTTATCAGTCAACAGTGTAGTAAGAAATCCCACTAAAACCTCTGTTCTTATTGGGTTTGTCAATATTTGTAAAGAAAAAGCCATTAAAGTAATGAAAAGACCTTGATGCAGAGTAAACGGTTCAACACATTCCAAACACTTATTGTAGGTTAAAACTAGATAGAAATGTTTACTCAGCTTTGTGAAAGCCTCATGATGATGTATTTATGTCAATTGGACTCTCACCAACAATCTATTTATATTTTTTAGACATGCATGACTTAGTTTTACAGACTTTTAATAAACAAATACCTAAAAAATGTTTCGGAACATTGAAATAAACTTCATATTTCATGGGTTAGTATAACAACCTTGTAAGTTGCAGGATAGCACAAATTTTCAATGATGAACTACTTTTTTTTCAGCAATCCCAGGCCCTCTGACGGTTGTAGAAGTCACTACATCTTCTGTCATACTTGAGTTCCAAGCAGCAAATGAATCAGTTAGTTTCTATCGAGTTCAATACGCTAAAAGTCCAAGCATCGTGTTTGCCAATGGAGCTCATGCTTCTACCAGTAGCATGAGTCGGCCCTACACAATAAGACAGACCAACCTGGTTCCTGGTGCTGACTATCAACTGAGGATCACACCGCTAATTGGCACCAATATCAACAATGCTGTGGATGGAATACCTTCAGCAGCAATCAATGTGCAAATTGCAGTTCCAGGTAATTGTTTGTTTGTTTGTTATTTCATTCATTTTTATTCTGGTGTATTTCTGGAGAAAGACACACTTTGCACTACATGAGGTGGACACCTTCTCAAAAGGCCCTGCCCTGCCTTAGGTGTTGACATTTTATGAGCATAGCCATCCCAATGAACTACTGTAAACGTAGATATTTTCGCGCAGCTATATTTTCGCGCACCTAGGACATAAAGGCATTTTCGCGCAATCATATTTTCGCGCAGTTGCCATCAGGTGATCTCTAGCTACATGTCAATTTTTATGGTTTTTCAATCGGACAATTATTAAGGGTTTTACAGCCGAAAATTATCGTTCAAATATCAGTAGTATTTTTAGTAGGCCTATATAAGTTGTCAGGAAGAGATATCTTTAGGATCTATTTTATTCTTAAGATTATGAGGCGAATTGTAAGGGGGAGTCTCATTTGATGGACTGGTAATTTGATAGTGTAGAACCAATATCTGTCTAATTAAGCCATTATCAGTTCTGTTTTTCCATACAAAGAATTCCCACCCTTCTACTTCTGGTCTTTTAAATGGTAACAATTCGAATAGTTGAAAGTCATAAGTTTGTCTTATGCCCTTTGGTGATACCCTACACTAGGGAAAATATGAAATGCGCGAAAATATGTACTGAGCGAAAATTAATACGTTTACAGTAACAAAGTGTGGTTGTATCAGCATGTAACAAAGTATATATGCACCACACCTGTCAAGGTTACGCATCATGAACCGGTGTCAGCAACGTCAAGAACAACTGAACAACCTAAGTTATATATTTAATAAGATATGCTTAAATTCTCGTCAAATTCTTATTTATAGCAATAGAAATTGTACAATAAATAAAGGAACTATCTTTTATATCTCTTTTAGCTCTGGCTCCAAATCTGACTGTTACCGAGATATCAACACATTATGCAACTATTGAATTCTGCCGTGCCAACGGTTCTGTGTCCTCATATCTAGCTGAGTATTCCTTGACAACATCCTCTGGGTACTCTGGTGGCTCCTCTGTGAATGCAGTTCAAGGCCAAGAAAATTACAGACTCAAACAAGATAACCTTATCCCTGGACGGAGTTACTTCATCAGAATTGTTCCACAAGTACAAATATGGACTGGTCCCTACAGGAGTATTAACTATGGAGGGCAAGCATCTGAGTCTGTTAAAGTAGACATACTAAATCCAGGTCAGTATGTAATGAGAATTGATCTTTTCTATATGTATATAGATCTTGTCAGACAATGACCTATGTAAATGTAAATGTCCGCAGATGTATGCACAGAAACAGGTCAGTATTTGATGCCAATTCATCTTCTTTACATGCTGATTTACTCTGTTTACTTTTGTTATCAGGCAATGACATATGTGAAATGAGCATATCTCAGCAGACGAGAGAAACCTTTCAAACAACATCTTAAGTGAAACTCATGCCATTCTTGAGTCATGACTCGTGAATCCGAAAAGAGAATTTCAAAACATTTTAAGAGGGTTTTCTGGTCTTTTTCTTGTGTAGTATTCCCTGGAATTGAAAATTTTAAACTTCAGAGCTAATCTTGAATGCTTCCTGGGCATTCTTTTGAACAAGTCAAACTCAGGAAATACACATCACCATTGAACATGCCACGTTCCCTGTTCTCTAGAATCTCCCGTGTCTAGAGTCTAATTCCCGGGAAATACACAACATATTAATTTGTGCCATTCTTGAATTCTGTTTGGAGGGAAGGCTTAAAAAAGCAAATGTCAACTTACATAGTCATGCACACAATAATGATGGATAGAAGTTTAGAATACATCCCTTGTAGGAGTGTATTTGAAAACAGCAAAGTGCAACACTGGTACAGATTTATGCCTTAAAGATATGAAAGCAGTAAGAATATATTGATTGCTAAGCACATCTTGACAATCCTAGTATTTTACAGAATACAAACATTTTCTAGTCAACTGTGGATGACTCTAGTGTGTAGGAGGGTATAACAGAATAAACAGATTTTCTTCAGGCATTATGTATAGTAGTGTGGATTACTATGTGTGGTTGTCAATGAATCTTTGAATGTTGCATTTGTTGAGGATCTAATTCAACACCAATATCAACATCATAATGATATGAACTGAAAGCATACACTGTATAGAGGAACTATTTTGAATCTGTTTTTCAGCACTGACTTCAAATCTGACAGTTATTGAGGTATCAACATATTATGCAACTATTGAATTCAGCAAAGCAGATGGTCCTGTAAGCTCATATCTAGCTGAGTATGCCTTTACAACATCATCAATGTATTCTGACGGTTTCTCTGTGAATCCAGTTGAGGGCCAAGAAAAGTACAGACTTAAACAAGGTAACCTTATCCCTGGAAGGAGTTACTTCATCAGAATTGTTCCACAAGTACAAATATGGACTGGTCCCTACAGGAGTATTAACTATGGAGGGCAAGCATCTGAGTCTGTTCAGGTAGACATACTAAAACCAGGTCAGTGCGTAATGAGAATCAATCTTTTCTATTTATATGTATCTTGTCAGACAATGTCGGCAGATGTATGCTCAGAAACAGGTCAGTATTTGATGCAAATTCATCTTCTTTACATGCTGATTTACTCTGTTTACTTTTGTTGTCAGACAATGACATATGTGAAATGAGCATATCTCGGCAGACAAGAGAAACCCTGCAAACAAAATATTAAGTGAAACTTGTGCCATTCTTGAGTGTGTACGAGGGTATAACTGAATAAACAACGGTCAGTCATGACTCATGAATCCTAAGAGAATTTCAGAACGTTTTTTGGAAAGTTTTCTGGACATGTCATGTCATGTTCCCTGGAATTGAAAATTGCGAAATTCAGAGCTTGAACGCTTCCTGGGCATTTCTTTGAACAAGTCAAACTCAGGAAATGCACATCACCATTGAACATGCCACTTGGAATGTTCCCTGTTCTCTAGAATCTCCCATGTCTACGGCTTGGGCAATTCCCGGAAAATACACAAGATAATAATTCTTGAATTAATTCTTGCCATTCTTGAATTCTGTTTTGAGGGAAGGCTTAAAAAAGCAAATGTCAACTTACGTAGTCATGCACACATTAATGATGGATACAAGTGTCGAATATATCCCTTGTAGGCGTTATATGAAAACAGCAAAGTACAACATAATGATATAAACTGAAAGCATACATTGTATAAAGGAACTACTTTGAATCTGTTTTTCAGCTCTGACTTCAAATTTGACAGTTATTGAGGTATCAACATATTATGCAACTATTGAATTCAGCAAAGCTGATGGTCCTGTAAACTCATATCTGGCTGAGTATGCCTTCACTACATCCTCTGGGTACTCTGGTGGCTCCTCTGTGAATGCTGTTCAGGGCCAAGAAAAATACAGGATCAAACAAAATAACCTTATCCCTGGAAGGAGTTACTTTATCAGGATTGTTCCACAAGTGAAAATAAGCACTGGTCCCTACAGCCACAATTTTGCTCACTACGGAGGGCAAGCATCTGAGTCTGTTCAAGTATCCATACTAAACCCAGGTTAGTATCTAAACAGAATTTATTTTCATCGGTATCATGTGAGATTATTCCAGGTCATTACTCATAGAATATCCTGTACACCTAGCACTGGATTGACCCTGAGATTGTTCCACCTCCTAATGCAGATTTAGTTTCATAGTGCCATAAGCCCATAGCATATCATGGCATACACACCTCTCTTATTCAACACAAATATGGTATTATCAGCACCTATCATTATCATCATATGGGGTTATGGTGGGCACTACAAGAAACTACTGCATGCAATATGTAGTCCGAAATGAATCTTAAGATTTTGTAGAGAACCTATTTATAAACAATCTCAGCATCATATCAGTATATTACACTGAAAGTTTACAATGTATAAAGAAAAAAATACTTTGTTTTTTAGCTCTGACTTCAAATTTGACAGTTATTGAGGTATCAACACATTATGCAACTATTGAATTCAACAAAGCCGATGGCCCCGTCACCTCATATCTAGCTGAGTATGCCTTCACTACATCCTCCGGGTTCTCTGGCGGTTCCACTGTGAATGCTGTTCAGGACCAAGAAAAGTACAGACTCAAACAAAATAACCTCATCCCTGGAAGGACTTACTTCATTAGAATTGTTCCACAAGTGAAAATAAGCACCGGTCCCTACAGCCACAATTTTGCTCACTACGGAGGGCAAGCATCTGAGGCTGTTCAGGTAGCCATACTAAACCCAGGTCAGTATGTAAAGAGAATACATCTTTAGCAAACTTCATCAGTGCTATATGAGATCATTCCAGGTTATTACTCATAGAATATCCTGTACACTTTTTACGGGAGTGCCCCTGAGATATCTAACCATCTAATGCAGATGTTTCCTCAATTTTTAAATGTCTTCCTCACTGTAAGAAGTAAGTACTGTACACCTACAGCAAAAGTTGCTGGCATTTTGCTGTAGGTGTACAGCAACTGACTTGCTGTACTTGTACAGCAATTTCTACTGTAAATTTACAGCAACTTCTACTGTAAATTTACAGCAACTTCTACTGTAAATTTACAGCAACTTCTACTGTAAATCTACAGCAAAAGTTGCTGGCAACTTTTGTTCCAGTAGATTTTGCTGTACATGTACAGCAACTGGGTGCTGTAAAGTTACAGCAACTTCTACTGTAGGTTTCATATTATTGTTATCATCAATTTATATCAATTAATATGCATGGCTGGAGAGTACTTTCCTGCATAATAGTTCAATATCAGCTAGGACAATACACACTACACATTGTAATGTTTTAATTCTGCATTGATACAGCTGAACTGTATGTGGTACCAGCTTCTTTCCAGTCCAGGCACTTAAGCATTTAACTTTTCCTTCCAATGTGGTGTCTTTTCTATACTTTTACATTTTTTTGAATTATGCAAATATCAATACACTTTATGATAACTGCATTCAGGTTTTCTCATCCATTCTTATTCTGCAATGATTTGATAGTTTGTGAGGCTTTATTTGACTCGGGAAAAGGGCTGGGTGGAATCATTACTACAAAAATGGTATACTGCTGCCACCTAGTGGCAGAAATCTACAGCAAAATGTACTGTAAATATACAGCAACATTGCTCGAGACCCAATTTACAGTACATAATGCTGTAATTATACAGCAAATAGTGCTGTAATACCAACTACAGTCAAAAGTGCTGTAAATGTACAGCACATTGCACTGTTTAAATACAGTAACTTTTTACAGTGCTGCCTTGGCTGGTGACATGTCAAGGCATACGCATGTCTCTAATTTAAAACAGAAATGTTTGTGTCAGTGCGTAATGTTATATTATCATAAAGGATTGTAGTTGGACCAAGAGGGTGCCAAGGATGATTTTGTATTAAGAAAACTTTTTGATTCTGTTTTTCAGCTCTGACTTCAAATCTGACAGTTATTGAGGTATCAACACATTATGTCATTATTGAGTTTAGCCGTGCAGATGGTCCTGTCACCTCATATCTAGTTGAGTATGCCTTGACAACATCATCTAAGTACTCTGGTGGCTCCTCTGTAAATGCAGTTCAGGGCAAAGAAAAGTACAAAATCAAACAAAATGACCTTATCCCGGGAAGGAGTTACTTCATTAGAATTGTTCCACAAGTACAAATAAGCACGGGTCCTTACAGCCACAATGTTGCTACGTACGGAGGGCAAGCATCTGAGTCTGCTCAAGTATCCATACTAAACCCAGGTCAGTATGTAAAGAGAATACATCTTTAGCAATCTTCATCAGTGTTATATGAGATCATTCCAGGTTATTACTCATAGAATATCATGTACACCTTTTACGGGAGTGCCCCTGAGATATCTAACCATCTAATGCAGATGTTTCCTCAATTTTTAAATGTCTTCCTGCATTGGCTGGCGACATGTCAAGGCATACGCATGTCTCTAATTTGAAACAGAAATGTTTGTATCAGAGCGTAATGTCATATTATCATTTAGGATTGTAGTGGGCACAAGAGGGTGCCAGTATGATTTTGTATTCAGAAGCTATTTTGATTCTGTTTTTCAGCTCTGACTTCAAATCTGACAGTTATTGAGGTATCAACACATTATGTCATTATTGAGTTCAACAAAGCCGATGGTCCTGTCACCTCATATCTAGTTGAGTATGCCTTGACAACATCATCTAAGTATTCTGGTGGCTCCTCTGTAAATGCAGTTCAGGGCAAAGAAAAGTACAAAATCAAACAAAATGACCTTATCCCAGGAAGGAGTTACTTTATCAGGATTGTTCCACAAGTACAGATAAGCACGGGTCCCTACAGCCACAACGTTGCTACGTACGGAGGGCAAGCATCTGAGTCTGTTCAGATAGACATACTAAAACCAGGTCAGTATGTAATGAGAATTGATCTCTTCTATATATATATAGATCTTGTCAGACAATGACCTATGTAAATTGAGTAAATGTTGGCAGATTTATGCTTAAAAACAGGTCATTAGATCATTCCAGGTTATTACTCACAGAATATCCTGTGTGCCTGTGCCTGTGTACTTGAGTGCCCCTAAGATATTCCACCATATAATGCAGATGTTGTTACTGCAATCTTTTTAATGTTCTCTCCTGCCTTGGCTGGTGACATGCCATGAGTATATCACAAGTCATGGCATATGCATGTCTCTAATTAAGAACAAAGATATTTGTGCAAATTTGTAATGCTGTTTTAATTTTTGTGAAATACGGCAGAGCCATTGATTGCTTTTACCAAGGACTCCCATATTTCACTGATCTTACAGTCTCGGGAATTACAGCCCTAGGTCAATGCATGAAGTAACCAAGTCAACAGACTAACACTTATAAACCTTAGTCTATTTCCATATACAATTATGATGTATTCCTCACTGAATATTATATTTGTAGAGCATCGAGAGAGTTGTTTCCTCAACAATCTTAACATTGTATCAATATATACTAAATCACACAATGTATAAAGGAACTATTTTGATTTTGTTTTTCAGCTCTGACTTCAAATCTGACAATTATCGAGGTATCAACACATTATGTCATTATTGAGTTTAGCCATGCAGATGGTCCTGTCACCTCATATCTAGTTGAGTATGCCTTGACAACATCATCTAAGTTCTCTGGTGGCTCCTCTGTAAATGCAGTTTGGGGCAAAGAAAAGTACAAAATCAAGCAAAATGATCTTATTCCTGGAAGGAGTTACTTGATCAGGATCGTTCCACAAGTATTACTAAGGACTGGTCCCTACAGCACTGCTAACTACGGAGGGCAGGCATCTGAGTCTGTTAAGGTAGACATACTAAAACCAGGTCAGTATGTAATGAGAATTGATCTTTTCTATATATATATAGATCTTGGCAGACAATAAACTATGTAAATTGAGTAAATGTTGGCAGATTTATGCTTAAAAACAGGTCATTAGATCATTCCAGGTTATTACTCACAGAATATCCTGTGTGCCTGTGCCTGTGTACTTGAGTGCCCCTAAGATATTCCACCATATAATGCAGATGTTGTTACTGCAATCTTATTAATGTTCTCTCCTGCCTTGGCTGGTGACATGCCATGAGTATATCACAAGTCATGGCATATGCATGTCTTTAATTAAGAACAAAGATATTTGTATAAATTTGTAATGCTGTTTTAATTTTTGTGAAATACGGCAGAGCCATTGCTCTCACCAAGGACTCCCATATTTCACTGGTTCTACAGTCTCGGGAATTACAGCCCTAGGCCAATGCATGAAGTAACCTAGTCAATAGACTAACACTTATAAACCTTTATCTATTTATCCTATAGGATTGTAGTGGGTACTACAGTTATGATGTATTCCTCACTGAACATTACATTTGTAGAGAATCAAGAGAGTTGTTTTCTCAACAATCTTAACATTGTATCAAAATATGCTAAATCACACAATGTATAAAGGAACTATTTTGATTCTGTTTTCCAGCTCTGACCTCAAATCTGACAGTTATTGAGGTATCAACACATTATGTCATTATTGAGTTTAGCCGTGCAGATGGTCCTGTCACCTCATATTTAGTTGAGTATTCCTTGACAACATCCTCTGGGTACTCTGGTGGCTCCTCTGTAAATGCAGTTCAGGGCAAAGAAAAGTACAAAATCAAACAAAATGACCTTATCCCGGGAAGGAGTTACTTAATCAGGATTGTCCCACAATTATTACTAAAGACTGGTCCCTACACAACTGCTAACTATGGAGGGCAGGCATCCGAGTCTGTTCAGGTAGCCATACTTAATCCAGGTCAGTATTAATGAGAATTCATCTTCCTTACATATAGGTCTACTTCTGTTTGAGACAATGACAGTAGTCATGTATAAAAGTTTCTCATGTGGTTGAGTATGGACTTTTTTTTACCATACAGTATCAGGTCCAATAATCTAGGGAACCTGGATATCAAAGTTAAAATGAAAGGATAGACGCTTCTACCACAACAGCAATGGGTCCCAATACTCTCGTTCCCAAACCCTCCCGAAGGAAGGCTCTGGTGACAGCCAGTATGACCTTGAACTTAGGATTTTGCTGGGAGTAGTATAGTATGTATCGGAACGGGACTATAGTTAACTACTGTTTATTACTCAATCGATATGCAGCCAATCAGAGGCCGCCATTTGGTCACGTGACACGTTGCCATGGTAACGTGACCTACTTAGGGCTCTCAGCCAATCAGAAGCCAGCATTCTGGGTGACCTACTGACCTACTTAGAAGCTCTCAGCCAATCAGAGGCCGGCATTCTGGTAACTAGGGTAACGTGACCTACTTAGGGTTTTGTTTGTAAACAACACCACGTGGCTCTCTTGTTTGTAAACAACACCACGTGACACGTGACTGTTTGTAAACAAACAACTTATATATAGAAAATAAACACAACAAGTTCCATGTTATGTTAAAATTATATTTTCAAAAAAAAGCACATCTGTTACAGCGTCTATGTGTAACTACGCGCGTTCTCATTCAAACACTATAACACTATCATACCGTAGCAGCAGCAGGTAGGACTGGAAGAAAAGCAAGCGCACGAGCAGAAGCGACAACACCAGTTGCACCATCCGGCCGTCGCGTTGGTAGCCCTACTACTCGTCGCGCGTTCAACTGGAGGTTTAAGAGTGACAAATGACGATTCTTTGTCGACGCGACTGCTAACATCAGCAGCATCAGCAGCATCGGCAGCATCGGCAGCAGCATCGGCAGCAGCGGCAGCAGCCTCGGCAGCAGCGGTAGCAGCAGTAGCAGCAGCTGTAGCAGCAGTAGCGTGAGCATTAGCAACAACAGCAGCAGCGACAGTAGCAAGGGCGGCAGAGCGGGCACTAGCAGCGTTATCAGCGGCGACATCGGCAGCCGCAACAGCATCAGCAGCAGCAGCGTCGGCATCGGTGGCATGAGTAGCTGCATCGGCGGCAGCAACAGCAGCAGTCACAGCCGCAGCGGCAACAACAACAACGTCATCACAACCAGCGTCACTAACAGCCGCAGTAAATGCAGCAGTAGCACGCTGAGCAGCACTAGCAGCAGCAGTAGCAGAGGCTACAGCATCAGCTTCACATTCGCGCGCCGCTTCGTCATTCCGCTTCATGTCACGGTAGCAACTTTCCATCATGGGGATCTGCAAATTGAGGCGCGGTGCTGGTGGTGGTAGTAGTAGTAGTAGTAGTAGTAGTAGTAGTAGTAGCGTGAACGATGACGACGATGCCGAATACGGTTTCACTCCCCCTTATATACTCTTACTCCCCCCTTTTTTTCAAGCCACCGGCCAGCTGCCCCCTCACGGCAGGTCTTTAGATCAGCCTTAAGTCGCTTACTACGCGGCTCATCATCCCTCTAATCGCATTTTCCAGCCGCCGGCCGGCTGACTGCTGACGACAGGAGAGGGTGATTTGTTTTTCTTTAGATTTAAGCCGCTTACCACACGCGCACCCTCTAGTCACAGACAGAGTGACAGAAAGGGAGGGGGTCGCTTTGTTCACGCTACCTGTAGTTGTTTTTCTATACACACGCTGAGCCCATGACCCGCTAATCCTTTATACAGGTAACACGCGTTCAACTAATTACTCTATTGTATGACAGTCGGTACACGGATTTAATTTTAAACCACCTTCCCATCTGGATCCATGTCTGGCGGGGTGGAAGGATCCAGCTGAAAAGCGTGATTAGGGCTTTTGTTTCTCTTATGATAGCAGCAGGTCAGCATGCGACAGCTGAAAATGTCAGACTCGCCGCTCCTATAAAAGACTGAGATGCGTCTCTCTTTCCACACACCCTTCTACCATCGCCGCCGCCACCGCCACCGCCGGCCAGCCGACCGCCGCCACCGCCTGCAGTCACCGCCATCACGCCAGCAGGGAATTTCGAGCTGAGTCTGCTTATTGCTTATTTTTTTTCTTTGAGCTTTTTGTTTTTTTAAATTTTTATTTTCACTCAGTCTTTTTTGTTTCGGAGGAAAGAAATATGGCGCTGCAGAGGGCGCGAGTTTCTAAAAGACGGTCGCGCGAACAAAGTGCCCTCCTCAACTGCCCGGCTATTTTTTTATCTCAAAGGAGAGAGCGTCACGTAGTTGAGGTTCACGCATCTCTTGAAGCGTACCGAATTCTCGAGAAATGCAAAGCTGAGCGCCATCGTCGTTATACAAGAGCGGAAAAGGAAAACGTAGCGACATGGCCGAGAGCCGTCTTCTCAGAACAGTATTTACTCTACCATTGCATAACAGCCGCTCTCAGCGCCCCCACTCGTTGGGCGTTTCATGAAAAGAAAGAGCGCCGCTACTCTCCTCACCCTGCCTCCTCTTATAAAGTGAGAATAAGTGCTATGAAACGATTCGACAAGCCGATCGGTTTCTTGGGAGCGACTGCAGCTCCCACTCGGTGGGCGCGCGTTGTGGCCGACGTGAACACGGTCTCTAAACGTTTCGACGTCGTCACTTGTTATCCCGCATATTGCAACGCAGCCGAATTGAAGAAGATAGGGACGCACTATTTTAAACCATACGCTCCAATATGTATTTGTCACCGCCGCGCTCACACGCCTTATTGCTTTTTCGAGACGATCGTGTCACAACACAGAAATAGAAAAAAAAGCGGCAAAGCGACGAGCTTTGCCTAAATGATCAAAAAAAAAAAAAAAAAAAAATTAATCTCCTCCTCCTCCTCCTCCTCCTCCTCCTCCTCCTCCTCCTCCTCTCCCTCTTCTTTTTTTTAAAAAAATAAATATTTGTATCAGACTCCTCTGGAGTCTGATACAAAACATTTATGCCTATTGAGTGAAAATAGAATTTTATCGCAAAAAATAAAAAGAAAAAAAAAGACACTTCTGCCGCCGCTACTGTGACACCGGCCGGAATCAATAAAAAGGTCGGCGGACTTTTCTCCACAACCATTCACTACCGACCGTTCGAGTGAGAAACACAGCAGACAGTCAGACACACAACCGCTCTCTCACGCGTGCTGAAAAAAAAAAAAAATAAAAATGTCGAGCAGTAGAAGCAAACTTTTCACAGAAATTCATTTCGACGCTCGACTACAAGGACCCTTTAGTTGTATCATTAGCGGTCCGTCGGGTTGTGGAAAATCGCGCTTGGTGGATCAATTTCTGAGCGACGTGAACAATTTGGTCACGCCGCCGGTGGAAAAGACTTTTTACCATTACGGCGAGTGGCAACCTCTGTTTGAAAAAATGCAAAATCAGTACGGTGTGGAATTCAGAGAAGGTCTTCCTAGCAAAGAGACTATAGCGGGAGACGTGGAAGTAGCAGAAGACGCCTTACGACCCCACACTCTACTGATATTGGACGATCTGATGAGCAGTTCCAATCAGCAAGTGGTAGCCGACATCTTTACTAAATACTCGCATCACTGGAACGTGAGCGTCATATACATCACTCAGAACCTATTCCAGAAATCACCCGACTTTCGAACTATGAGTCTGAACGCTCACTACATGATCGTTTTCAAGAACCCGCGCGACATGGGGCAAATAGCTAGTCTGTCTCGCCAGGTGTTTCCGTCCAACGCGGCGGCCCTCTCTAGTATATTTACCCATGAACTCAAGCGACATCACTCATACCTCCTTCTGGACTTCAAGCAGTCAACACCTGACGATCTGAGAATACGCTCCTCTTTGACGTCCATACACTCTCAGCTAGTGTTCGTACCGCTAGACAAAAAAAAGAACAAGAGAAAGCAGTAGCAAAAAATGTCTTCTCATCTACTCGAAAGACACTTTGGTACTCTCAAGCACTTAGCTAAGTGCTCGCCAAAGGACTGCTCGCATCTAATAGACTCTGGAAGCGACGATCTGATCGCAGCGTTGAGTGAGATCTGTCACAATTTACTGGTAGGGAACATCCCGCTCAGCGACAAACAACTGGACAAGCTTCGAGAATCGGCTGACGTGTTGAGGGAGGTCGGCAAAAAATCTACGCCCATCAAAAAAAAGAGACGCGTCTTGGTACAAGAGGGAGGTTTCCTCATTCCGGCTCTCATAGGGATGGCCTTACCGCTTATAAAGAGCATTCTCCGTATATGAGACACCTCATTCGACACCTACTCGCCGACAGCACCACCACCACCACTACAGCCACCACCAGCGTCATTGCCACCGTCGTCCCCATGACGGACTCAGAGCAGCAACAACACTACAAACGCTTAGCGCTCGTGGATCCTGAGACGCTCTACAAATCATCACGAGCAGGTCTACTTCATCATGTGCCCGCTGCTGCTGCTACTACTAGCGCTGCTACTACTGAAGTCGCTGCTGCTAGTACTTCTACTGCTCCAAACCTTCCTCCTCTTCCTGATGAGCGCACTGAAAAGAACGAGAGTTCCGCTCCTGCCACCGCCGCCCGCCTACCTGCCGACATGGCCTATTACCACAAGCAGGCAGAACAGTCCCTTCATCCCGACGCGGCCTTGCACCAGGTGCTACAGTTTATCTACAGGGACTTGGATTTAGTGTTGAACGACCCCACTTTGGAATCGCGCGAGAAAATGTTGAAATACCGAAGGTTGTTGAATAGATTGCAATTTTTTCTCGCGAATCCCCACAACAGCAACATCTCTTCGTCCTACTCTTCTTCGCCCCCGGCTCACCTCCGTCAGTCTGCTGAAGAGGCCAGCGCGTCCCTACTCGAGCGGTTGGCGAACCAAGTTCCCAAGAGGAATCGCACCCGGACCGTGGCGCTGTACAAACAATTGGAGAAATCCGGTGTGATCAAGTGGAACGAGGACGGTGCGGTGCGCGAGATGTCGGGTCGGAGAATACCACCTGAGCACCGCATCAACATAGTGGACTTACTGAACGACGCTGCCAGGTTCAGGAAGACGGCGCCCAGACCGGCGGGCTACTCGCCGTTCACGAAAGCGCTGCGCGAAGCAGTTCCCACAGACTCCTTGATCGGAAACCATCTGTATAAAGCGAGCGGACCTGGCCGAAGTTTGGACACACGGCTTGCTGACAGAGGTCGGAAACGACCGAGCTTCGACTCGGAAGAAGGAGAAGCAGCAGCAGCAGCAGCAGCAGTAGCAGCAGCAGACTCTTCTCTCCAGGTGGACGATCAATCCTCTGACGACGAGGAGGACGACAGTGAACTTTTCCAAACTCCGACTTCCTATAGGAGCGTGGCGAGTAAGAAAAGGAGAGGGCGCAACCGCCTAGCGGCGAGCTCGTCGTTCACGCCCTCAACAGGCCCACCATGGGCAAACCAGTGAAGAGACTGACCAAGAAGGAAAAAGAAAAGAAGCGCGTAGTAGCTAGATATACCGACGTCAAAGCGCCCTCCAGTTTCACTAGCGTGACTAAACTCCAGAAACATCATTTTCGCCACCTGAACCCGGCCGTCATCCGAGATGCTTTAGTGTCGCTGGACGCCTACACTAAACATAAACCCATTCGGAGAAAATTCGCAAGGAACAAGACTATAACCGGCGCAATCGATCAGCAGTGGCAGATAGATCTGATGGACATGCAAACTTTGGCGTCTCACAACGACCGCTTCCGGTACGTGGTGACGGCGATCGACGTTTTCTCTAGGTACGCGTGGGCCGTTCCCATTAAATCCAAGAGCGGCGCTGATGTCACCGAGGCCTTCCGAGAGATGACAGGCACTGGCGAGAGACGACCGCGCACTGTTCAGACAGACAAGGGGAAAGAGTTTTTGAACAAGATCTTTCAAGATCACTTGAAGAGCGAGGGCATAGAGTTCTTCACTGGCGAGAACGACGACATCAAAGCTAGTCTAGTGGAGCGCTTGAACCGCAATCTGAAGGAGAAGCTGTGGCGTTATTTCACACACAAGCGCACGTATCGCTACGTAGACGTACTGCACCATGTAGTGTCTTCTTACAATCGCACTCACCACAAGACGTTGAAAATGGGGCCGGCTCAAGTCAGCTCGGAAAACAGCGAAACAGTTTTCTACCGACAAGATCTCCCAACTAACAAACAAATCGACGAAATATGGAAAAAGAAGAAAAAAACAAAGACGTCCGCCGTCGACGTCATCGCTCCGGGTGACAGAGTGAGGATGTTGAGAACTAAAGGCGCCTTCGACAAAGGGTACGAGGGAAACTGGCGCGAGGAAGTGGTCGACGTTGCTAAGACGTTGGGAAGCAGAGGGTTCGAGCTGAAAGACGACAAGGGCGAGGAGATAAAAGGCGTCTTCTACCCGGAAGAGGTTCAGAAGGTGTACAAGAGTCGTTACGACAACAACTACCTGATAGACGAGGTGTTGCGCCGCAAGACCGTCGACGGTAAAGAGTTAGCTTTCGTACGTTGGTTAGGTTACGACGACAAGTTCAACGAGTGGATCCCCGTCAAAAAAATAACGTAGAAAAAAAAAAAAAAATGAACATCACTCTACCTAGCAACAGCTCTATGGAGTATTATCCTGACAACAGCTTGACGTCTTTCCGAACTCACTTCGACTCGCCGCTCCTTCTGCCCGAAGCGTACGAAGCGGCTCTGACTGAGATCATCCTCCCTACAGAATGGACTAACGTGCACGACGACGACTTGATCATCGTTGTTCCTCTGCGCACCAAGGGTTCGCTAGAGGAGGCGATCCAGGTTTTAAAAGAAACTAAATTCGCCGAAGGAAAAAAACCACAGGTAGACTGGAGGGGAATGAAAAACGCGAACGGTCTGAGCAAGCTAACGTTCAGCTCAAAATTCCCGCTGAGCTGGAAGGAAGCGAGCTATGTAACGGTGGAAGAGATATCAGACACGTCGGAAGAGCAGCAATTGAAACCGGAAACAAAAAGGTTCAAGAGAGAGGTCGACTTGAGACAGACGAATGCCGTATACAAGCAGTTCTTGTCCCCGGCGGTGAAGAAGAAGGCGATCAGCGATCAAGCAAGACAGATGATCGAAGAGATGGAGAAAGACATGGGAGTGCGCAGTTTCATGCCAAACATATTCGAGATACCTCCTATTTTCACCGGAAGCAACCACACCCTAATCGAGCGCTTGAGTGAGACGTTGCGAGATGACAGACTAGAGGGCGACAGCTTCTTGCTCAAACCGATGCGGATCTTATCGTACGACGCCAAGACGAAACGCGTCACCATCAAACCGCCGAGACACTGTGCTGTCCTGCTGAGTCAGCATCTCGCATGCGTTCTAGGCTTCGGAGAGAAGACGTGTTTCGCGTCGCCGACTACCGGCGCCTACTCGATGGATGTTTACGGGGACGTGCACTCTGTGTACATATACACCGACATGATCCAGGAGAGACGTGTGGGCGACATGCAAGTGCCGCTGTTGCGCTGCGTGGCGGTGGACAGAGGCGGAAAGCGTCGAGGTGGCGTGCAAGCTATCAGTTTTCCCCATTTGGATTATTTCCCCTTGAAATCCAAGAGGTTTACCGAGGTCGGCATCTATTTAAGAGACCGATCCGGTCATTCCATCCCATTCGGTAGAGGCGAGGTGACCGTGACACTTCATCTGAGACCTATTGAGCGCTGAAAGAGAGAAAAATGATGCGTCAACGCGTTCCGTACTTTCCACCCAGGCGCACCGTCGGCAGAGGGTACAGCGATTACTACAACGCGCAGCTGGGCAACGGCGTCAATGTGTACAGCGGGCGCTCTTTCCAGAGCGGGCACGGTTTGGGCGGCGCTCTGTTAGGTCTGATGCGCTCGGCTACCCCGCTATTGAAGTCGGTGGGAAAAACGCTGCTCCGCGCCGGTGTGGGCGTAGCTAAAGATGTGCTGGCGGGTCGGACTTTAAAGAGCAGCGTGAAAGACCGAGGCGCAGGCGCTCTGAAGAGACTGGCGAGTACGGCGTTCTCGGGAGGAAAGACGACTGTCGCGTCTAAGAAAGGGTCGAAACGTCGCCGGCATTCTCCTCAGACGGGCGGTGGCTCTTGCAAGAGACGTAGAGGGGATGTATTCGACCGGTAAGCGCCTAGGCGTTCAGGTATAAATAAAAAGACTGGAGGCGGCCGGCGTCAGTCTGTCGGCCGCGTGAAGAGAGAACACAATGGCTTACGTACACGAGAGCAGTAACGAGTGCGCGCTCTCTGAGCTCGACCTGCACACCGTAGCGCCGACTCAGACTACTATCTTAAAGTCGTCTTTCCTGGGGGTAGAAACAAAAAACTCTTTAGAGGATGGAGGTAACATAAATTTCACCATCAACAAGTCGCAAGAGTACACAGACCTGAACGAGAATTACCTTCATCTGGAATGTCAAGTGCTGAAAGCGAACGGAGCGGCGATCGAGGACACCGACGCGGTAGCTCCGGTGAACAACTTGGCTCACTCGCTCTTCAAAGACGTCCAAGTCTCCATCGGCGGTTTCAAAGTGTCTGGCAACACCGAGACCTACCCTTACCGAGCTTACTTGGAAGGGTTACTCAACTACAACAAAGACGTGAAGGACGGCGTCATGAGCGCCCAGGGGTGGCATGAAGATACGCCCGGTCAGTTTGACACGTTGACTGACGCGAATGCGGGGTACAAAGCGCGCAAGAAGCTAATCTCCAACAAGCGCTTTTCGCTGATGGCGCGACTGCACTTTGACCTGGCTCATCAACCGAAGCTCATCGTTGGAGAGACAGAAATCAATCTCACTCTGAAACAAGCGGCGCCCTCTTTCTATCTGATGTGCGCCGCTGACGGAGGCTACAGCTTGAAGATCTACAAAGCAAAGCTCTACGTGCGACGCGTGCTGGTGGCGGACGCTGTAGCGGAAACGCACGAGAGAGCGGTGATAGAACACGGGCCCTTCGACTACCCGGTGAACAGAGTGGAGGTGACGACGTACGCCATCCCTCAAGGTAACAGAGATCACAGCTACACGCACTCCAACACAGGCCAGCTTCCCAAGTCGATGATGATTTGCTTCCTTGACCACGACGCCTTCAACGGTAGCTACACCAAGAACCCGTTCGAGATGAAGCATTACGACATCAGCTCGCTTCAAGTGATAGTGAACGATCAGAAAGTGCCGAACGACGCCTACGTGCCCGACTTTAAGACCAAAGCGGCCGTGAGAGAGTACTTGGCGCTACACACGGAAACGGGGATGTACGAGGGCGCGCGCTCCTGCGGTATTTCATACGATCAATTCCTGAACGGTTACACGGTGTTCCCCCTCGACTTAACCCCAGACAGATCGCACGACGGGTGTCGCGGGTCAGCTGAGGGTGGAAGTCAGTTTCCGCTCGGCGCTACAAGCGACAACAACGGTGCTACTCTACTTGGTGTACGACAACGTCGTCGAGCTGACCCGAGATCGACACCCCATCACCGACTACCACATGAACTGAAGACAAGACGGCGGTACTTGGCGTATCGTATGAACACGCTTGAAATAAGCAGAGTGTTGAAGGAAAACGTTCACACAAAACATCGTTTCCTGGGCGTTTTCTCTTGTGACACTATTCCGAAGCACCCTATCAAAGACACTTGTTTCGTGAGCAACACAGATCCGCAACATTTACCAGGTCAGCATTGGGTGGCGTTTTACGTGTCGAGCACGGGTGAAGTGTACTACTTTGATTCCTTCGGCTTACCGCCGCTGAGTGCGGAGTTCTTGTCTTTCGTGGAACGCTCTGCTCCGTTCAAGTGGCAAAGAAACCGCATTCAACTACAAGACACTTCTGCTGACACCTGTGGACCTCATTGCGTTCATTTCCTAATTGAAGCATGTCGAACAAGAAACCCCAAGAAGTGCGTCATGCGCATGAGCAAAATCCCAAAGCTGAGCGACCGGGCCGTGAGTCAGAAGCTATCGATGATGCTGTTGTGACGGGTTGTTGCGATGGCGGCCGTTTCATGGAGGCAAAGATTCTCTGCCTTGCCGAAATGGTGTTGGATTTATCCAAAGTCGTGCAATGTCTATTGGAGAGAAGTCGTCCGGGGTGTGGTGGTGCGAGTGACGGCGGCGTGAGACTTTGCGGCCTGTTGAGTTGCTGCAAATCGAAGAAGCAAGCTAAAAAAGCATAAACTTGTGTGTTTTTTCTGATTGAAATGAAAATAAAGAATAAAATGAAAAGAAAAGAAATTATCTTGTTGTGTTTTTATTTCTATATATAAGTTACATAACTTTTTTTTGTTTGTTTGTTTACAAACAGTCATGTGTCACGTGGTGTTGTTTACAAACAAGAGAGCCACGTGGTGTTGTTTACAAACAAACCCTAAGTAGGTCACGTTACCCTAGTTACCAGAATGCCGGCTTCTGATTGGCTGAGCCTAAGTAGGTCACGTGACGTAAGTAGGTCACGTTACCATGGTTACCAGAATGCCGGCCTCTGATTGGCTGAGAGCTTCTAAGTAGGTCAGTAGGTCACCCAGAATGCTGGCTTCTGATTGGCTGAGAGCCCTAAGTAGGTCACGTTACCATGGCAACGGGTCACGTGACCAAATGGAGGCCTCTGATTGGCTGCATGTCGATTGAGTAATAAACAGTAGTTAACTATAGTCCCGTTCCGATACATACTATACTACTGCTGGGTTTGGGCAATCCCTGCTGGTAGCTTTGAACCAGTGGACAAGAAGCAGAATGTGTGATGGTAGTTTTACCTGTATTTCCCATCATACTTTCTGGTTCCATTTCTGGTTCCTGTTTGCTGGTTCCAAGCTAACTACAGGGACTGCCTAAACCCAGCAAAATCCAAGTTCAAGGTCATACTGGCTATCCCCAGAGCCTTCCTTCGGAAGTATTTGGGAACGAGAGTATGGGTCCCAAAAGCACCGTCTCCTGCTTAGGGCAAATTTCGAAAAAGAAACACCATGGTAGGCCAGTATGTTGCATAGCACTGGTGAAGATTCAGGCCTTACAGATTTGAGAGCATGTATGGGGCATCATAGTGCAATTCACCAATATAGACCCAGGAAGTTATTATTTCAAGACTTTCCTAATTGTCTGAATTAGCAGCCTCAACAAAAAAGAAAGGACCCCAAGTATTGACATCAATTTTAATTTTCAATTAAGAAATCCAATAATCAAGTCCGATTTCCATCTTATAATGCTGTTGAATGAAAAAGAGGCTGAAAATGGAACGTTTTTGTTCCATCCACATTCCATGGCAACTAAAATGACAAATATTTAAAGGAATTTGATAAAGGTATTATAGATGGTTCAAATTATGTCTAATATGTACAGGTTTAACACATAACCTTGGAATTAAACACTCCAAACTTTTTTAGTGCTGAGAGTCTTTAACTGACAAGTTAAAAAGGGTTTTACTAGGGTAAGAGTTCTTCTCTACATGGTGTCCTCAAATATGAGCTATCAATTTGATTTCATTCGCAGCAATACACAATGCCCCGCAGATGAAGAGAATATCTCTGACAAGTGTTACTGTACGATTCCTTCCCTCACTTGGCGCATCAACTCACTATAGAGTGCAGTACAAACGTGAAGGTTCGTATGATGAGGTTGCCTACTCCCTTGGACTTCTTGTAACCGATGATGGCCGTGCATCTACAGAACCCTATACCGTACTTCAGACTGGTCTCACAGCTAATACTGATTACGTATTCCGAGTTCTGCCAATGGTGAAGATAGGCAACTACTATTACCATGGAACCCCATCTCCTACTGCCAGCACTCTACTCGAAGCTCCTGGTAAGTGGATAGCATGTCTAAAAGTACATTTTCAATCTCCCCTGCAAATCCCCCCGGTCACTTCTATCTCTGCCCAAACCTAAGAACTCTTCTGTGGGAAAAGTCTAGAATGGGGTACTGCTTTTGTGGTTTCCTATCCACATCACACATCAGCCATATCCCTACACCAAGAATAATCCCTAGGACTATGTTGATTTTCCACCTTTAAATCATGATTGATATGTCTGTGACTTGCAGGATTTACAGTTTGTGACTCTATTTACATATTTGAATCGAATGGTACATGGGAAATTGCTTATTTAACTATATTTTAACAAAAGTGAACAATGGACAGAATCTGTCCATTTGCGAAGCAAGGAGTAAGGTTTTGGCAGAGGTGAAGTGACAACCGGTGTTGCACGAAATATCTGCCGTGGGAGATTGATACACTTTGCGAGGGGCCATGCCCATGAGATGTCATAAGTTCTTTACAGGGGTGCCCCTTTACCATCACTGTTAGAAGTAAGTGTTGTTGCTTATCAATATAAAATTACATATTTCCAGAAAGATTGAATCCCTGCTTTTTTCCTATTGATAGAACTTCTACTTTTTTTTAAATGGAATACGGCAATGCCATTGCTTTAGCCAAGGACACCCGTATTTAACACCCCCGTTAAACCCATGACCGTATTTCACGGCCCTGTGACGTCATTAATGACGTCATCAATGGTGGTTTGTTTACATTTGTATGGCGTTAAAATAAGCCATTTTAGGCTTTCCCTATCATAATTTTGGTAAATTAGATTGGAAAACATAAAAAATAAATACAAAGGCACACTTGTTTTAGTCTGTTGGCTGGGTATTTCACTTGTTAGATGTCAGGCCGTATTTCACGAGGCCATAGGCCGAGTGACATCTAACTCGTGAAATAACCCAGCCAACAGACTAAAACTCGTGCACTTTTGTCTTTGTTTCATAGTTTGTCCTTCATGAGGTGTTGACATACTATACAGTCAGACCTTGATTAGCTTCAATAGTCTGGCTGATTTAACATCCGGCCAAATTTTGTCTGAAACTGGTCCGGTCAGTTTAGCGAGGTCTTACTATAGTTACATTTGAGACTTCCAGAAATTGATGCACCAGATGGCAGTAGGACAAGCGCTATATTGAAATTGTATAGTAGCAATTAATTCAACGCATGCAGTTGACAGAGACAATTATCAATGATGTGAATCAAAAATCAATCTTATTTTGTCCGTTCTGACAGGTACAGACAGCACAACTGTTCGTAATGATGGTCTACCAACTACCACAACAACCAATGAGGAGTCAGCTCCTACGACGACCACTCGTATCAACCAAGGGGATGAAAATGGCAGCAAAGGTAAATAAATCAAATGAATCTTACCTACCATAACAGATGTGACAATCACAGGATGAGATTGGCCTTTGAGTAATCCATTTTCACTAGAGATTATTTCACAGCTTGAATATTAGCTGGAACTCAGAAGTCATATCCTAGATATGCAAGGATTATATCTGAGTTTCCAATATATTTACTGGCGATTAAGTTGCCTGCTGTGAAGTTATCAAAATATCTTCTCAATATTTTTTTTTCAGATATGATGACTACAATTCTTTTGCCAGTTATCTTATCCATCGTCATAGTGGTGTTGATAATTGTTGTCATATTTGGGTTCTATAAGTGGAGAAGAACTAATTCTGGTAAGTTAATTTCATTAATAATTCATTACAATGTTTATAAGTTTGATTAAAAATGTAAGACATTATATATTTTATTGGTTGACTTTTCATCTTTTCCTCATGCATCCTTCATTTACGATGTTTGACATGTTCTGAAGCTTTCAATGAAAATTAGATTTCATGTTGTGTTCATAATAGATATCACCAGGTGCCATTATATGGGTACAAAGACAGTCAGCCCTACCTCAGACTCTTGCGGTATCACCAGCCATTCACTCTAATTCAATCTTATTGAGAGGTATAGGTGCTGACCCAAATTGAATTTTTTTCCACAACAAAACATTAATTAAGATTAACAGGATGGACGGGGGTTAGTCTAACAGATATGTTACTCAGACACAAGAAGAAGATCAGCAAATAGTCTGTGGAATGCTGCCCACTGGCCCAAAAGGAGCAACCTGTCTCTTGGGACACTCTGACTATCCACCTAATACAGTGTGTTTGAGTAACCCCATGCATCTTCCCACACCAATTCTGACCATGCTAGTGCACACAGCCTTCCCATTTTATTTATTTTAATGTGACATTCATTGCACCTTCTTTTAATTCATAAATAAAACTAGAATGTATGCTCTATATATTTTTTTGCTAATCAATTACTACTACCTTAATGGATGGCGAACAGCCATTTTCGAAATGATTATTTGAGCCTCAAGAAGCCAGAAATAATGTATAGATACTTGGCTTTTGGCTCCACCCTTGGTCACCACAGAAAGCTTCTATTCTGAGTCATTTTTGGCCCTAAAACTATGTCCCCATCGAGATTTCATCAGGTTCAGAAAAAGAACAACACTGTATAATCTGTGATAACATATTACTTTACATAAACTAGGCATAAGTTCTTAATCCTAGAAAACACTGCTGCAATCTGTACTATATTAAGTGAGACTCTATCAGCCAATGTACATCAAACCTGTTTTAATTTATTATGTATTGTCCTGTCTAGTCCACCTTGCTCTTTACAGAACAAGTGTATTTATTAGATACTGTGATAAAATATTAAGGTTGGCACCTAAAATCAGCCATGCTGAGTGCCATTCCTAGTCTTTATTGACATTAAATTTATAATAAGCCGTCATTAACTGTATACGATCGAGAAACTAACGTGTTTTTCTCAATGAATCTGTGATACTAAGGCGTCGATGGACAATAAATTGCTGTGTTTATTGATGTGGTCAATAAACGATTAAAACCCTTCCAAAAAAATAATGCAGATTTTGCCCGTGTACAGTAGCCTAATGGTTAGAAATGGCCCAAAACAGTTTTAAACAGTAACAACTTCAATGCCACATTTAATGATATGACAGGAGAGAGGGTGAATGACACAACTCACGAATCAACAGCCCCACAAAAGCAGATGGACGAAAACCGTAAGTAGGTTATGCCAAATCTGCCTCCATTTTATGCTTATATATACATATATATATATATATATATATATATATATATATATATATATATATATATATATATATATATATATATATATATATATATATATATATACGTCAAGCACAATATCGAAATTTACGCAAATGTTTACACATTGATATTGAGTCTTGTAAAATAAGTCATTATAGAAACGCATGTGTGAGGAAGTTCCAATATTGTCTAGGCAGTGTGTTATCACATTGATCGGAGGTGTGACTACCACACCATATTACCCACTACCCATGTCATCACACCCCTAGATAAGTGTGTATAGTCGTATCTTAAAGATGGTGTGTCAGCTAAATGTTTGGAGATTTTTTAGTCTTATCATATTCCTATTGTATATCCTATCCCATACGTCTTGCCTAACTTTTAAAATTATTGGCAGTGTCTTAGTCTATAAGATGAGCACATGCAGTGCAATATTTTTTACTGTAGGTCGACACTAAAACCCCCTATGTGTTTATATTGCATGGCTGAGTGCTTTCCCTTAGTTCTCATATTATGCTCATATAGGGGGGACACTGAGTCAGTGAGGTGAATAAGCAACATTGTTTTCTATCTTAAATCATGCATTTATAGACAAATATATTTAACATTGAGCACTGCATCTCAGCTAAAATAATAACATAACCCTTGACATTGAAATTATAGCCATTTTGAAGAAACGTTTTGGGAAGTCTACTAGCTGATATACCATCTTTAACAACAGGGGGCATTTGGTTGATTCCCCACAAGCATAGTTTAGCCTGCAATACCCACGGACACTATCGTTGTGGGTATAGGATAGAGGTGTCCAGAAAGCTTTGAGAACTTGAGTCCAAATACAAGGTGATTTTGCTTTGCATTCCCCTGGGTTTAATTTGGAATACAGCCTCGTAAATTAATAAGTAAAATCTTATATTTGTTTACTATAAATCATTCATAAATTCGATTATGGAAGGTATTTCATTTCCATACATTGAGGCACTTTGATGGAGGTAGTCTGTATAGAGGAAGATTTTCAGCCACTTGAACCCACTATTGTTTGGTCTAGATATGACTATAATTACCTGGTTGTACATTTCAGCCCATCCAATCAAGGCCCTAAGTAGCATAAACAGCCATTCAGATTATTACTGTAGCCTGACATGGCGACTAACACACTCATTTTGAAAATTAACCTACACTTAAGGGTGGTATTTTGATACTCCCATGAATATTTGGTAATAATAATGGCATTATATCTAGAGATCAACATGGCTGGTGTTTCCTTATACAGACAAAGCCCACGGGTAAAGCCTATCATATACCGGGATAAATAAAAAATTTAAAAGCAACAACAACAAATCAATCATGGTGGATATTTGCATCTTCAGCTGGATACCATAAAGCAGATGAGATGTCACCCGCACAGATCTACGAAGAATTGAACCTAGGGCCGCTGCCCCCCGTTCCTCCTATAGGAAGTGATTATCTTACAAATGGTAAGTCATTTCCCAGCACTTAACCCGCATGAAAGTACTAGCCAGCCGGTCCGAAGACCCTAAAATTGACCAAAAAAGGGTAGAAATAGAGAAATTTCTTCAAAATTGCCTAATAAAAGTAGGGTCGGCCCTGTTTTGATAGGGTCGGTCGGGTATGTCTATTTTTGTTCATTTCTACTATGTGTTTATCAATTTTGGTGACGTGCAAAACAGAAAATGGACGCCCCCTTCGGCGACGTGAAGCCAAGAAATGTTCCACGCGCTCTCGAGGGGGGAGCATAAAAATTGTCTGCTCCTCCACACGGCATCTCACCACTCGCCCCCTGATATTGATAAATGAGCACTCCCTAAAATGCCTCCAGCACTTCCAACATTCTATCCAGCACTTAATTCGCGTCTGTAGTAATACACTAGGTAATAGTAGACTCTGTTGGTAAGATCAGCAATAGAATACCTTCAGCTAGGAGACTTCTCAGTGCTGCCACCTGATGTCCTTTGTCAACACCAATAACTTCAACTCTTTATAACACGTTTTTACATTTTCTTTAACAGTATCGAGTGAGGACTATGGAATGCAGGGAAAAGGTATTTCCAAACAGGACTACAACTAATTCACTAGGCCTCTAATATAGATGCTTTACATTTCTCATATATATGTATATACGGATTGCAGAGTTTATATCTGCTTAATAATTGAAACTCCTATAATTACTATAAAGCACCTTTATTTGTCTAAGTATTCTATTACATATCATGTATTCATCTACTAAATCTTACTTAGATAATTGAGACCAGTCTTCAGACTGAAAAATAATATAGTTTATAACATAATTTTCTTTTTCCTTTAACAGTACCAAGTGAGGACTATGGAACCCCGGGTGAAGGTATATCCGAACAGGACTACAACTATATTGACATAATCCCGCCTCCTGTAAAGGAATAGGGTATCATGGAAGGTTTTGACCCGAGAACTTCAATTACTTCCTAGATATGATTAATGCATTCAGTTGCCGATCCAGGATTTAAAAGAAAGGGGCTGCTCCCCTACTTTTGGTAAGAGGAAGGGGCGCACCCCCTATTTGGGGAATAGTGTGCCTACATGACAGTAAAAGTTACCAAAAAAACAACAATTTTATCTACAGTCAAAGAGGAGGTGGCGCTGGATCCTGTGTAGCCTGTCTAAAACCACCACTGGAATTTACTTTAGAGATATTGTTCAAGGCTTTCAATTGTCCTCTATATCTATTGTGTTTGAACATATATACATATCCAGAAGCTAGATTATCCATATGCTCTTACGATATTAACATGCTTTTGGAATACGATTCAAAATAATACATTTCAAATATCAACTAATCTTTACCAAATTATGAAAACTCACCGAAGATATTTTGTAGAGTATATCCTATTTTATTCAAGAATGGTATTCAAGTCTGAATTACATATTCCACGACTTTTTTTGGCAACCAACTCCTTACAACAACAGTGTAAATGATGGAACTTAATAATTTGTACAATGGTAGATGATGGATTGCACGGCAAATCCATGTGTGCACTTGATGTATCATGATTGTATAAATGAAAATCATTTATGAAAATAAATCCTTTTACAAACTCAAAATCGGATATGTCTCTCTCAAAACCTACAAACTGGAACTGGTCCAATTCGAAACCTTTGCCGAACGTTTCTAAACAATCGCATTGCTACTAAATATCCTAATGTGTAATTCTAAACTAGATTTTTTTTGGTATGAGAAAGTATAAAAATACAATCCCGTTTATTTATACTGCATAGGGAAAGAACTTATACAGCTCGATGAATATTCCTATACAGTCAGTTTGTCACATCACATAATTTTACATCTTATAATTTAATGATTAATGATAATTTCACGACGCAATTTACATCAATACCATTGTAGAATTAACCAATTATTGTGATCGAGCTTCAAGGCATTCACCAGGTCTTAGCCTAAAAACATTCCAAAACATTGTAGAGGAATGGAACATCATCTTTTGAACAATAAAATTTATTGATGAAACTTGGCGAAGACTTTATCCTGACGTTTAACAGTTATGCTCAACCCCATGGACAATATTTCTTCTATAGATTTGTCACAGCCATATGGCAGTGTCAACATTCAGTTTCTGATGGGATTCAGATGGTTATGACCAGATACAATGGAAGAGATGCTGAAGTCGGCAGCCATTTTTATGATGTCAATGGGCCTTGAAATACTAGAATTGGTTATTTCATGGCGTGTGTGAAATACATATTCTTCGGTTAAAGCAATAGCGCTGCTGATTTCATAGAATAAAGGCCAACGCCCATTGATACCGTCTTTGTTGTATTTAACAAGTTGGGGCTGGGCCATATCCCAAGAAGCTCCAGGCTGAGTGGTATATATATGCCACAGCCCCCACGCAGATCCCCACGAGTGGAATATATCAGACACGGTATCAATGTAGTTGGCATTTATGTTTTTTTATTTTATATTTGAAGCCATTAATGAAGGAAAATCACTGAATTCAATGGGGGGCCTTCAATACAGCTATTCAGTGCTTAAGCAAGGGAAATCTTGTACTTTTTGTGATACGCCCCAGCTTCAAAGAGTGATGTATGATGTACATAGTATCAGCCTTTTAAGTAAGGCTTTAGTCATATGTTGTTTTGAATAGCACTTGGTCAGTACAGACCAATGTCCCTATGACCAACCTGGGATAGACACTGCAGACTAAGTTCTGAGATGATTAGATTTTCTGTGTATGGGAATGTAGGGGCTTCAGGCTACAAGGAGATGTACCGTTGATGTGACCCTGTATGGGAGTCTGGTGAATCCAGGCTATAGATCATAGTTAGATCCAGGTCTATTTCAAAAACCAAGATGGCACAAAAGCGTTTTTTTTAGATAAAATGTTTTTTATTACAGTAAAATATAATGACAATGATATATAAGCTGATACAGCACAATTTAAACCATGAAAACATATTGCACTTTGCCCCACCAAAGCATATAATATGTGCACCGTCCCGAGTAGATTCTAACTAATGGGGTTTACAGTGTTGTTTTATTAACAGTATTGATATAAACCCAGGCTTATTGCACAAGTTCCTGAATGTATTAAGACATGTTAGGTCTTTGACTCCAAATTTCCAGATATAATTTATTGAATATATATACATAATATCTCTTTCATTACAAACACATTTATATACTGTACAAAGGAATGAGCTCCCTGTTATATTGGCATAGTAATGCAGCAAACCGGCAAATACATGATTGGTGCATCATACCACCCCTACAGAGTTGATACACTCCTGAAAGGATGGCATGATGCACCAACAAAATCCAGAGTGTCAACTCTGATGACACATGACTAGTAACTCTTACTGCATCATCCTGTCCTGAAAGTGTTAAAATATTCATTATTCTCCATATATTAGATATGTTATAACTCTATGCATTAGTAGATGTGTCTTTGGGGCTGTCAGGTGCTTTGGCTATGTCTAGCTGCAGCTCCTCTGACTGGTGATTGTACACGGCGTTGTCGAACCCGCTGCTCGTAGCGGGCTTGGGTTTAGCCTGGTGGCGTTTGAACAACATGAAACCTCCAACGAGCACAGCGATGAGCAGCAGGAGCAGGATGACGATAGCGGCAATCTCACCTCCTGAGGTACCACCCACTGTAAGGCAGAAACAGGTAGTGATATAGCAGCAATTAAAGCTGGGCCGTCAGGGAATAAGTTGAGCATTTTCCATAAATAGAGTAAAATAACAGTTCCACCAGAGGGTAGCAGTGTTTGGACAGGGGACCTTGAGCCTTGTCCAGCTACAACATATTCACCCTATGTTGTGCCTGTAAGAGCTGAGCTCCCAACCCTCTTGTGAACTTATTCCCTGACGACCCAGTTTTAAATCTCCCGAGGTTTTCACACCTCCCTTCTCTAAACCAGGAATAGGTGCTAAAATAGTGACTATACTACCTCCAAGGGTTTTCATACTTCTCACTCTAAAATGCAGATATAGGTACCAATATTCTTAACACGTTTTTAGCACTTGATATAACTGTTCTTGATATATACCTCCTACAGACTGCTGATTATACAAACTAGGAAACATGTTTAATGAACACTTTATTTTCAATTTCAGGATTCCTGACCCGTTTAAGTTTATCAAATTGTGTTATTACGATGAATCAGCAATACAACACCAGCGAATAACTCACAACTGCTGCATTGGTGTATCATACAAAGCCCTTGGGAGTGTGGGACTCTGACCAGATTTTACTTGCACATAGGGACACCATGATATATGGCTATGTCCCAAGAGATCAGACAACTTTTTTTCTATTAAGCCTATCAAAGATTGCTCCAGGCCAAAAATGGTCCAAGATTGCATCTAGTCAAAGACTTTCACATTGACCCAATCTCGTAAGACACAGCCATGTGCATACAGGTGTAGCATTCATGCATCAGGTCAACAAAACTGAATAAAGCTCTTAAACTTCAATATTGGGATTTGCTCACCTTTATTAACATCATCTGGTCCTGAGTTTTTCTTGGTCGTCATGGAACCTCCAGTGGGTGAGGGCTCGGTGCGTGGGGGCCATGGTGGCTGTGTCCGCGGGGGGAAGGTCCGTGGGGGGAAGGTGCGCGGCGGGAAGGTGACAGGAGGGGGGAAGGTGACAGGAGGGAAGGTCCTGGGTGGCTGGGTGACCGGGGGTAGGGGGGAGGTCTTGTCGTTGATCATCTCTGTCTGGTAGGGTATGGTGGCTGTACTGCGCTCCGCACCTGTATCAGGGCAAAGAATTAACAATAGTAGCCAATTTGTACACATGAGTCCATGCTAAATCATACAAGGATGCACGTCTCTAGAAGTGTCTCATTTCCAAAATTGTATGATTAGTGGTAACTTCCTTGTTCGATTTTTCCTTGTTGAAGTAGTTTCTGATATCACATAATGCTGTGAACGAAAATTGAAAGTGGATTAGATTTCAGAAATTTTAAATTCTAAAATCGGATGAAAAATATATGTGACTTACGCATGGGTGTCCTGCAGATGAAGCCTCTGTGGTTGTAACAGTTGACGTCGTTCCAGTTCCCATTCCCCCACAGCTCCACACAGTTCTCATTAGCATTACCATTACGGTCACTCGGCTCTCCTGAGTTCCAGCGGACAAAGTCTACCACAGAGTCATCACGCCACACAAAACTCTCTGAAATAGAATGAGGCAACATTTGATACAAAACTGTTACAACACTCAATGCTGGTTACAATGTTATTATAATAAATATAATTATGCAGACGTGTATCATTAAATCTGTTAATCTCTAAATCTATACTACATCTTCTTCACTCATAACTATTCTGTTCTTCTATCAGCCCGGTAGTGTGTCTGTCTCTTTTCCTCTCTTTCTGTCTGTCCTGACATGATGGATCTTCTCTTTATGATCTCTTTTTATTCTATTTCTGTCCATCTCTCTGTAGAACCAGATGTATGTATTGGGTTTATCAGATGTGTATCTTACGTCTTGCAGTTTTGTGGAAACCAATCCAGAGTCCTTTTCCGCTGGCGGTACTAGCGATGTACTCATGTTCCTCTGGGCTGTGAACAGAAGTCAGCTGAGCCTCTCTCCTGACACACTCATAGTCAGCCTGGAAATATATGAGGTAAATTGATATCAAAGATGGTGTTAGTATGATTCAGGATCTAGATTTAGTTATCATTTAACTAGAAATAGTGAACTCATTCATTAATAATTTGATATGGAATATTTTTTATATTTGAAGATAATCTGCCAATTCTTTTTTTACCATTTAAAGATGTGCATAGCATTGATTGTGTGATGACTTATTACAGTGAAATCTTGAGAACTGGTATAAGGAACTTCCCATTATAAGGAACATGGTTCCATTGCCAAAATTCCTCATTCTCTCTTGATTAAAGTGAAATAATCACCGAGCGTATCCCACTCACAATTCTAGTACTGTTCTAGTCTACTATGTGGTTAAGTGTGAGTGGTGAGAAGGCCCCTCTAAGTATTTGTTATAAGGAACATTGCTTATAAAGCAAATTTCCTTACCAAAAGACTCTCCTTATAACAAGATTTCACTGTAGTTAAATGGCTACATCTTTATAAGCTATGTACTTGTATTATAAAATGCTCTCAACTTTATATGGAACACAGTTTTTTTTACATAAACTGATTTAACACACTTACATCTTCATGACTCATATACCTCTGACTTATAAAACACTAACATACATATGTTACTGATTATTATAAGTAGTCGTTATATATCACACTTACATCTTTGTAGCTGATGTACTTGTTAGGCATGAAGAGGAAGCAGGAACGTCCAAACCTCATCCACTTGTCTCCGTTATCATCAGGGGGACACACACCTGTGGCCACGGGGTCCGGGGTGGGGGGTGGCGTGTCTACAGAGAATACAGAAAAAGGGAATTCATTATCAGCTGTATATCACCTATAAAATCAGCTGATAGATGCTTGTTCACTTTAATTAGGGAGTGGTCATTGTTCAACACAAAGGAGGGGTTTGTAGAATTTTGTGTGGGTCCACATTTTCCCAGCCAAATCTATCATGGCCTACCCGGCTAACAAAAAACCATTATTTTACCTCAAGATATGCCATTGTAAGGAGCCTTAATAGGGGTGCCTATTTCTTTGGTCCCCCTGCCCAATCCCCTACTCGCCACTGTTGTTAAAAAATGATATTACGGTATTTGTGAGAAAGCGTCAGTCTGTAAGCTATTTAACCTACCTTGACTAACTTCACAGATAGAGGGTTGTCTGGACTGACAGTCAATGTCCTTCCACATGCCGTCCTTATGGTCCATGACCACACAGCCGCCCTCTGCCCGGGTCGGCTGCATCGTGCCCCATGATGTGAAGCTGACTGGCCACTTGTTTGCCCACTGGAACACTCCGGGGCTCTGTGAAAATGAAATGTTAGCTGTGAATTAATCATTTCATGAAATTGTGGTACATTGACTTTGAATTTAAATTGTAAAATTAACCTATAAGAATTCAAAGTGTGCCTATTTTGATGAAGATGGAACAAAAAGCCAGTTATAATTAGTGCATGATTACAATGTAGTGCATAACTAATCATTCCATACATACTTTGAACAATTTGACCAAGCACAGTAGACTCTAATAATATTGTAAAATGTAAACATGAAAACAAACACATCAATAAACTATAACTAATTCCAGTTCAAGGTATAACTTTAACGTATGACACAAGAAAGAATGTTGCTTACAAAGAAGTCGCTGAGGCCGGTCCAGATGTCGTTGCCAACCTCGTCCTGGTTCATGAGGGAGTAGACAAAGGCCTGCTCGTAGATGTCTGAGATGGAGACTAGCTGGGCAGTAGGGGCTGTACGTGTACAGTAGTTCTGGGAATCCTGTAGTATAAGATGGCATGAGACATTATGATATGACATTATAGAAAGGAAGACACATGTCTGTAAGTCATGCTCCAAGATGTCTGATACCTCAGTTATACATCATTTGTAATGAACAATATTTGACATGATTTATTATAGAAATATGAAACCTGTTGACGTGGCAGTGTGAAAGCAAAAAGGCTAGAGGGGATTTCTGATATTTTAAACAACTTTAGTAGCTCTGAATTTATTGGGCTCAAAAATGATAACAGCTGTCTTGAAAATATCCAAACAAGGGAGTTCATAAAGGAGAGAATGCTATTAGGTTGAATATGTTGAGTTGATTGCCTTACCTGCCATCCCCGTGAGCCGCGTAGCAGCAGGTAGCAGGACTTCCTCCAGGGCACGTAGTCCCGTAGGCACGGGTTGGCTGTGGGTGGTGGCGTGTTGATTTGTGGTTCTGTAATGCAGGAGCATCTTGTTAGTCGGTACTTGGTGTGATGAGGAAAGGTGTGTCTCTGTTCACTACTCCTTTAGAACTGAATCAGGTAAGTTTTTTCTACCCTGACCTGGGTTAGTTAGGTCAGCTCACCTCAACATTATACAAGGGGCTTTGTGATTGGCTGGTTAGTCAGTACTTGTTATTGCACAAGAGATGGTCTCAATTTTCTCAGTCCATGTTATCAAAGGTACTTGGCATTCATTTTTGAGTTTTACCTATATTCATGTGATTCTGATAAAAAGGTTTTATACATTCATTATCGATGAGTTCATTTGAGGTGGGCCTTTATTAACAATAAGGAGATTGAGGCTGGGAATAACAAAGCCCTGATCTGTATTCAAGTTATAACAAGTTATTCTGTATACTCACGGGGCTGTGTCATGCACATGTAGCCATTCTTTTTCCAGCACTCTGTGTCAAACCACTTCCCAGTTGTATCCAGGCCTGGCTGGGTATCTACGGCCACACAGTTACGATCCTGTTACAAAGATGACATATTTCTTTACCAGTTTCACTTGACAGGATATTCATCAGGATGTTTATAGTTATATACAAAACTTGTATTTTTATAATTTTCTTGAAATTGGACAACACAAAAAGCATGGGAGAAAAGAAATTATGATCCTTACTTGATACACAGTCCTTGTGGGCTGGCCGGTTCTCCACTCGGTGTAGGTGACGGGAGTATTTGAAGCCCACACAAACCGCTTTGTCTCCCCGCTATAAGGTTGGTGCAGACCGATCCACATGGATGACTTACGGTTCATCAAGTGGGCAGTTACAAACGCTGAAAATATTCAAAATGATGAAACATTTATGTGAATGCTGTAATTCATACATGTTGTTCACACCTCTGATTACTTTATTCTATGATAGAGAATATGAGAAAAGTCACCATTATATGAAAAAAATATAAAAGAAATAGATAATTTATTTTGTGGACTGGAGGACAAAATATTACCCATTGAAGTCATACTTTGTATGAATTACAAATTAAGCTGCCAATATGTTTTATTAAGTAATCTAATATATATGTAAAGATAAGATAAAGATTTTAAACAAATTACCTTGTTCCTGTGCACTGTCGATGGATGCAATGTCTGACATGAACTGACCGCTGTCTCTGCCCAGAGATATACAGGCATTACGCGCTCCATCATACGTGAGGCGACCAAGGTCATCAGCAGGGTCCACAAACTGTCAGTGTAAGGATGGCATTGTGCTCTTAGGTGTGATGCCCTCTATGTTTGAATGCAGCCCTGGTGAGTAACGCTCCAGTACTGCATTCAAGCATTATGCGGACCTTACATAGTTGATGCCTAATGCACCAATGTGAAGATGAAATGGAGGCCACTAATATGATATCAAGCCGGTCTCCCAATGATAGAGAAAAAAATTAAGCCATTCCTATCAGTTCCTAGCATCACCTGAGAAACAACGGGACTTATCCAGTATTGATTCTAGGGATGTGCTAATGGACCACTCTATGTTTTGATTTATATAGGATCTACCGTTGTTCATTTCAAGGTCTATGAAGCATATGTGAACCCACCTTGAAGCACTTGTTCCTGAGCTGCACGAAGCCTGTAGGGCAGTAACCGTTAATAGTGGGCTGTGTGGGGGGTGGTGGTGTGCTGTCTGCCGGCCGGGAACAGATGAAGCCCATCTTGTCTGCACAGTGCATGTTGTGCCACTCTCCTGTGGAGGAACATCATGTATTAACCCTTTGTATATGCCCCAAGGCTGTATGTTGGCATTTCAAGACTTTGAGAATAGCTTGTAGTTATATCAACATGTAAATGTAATGAGAAGGTTTAGTTCTTTTATCTAAATATAGCAGAAATGGCAACAACCAAATATTTTGATATTATATCTATTGTTGAAGTAGTAATCCTTACCCCTTGCTGCCTTGAGAGCAATGCATGGTTCGTTGCCATAGTCAGCATTAGGCTCATTAGGACCCCAGTTTACATAATCTACTGCCGTCCGATCAACCCACCTTGGGACAATTGAAAACAAATATTACTCTATGTCCAATAAAGTTGTTCTAGCTAAAAATAGACTAATGATACCAACTGGAAAACCCTCATAGTTAAAGCAGCATAATGGTTTAATGAATTGTATCTTTTAATTTGTCAGGAATACAGCAAGAGCATGATGCAGACCTAAATAGGTTCCATTGTAGAATATGTTATCGACTGCTAACCAAATAATTTCCTTGAAAAAAATATTATACTCATAGTTCTATCTGCTAATGATGCTATTTTACATTTATTTCATGCAGAATGTTGTTCATGAACATTTTATCTCTAGGTTCTTACTTGTAACCTTCCCTAAGGTCTAGTTCGTTAAGGCCAGTCCAGTAACTGTCTGCAGTCATGTTGTGTTTCAAGATCTGAAAAGATACAATTTTCCATCATTTTCTATATGCAAAGGAGAAATCCTATTGCAATGAAAGTATTTAATTACTCTTGTAAATTTGGGTAGATTACATCCTACTATTTTCATGTAAAGAAAACTGTTAATGTGAACTCAATCAGTACTCAACCCAAGCTACTAAATCATTACAGAATGTTTTTTGAAAATTTTCTGGACCTTTTCTTGTGTCGTATTCCCTAGAATCTCTTTTTCTTGAATTAGTGAAACTTTAGAAATTAAAAAACATTTCTGGACACATTCTTGAATAAAATTAAGGTCATCATTCTACTTGTGGAATTTCTTGTACGATTAAAACTCGGGAAATATACATCCATATTGAACATGTCGCTAGAAACATTCACTATTTCTGAGAATCTCCTGTATATACAGCTTGTGCTTTTCCCAAGAAATACACAAGATCTTAACCTGTGTCATTCTTGAGTTCTGTTTGGAGGGCTACCTATGATTTGTGGTGATGAAAGAAACCTTTGTGTGTAAGGATACGTACAAAACCTTTGATGAAGTTGAGTGTCCTCTGGCTGTGAATTGATACAAGATGTGAATTTCCTGAGTTCTTCTGGCAATATTGTTCAGCCTTCCTCCAGTCCATTGAACCAATTTTATTACCGTCAGCAAAGAAGTAGCATGAGCCATCAAACAGGCGCCAGTCTCCTCCAGACGATACACAACTACCCGCTGTAAATACAGCTAACGTTTTATTGATATATGATTTCATACTAGTTTTAAATGAAATATTAAAAGAAGAAAAATTATAAATAACAACTAATCTCTTCTAAAATTCTTTATTTCAACGAGAATAAAAGTAAGTGCTGAGATAAATCTCTCCTCGCATCCAGCCTAATTTTCCTCTTCTATTCAATGGCCTAATTCCCTAAGATGATATCATACAACTGGCGGAAATTAAGAACATATTTAAATGAGAAAAGTTTGTTTCAGAGGAGACACTGGTTTCACAAATGATAAGGATATGATTGATATCTGAATTGAATATATGACTTACGGCCTCCAGGTAGGGGTGCTGGTGTTGTAGACAAGTCATTAATGGTGGTACCTGTAAAAATAATGATTGGACTACATTAGAGGCTACCTATTTTTGATTTAATTGTAAATCCTGGGGTATGAGTGACATAGGAAAATGTCCATGCCAATAGCTTGTATCAAATGGAAATTTAACTAATGTTTAGATTAGAAAATAATAACACTAATCAGCACTGTATGAAGCTAATTTTATACAGTATAAATAAAAGAAATTTCAATTCAATTTAAATTTCAATTCATTCAATTCATCAAAAGAGGAGTCATTTTGAGGAGAGGAAATATTTACAATTGACTGTATCAAGACAGGTACAATCATCAATTGCTGGTTCAACTCGTGCGGAGCAGCTTAGACAGTGCAAAGCAGTGACTGAGTATGGCACATCTGTCTCCAAGTGCAGCCAGATGAGAACCCGTGCCCTGCCCCACACCACACTGAACATTATATAGTGCAGCCAAGGGGTGGGGCCCACAGCAGATATACCACTTCTACACACAGCTACAGTATTATTCTTTGCAAGTTGGACCCTGGGCAATGTCACATGAGGAATAACACAGGTCTTTCTTAACATATAAAAACAGAAACCCACCAGCAGGTGCTTTACAGATCCAGTTACGCTGAACATCACAGCGGATGTCGTTCCACTTGCCGTCGTTCCTGTACATCTCCACACAGTTCTCTACATTGTTCATACTGTTGGGTTCATTTGGTGCCCAGAATACAAAGTCTACTGCCGTGAAGTCAGTCCACTCATGACCTGCCAAAATAATATAACATATAAATATACTATTATATCCTCCTGCACTGAGTGTTTGGGTAAAAGCGTTTTTTTCCCTTTGTTTTTTAGGGTTTGAATATGTGTTTATTTGTCAAATCACAGGTTTAACATATGTGTCACATATTATGAGAGATGAAATGAGGAAAATCAACATCACAATATAAGCACATAGTGGATGGGCCAAGGATGAAGATATAAAGATGAACATACAATTTCATGACTCTATAATAAATGGATTTTGAAACATAGACAAGGGAACAATGAATTTTAGTAGAAAATGGCTGTAATCGCAGGGTGGATTACTTTTAGATAGTAAATCTATTTTTATCTTAATGTTAGTATAGCTTACCCTGGGTCTGATCCCGGGTGTTAAGTCCTATCCAGAACTGGTTCAAGGCTCCTCTGTAAAAAAAGGTTGTATTCCACATCACAATAATGTTTTATTCAATTGTCATAACATTAAATACATCAATATCATGGTAGCACACTTGTTGTCTATTTGATCATTAAGTCACTGCTACTCAGTTTAAAGATAGAATATAAGAACACAAACTGAGAGCACTGTTCAGTGCTAGGAGCTTTAATCCAGAAACTTTCAGGTTTAAAAGATTTGTTCATAACTGACGTTAAACTCCTGAGGCAAAGCATTCGTGAACAATTTGAGTGCTGCTTTGTATTCATTGTACCCATTGACATCATTTGTCAAATATCCACCCGCTCAATCTAGAAAAGACTTTTTGTAAGTGTAGCACAATCAGTTATGATGAGGTCACAGGCCATGAAATACTGGTGACAGTTATTTCAATGGGGTGGGGGATGAGATATGGCTTTCTTTAGTAAGTGAATGGGGCTGTCATATTCACCATGAAATAAATCTTGATTCTGGATATTAACAATAAATGATTGACTTACGCTATGTGTTCTGCCCAGATGAAGTTGAGCTCCTCCTGGCTGTGGAAGCTGGCTAAGTCTGCACCGCGCTTACGGCAATCAGACAGCGCCTCTGTCCATGACAACATGTCGTCATTGTTTTGTTTGTTTACCACCTGGAGATTGACAGAAACTAATACTTGGAAAATTTGGGAGAAGTATACAAGAATGACTTCTAATCATAATAATCAAAGGTGCCCTAATGAGTAATAAGTGAAATTGTCATCTCCTCCATCACTTTTTCTTTGACTAAACAGATGTTGGTTTTTAATTCTCAAAATCATATTTTAGCCAATAATTCAATGACTGATGCTGCCAAATTGTGAAAGGTCATAGTAAAGATATAGACAAAAAACTAAAATGGGTGTGCATTTGTGCATATTTTTATGTTTTTCGATTCAAATTACCAAAATAAGTGAAAGCTATGATATCGGGTGGGGCCTAAAATTGCTTTTTTCTATGCCATTTAGATATTAAAAAAAACACCGTTTTGATGACATCACATGGTTATGAAATACAAGCAGGGGTTATTTCACAGGGGGTGTGAAATATGACGCTCTTTGGTAAAATCAATGGTACTGCAACTTTTCTTAAAAAATAAAAGATGAATCTTACTAAGAAGCAGTTTTTGCCAAATTTAAGCCAGCCAGCAGGGCAGTTTGCTTCATCTTGACTGTCAGCAAGGGCCCCAGGACCAGCAAGTACATCAGCATCCTCAATAACTGCTGGACCAGCTAGAACTTCAGTGTCATCATCTACATCTTCAGCATCGTCTTGATCATCATAGACATCGTCTATAAGATCAGCAGCAGGGGGGCTGTAGGTGACGGAGGCTCCTTCCTGAGGCCTCTTACAGATGGAGAAGAGCACAGAGTTGCATGGCTTGTCAAACCAACGTCCCAGTGAGGGGAAGGAGACAAGAGCAACACAGGCTCCTTTACGGCTATCTGAAATGTACAGCAGTAAGTTTTGGTATAATTATAGAGAGTAGGGTAGATAAGTCTAATGTCAGTATGGTGTCAGCATCCCATAGAGGATCATATGGGAGGACAGCTCATGAACATTTCATGCCATCTGAAATCATGGCAAATTAGTTCAAGTCCAATATTAATCTGAAGTTGTTGAGACATGCATACAAGCATACAACTTGTTACAGTCAAAAATCACTTATTAATTTGGCAATTAGCATGCAATGCACTTAGAAAATTTGGATTAACATGTTTCTAGTAGTTAGGATATTTTAAAATTGTTTATAGCATAAAAGTGTCTCTACATGGGTAAAAAACGACACGGGCGACACAACGACATGGCCCTTTTTTAGGCCCTTTTAGAAATCGACGGACACGATCCTGCTGCTAAAAATCGACACAGCAACACGGCCAAAATTGTGGGTACCCGTGTAGAGGCACATAAAAATAGAAGAGGGGTGTGCTTTTACAATGGAATGTTCATTAGTTGCATCAAACATACATACAATAAAATACAATGGAACTCTGACCTTACTAAAGTCATAAATGAAATTGAAATAGTTGTCTACCTGGTTGTCCCTTTCCCCAGTTGCTGTACTGTAAGTTGGCCGTGCCATCACTCCACACATACTTGCCCGGGACATCCACGTCAGACAGGTCTGTCCAGTAGTTACCTGACAGGAAGGTCATCCGGCTCCTCACATACACCATCTCCTCTCTGGTAAAGGAACATGTGGATGAGTAAAATGTATCTCATATATATAGTTAACGTGGATGAAAGTACATCTCAAAGATATCAAAAAGATTATATGTGCTCATTCTCAATCATTTGTAACCTTTTTATAATAAGTTTTCAAACCAATTTACAGTTAATCAGCATTGTACAACAATACTTTATGACCTATGATTATCACTGCTGCTTCTTTCATGCATCAAGGAAACTTTATACACTCTCCCTGATGTATCAAAGTACTTCTGGCACTCATCCTTTTTAGAGACATCAAGCCATCCCAAGAGGGTCAAGCCTGTTAACGAACAAGATCTACAAGGATGTCTGGCATGTATACTTACCTTGACCTGATCTGTACAAGTTGGGCTCCCATGGTTCTGCAATTGGTGGCAGACTGAGCCCAGGTTCTCAGGGTGTAGACGGCCAAATAACAGTTACCGTACCACCGGGACCAACCCTGTTAAGAGCATTATAGTTTAATGTTAAAATGATGCCATATCAATCATATATACATAAAGAGGTTAAAAATGTGACAAGACAGTTTCTACTGGTCTCTTGAATCTCAGATATAACTCAAATAGGATATGACTGGGAATTACCCTAGGGGCCTATAAACATATGATTATGGAATTTATGTGAGCATTACTAATCTAGAGACTGTGCTTTATGCTACATATTCAAGTGGTACAAAGTAGACATGTTAATTTTTATGTCGCATCATAAAGTTTTATGATTTGATATGTTTGAAGATGTCACTAAAACTTTATTCATAGCTGACCCTTGGACATCCTTTGGGTGTCTGTGTTGTCATGGCAACCTCTGATGACTCCTTAGGTTTCTCACACAGGAATTTGTTGTTGTTTGTGCATGACTCCCCAGACCAACGGCCGTTCTGTAAAATTGATGAATAGTTGAATGATGGCTTGATAGTTCAAAGCTTCATGTTTTTCTTGCAGTCAATAAACTGGGGTTTTTTGCTGACAATAGTGTCTACAGCAATAAGGATCTAGATATGCTGCCCCCAAAAAATTTGTAATATTGATAACATATATAATCTATTTATGTCAATTATGCAAAAATTCAATATACTACCAGCTTTCAATAAACACATTTACTCTAGCACCTGATCGGGTTGAAATAGCTTGTACTATATAAATCTATCAATATATGTACAATACATACCAGTGCATTAGCAGACACGCAGGCAGTGTCACGACTAGCCCAGTTGGATGGCTGACCTATGTTCCAGTTGGTGTACACTACCGGTGTACCATCCTCCCACTCAAATGTACGGGTCTGGCGCCGGTCATTCAGTCCCAGCCACATCTGCTCCCTGTCTGTTAGATATTACATTAAGAACATGTATAATGGATAAGGTTTGTTGTCAGAATGCTCAACATCATATATTTGGAAGTTACCAGTCTTAAAGGTCAAAAACGAGAGCCCCTAAGAAGCAAACCTTGTAAATCAGTTGTAAAGGATAATCATGATAAGGCCACATTTCCATATATATGCTTCTGATGAAGGTGTATTCATTTCTTTGACTTTTGAATAAAATATTGTCAGTGTCACATCACCTGCTATGTTTTTGAGGTTGCCCTAATGAATACTGAACTACATGCATAACATGCATTCATACTCATAAGCAAGGAACTTAGATTAATTACTAACTCAACACTTATTCTCATTTTTCTACAAAAAATATGATAACCATGTCTGCTTAAACACTTACCTTCTACGATATAGGTGACAAAGTCCATCTCGTTCATGTCCTCTACAGACACAAGATGTGCACCCTCCGTCTTACAGACCTTGACTGCACCATCAAATGTCTGACGTGAAGACGACACAAGGTAACAACTCTCCTTGAAGCTCAACCAGCCTGGTGGGCACTTCTTGTGTGTAGGGCCTGGTGGAAACAAATTAGACATTTAAATCGTAAATCAATTTGCACTGCAAACTCTCTATTGAAGTGCATTTAGTTGTGATTGGAGACCTCATACTGAAGTATTTAAGGCAGTTAATGATGGGAAAAGAATATCCAATCAGAAGCACATACACAAATATTTCCATAAAGTTCCAGTTCTCCCCAGTGGATATACCCAAAATCAAACAAGATTTTTTGCCTATTATGTATTTACCTATTCCAGTGTTGTAGACACTGTTGGCGTTGTCCCCTCCACACTTGTCCTGTCCGTCTCCTGCACAGGCAATGCTGCAGGAAGTGCTGGTGCCGTGCTTACCGTAATTATTACCACAGTGACATGTGTCTCCCGCCCGGATACCAGCAAACAGGTAACCCTGAAGGTCAATGAAAGGTCACAGGTCAAGGTAAAATATAGGTCACAAGTGAAGGTTACAGGTCAAAATGAAATGCAATCCCAGTACATGGTCTACAATACGTCCAAAGATATGTGTCAAGATTTAAAGTCATAGGCAGAAGCTAATACCTTTCATCAACAGAAGAGTTGCAGATGCTGTATGTAAAATTCTCATTTTTAACATCATTAAAACCAGCATAGCAAATCAGTCTAATTATATTATAATTGATATGTGTTTTACTTTGGGAGAAACATCTAAATAGTCAGAATGGAGTGTGGTGTATTGTCAACCTATTTACATTGTTTGCTATACATTATAACTGTAGTATGAACTGTACCTGGTGGAAACAATGGTTGATACAGATGCGAGCCGTCATACCACCAACTGGACTGAGAATTGGGGAGTTGGACATATCTGGGTCAGTCAAGGCATCTCCATAGCAGCCAGCATGTATACCACTCAATGGTCCTAAGGATAAGAATAAAAATTGCAACTTTCCATGGAAGACCACAAATGTTAGATACAAAACAAAAACTACCTGCCTTATCTCACTTATCCGAACAAAGTCAGTGAAGCCCTACTATTAATTGTAATCAAATCACTCACAGTCAATAAAGGTTATCACAACCTTCATATGGCCTTAAAGAATTTAAGTTATTAGGCTGTTTTTTTTAGCAAGTGCTTAGACATAGACAAAGGCCCATGGCCAGAGAATATTTTGGTATCTTTCCCCCCAAGGTGGGGCTGGGGCAGTATCCGACAAAGCCTCAGGCTGAGTGGGATGCGCCCCAGCCCCACCTTTGCCTTTATTTCATGGTTTTTATGTTTAAAATATGTTCAATTGCATATAAATGGCCATAATAATTTGAACAAATGATGACGTCATAGGTCATGTGATACGGGAACATTGTATCCCATGGGGGGCATGGGATACGGGATTTATAGTATTTAAGCATAGTGATCATTGTATCCGCCATGAAATAAATACATATTCGAAATGCATGCAAATATAAAACGTGTTAAGCCCTGACCTGGACATCCATAGAGCTCCCAGCGTAGGGAGATCCTGTTGACACTGGCCTGTGGGTACAGCCGTACGTAGCGCGCTGAGAACGGGTTGGACAGGAAGTTCTTATGTGTTGTGTTCCTGTCCCAATTACCAAGCAACAACTGGAAAAGAGGTGTGAGAAAATTGAACATAACACCATACAATCAGATGCCATGTGCAAAGTGCAGTGACTGGCCAAGTCCTGTTTACTATTTTATTTCTGGAAAGTAGAGTTATAGCTGACACTATATATGCAGTGGTAGCTAACTTTCTTCCCGATTCTGTCAGTGGATGAATCTTATATCTTTTTTTAAAATAGATTTTTATTAAGGAAAGGATCGGCATAGTATGCAAAAGCATACAACCATCTACCAGATTATGGCTTCACGCCAGATCTGGCATCCGGGCCGTCTCTAAGTGCCTGACTGGCTATTATAAATGATTTTTGTGTAATGACGACAATACAATATATAAAAATACCATCTATATCATGTTTTATACTTCAACATCTAACATATGACATCTAATTTTTTTCAATCTTGTTTCGCTTATGATATTTTAAATTTTACTGAGATTCTGAGTCAATATGTCCTGATTTGTATATATTATGCATGTAATAACAAAATTACCTTGCGTTCTCCATTCTCAAAGTAGGCGTACCAGGTCTTGCCGTCATGGCTGTAACCGAGGATGTACTGAGACACCCACTCATCCCTGTCATCACGCCCCTGGGTGGCCACGCCCACAATGTACACCTGGGCACCCAGGTCTGCCTGTAATTGTATGATACAGAGGAACTCATAGAACATAGTATTTAGTTTATATTTATGGAATACGACAGTGCCATTGACTTAATATAACCAAGGAAGGCTCTATTACACCCCCTCTGTTAATGACCCTGTGACGTCATCAAAATAGTGGTTAATTAACATTTGAACGAGGTAGAAACGGGATGGAAATAAGCAATTTAGGCTCCCCCTATCATAATTTTGGTAGATTCAATCCAAAACCATGAAAAAATAAACACAAAGGTACACTTATTTAAGTCTGCTGACTGGGTTTATATTTCACTTGTTGACCCTTTGGCCCAAGGTCAACTCGTGAAATAACCCAGCCAACAGACTAAAAGTCGTCCACCTTTGTCTATATATTACCTCAGTTTATTTGAACATGCATGAATCATAGACAGTAACATTGGTTACTTATTTTTTGGGTTGCAAAAATTCAGAGCAACTCCGTAGTTTTTAGGTTCTGGGCTGGAATGAGAACTTCCGATGAAACTTTCTCATCTTTTTAGAATTTGCGATTATAATGGACATATATATAGAGATCTAATGTCTAGCACTGACAATGTGCACTCAACAAGATATGCACATAATACAAAATGTCAGCCAATAGATAAAAGTATGAGTATTAGAAATTGTGATCGAAGCTTACCTGAATGTACTGTGTGTTGTCATTGAACTCAGCTGACCAGCCACCCTTCAGGTTCCCAGCCACCATGGTGTTAAGCCGTGACTGCTGCGGGGAGCTGAAACCGTCCAGTTCTGAGGAGGCTGAGAAGGCCCAGTCTCCAACACTAGAGTCTCCAGACAGCAGTGAGATAGGCACACACTCTGCAACAGAACAAGGGGTAATGTGTTAACCCCTTCAACACTGGATTTCCTGTTACTCAATGCAATTTTGTGCAATATATTGGCTTACCGCGTGGAAGGGGTTAATGTAAGATGCAACTCTAACTTGCCTTTGGTCCTAGCGTAAGTAATGCAACGCGCAGGTGCTAGGTTAATATCATTTTAATATCATTTTATTATGTAATTGTTTTTGTTTTTTGAAATACAAGATTCCCTATGCTTTAGCACTGAGGGGCCATATTTAATGCCCCCTATGGAATACAATGTGGCCATATTCAATGGGTTGGGGAAAGATTTTTTTTCATTAAATGGTTTCAAATAGAACTACATTTATACTGTCTCTGATGTATTTTATGAGTGGGGGCCGGGGCCATATCCCATAAAGCCGAAATGCAAACCTGATTGATTAATCACTCAGGCTCCACACATGAATAATGACAACAGAGGGCATAGCAAATTAAATCAAAACTACCTGTAATACATGCGTAGACCTCCCAGCGCAGAGACTTGAACCCTACATATCCCTTAGGGTAGAGGCGGATGTAGCGACTGACAATTGGAGATGTGAGGTAGTTCTGTACTGGGGTGCTTGAGTCATTGTTAGCTTTAAATTTCTGAAATATAAAAGAAGATTATGAGCAATAGCTATTCTTCAGTTATTCTGATCTCTTATGCCATTATAATAGATACTAGATTAACTTAACAGACTGTACAGATGCTGTCCTCTCATCTAACCTTTTTCAAGCCAATTGATGAAAGGGACTATTTTGACTATTTAATGATTATAAAAGCTTCCTTAATCCCAGCAAAGGTGTACGATTGTGGAAGGTCTCTAGACTCTATTATTACAGACACATAACAGTATCAGACTTACCATGACTATACCATAGGGCTGCTGGTACATTGTGAAGGTAGTGCCATCATTGCTGAACCCGAGTTGGTAGTCTGTCACCCACTCATTTGTAGCATCACGACCCTTAGTTACCACAGAGCGCACACGGAGAGGACGTCCAAGATCGGCCTGTATCCATGGCTCCTGATCACTGCAAGGTTACAGAAGTATTTGTTTTTTCAGTTTCAAAGTCCAGATTCTTCCATGGAATGTATACAATATTTATACTTTCTGGATATCTTGTAGACCACAGTTTCTCAGATATGTGAGAACCATCTTCCCAAATTCATAATTTGAATTTGGAAATTTGGAAGCAATATCCAATCAATTCATTTACAGAGGCAGTGCATTGTACACGTACAAACTCTTGCCATTTCTGGTAAAATAAAAAATTGTGAATGATCACTCAACCTACTTAAAGATGGGTGTCCACGAGCCCCCGTTGGTGTTGTTCTTTTTCCCATTGATACGCGAGTAGGCGGGTCTGTTGTAGGGGCCTGCTGTGGATGATGCTGACAGACCCATATCTGGTACCCGGGCATCGCCAGTGATCACAGCCTCCTGACGGCAGTCTCCTGTTGAAGTAATAGACAATAGTATTGTGTGATTATTGTTCATAAATTTATGGTAGACTTGCATGTGATAGGGAACCACAATGAACCTTCATAGATTAACTTGTTTATCAATAAAACCCTTGAATAAGCTCAACCCTGAAATTGCTATTGAACATCTTGTAAAAATAATTATTGTAGTTGTAACTAAATTCTTATATATATACTAACTGGAATTATAACCGTACAAGACAGTAGCAGGAAGCCCATCAGATCAAGTTTATGGTCATGTGACATAGCTGAATGTTGTGTTGTATTTTGATAGTAATCTTTGTCAAGTTATAGATTATATAAATAAAAAAGTAAAGAATTCAGCTTCTGGGGTTTTACTGTCTTGTTATTGAAAACGATTATATAAACTACTCACTCTGAATACATCCAGTAATATCCACACGCAGGCCAATGTTGTAATTCCAGGCCACCGGGATGATGCGCAGAAACCTGGCCTGGAAGGGCGTCTTAAAGGTGAATGTCACCTCAGTGTCACTGTCTGTGTTGCCAGTGATCACCTAAAACAGCGGAAAATGGTCTTAGAAGGCTTTTATGCTTCCAGTGTGTGATATTATCTCTTTGTTGTCCTTTGCTATTTCCTACTTCCCCATGCCAAAATAGTTAATACAGTTTTGTAAAAGAAAGAAATTTTGATTGTACGTATGAATTTATCAAGTACTGTGCTCAATTCATCCTGCCTTACTATTACATCATCTAGTATATAATAGAACTTGTATGCTTAGGTCAGATTACATATTTGTATACATCAAGATACCCTTCATGGAGAGAATGTGTGAGCCATTTTTCAAATAAACCAACCAAACTCAAATTGATATCAAAACCTTGAGACTGCACTGTCCTATCCATACCTTGGCAGTTCCATCTGCCACCTCACTGTACCAGATCCAGTTAGCCTGCTGGTCGTAGAGTGAGATGACCTTGTATGACGTCACATAGTTACCCATCCCTCCTGCCATTCCCTTAGTTGCGATACCCTTAATAATGATGGGCACCATGAAGTCCAGTTGTAGCCACTCCCCAATGTTATTGTTCTGAGGCTGCCATCCATTTTTAGCTGTAGCTGAAAGAGGTAGAGGTAAAGCTGTAGACATGTAACTATTCTGTTCTCACCTTGGAAAATTTTGGATTCCACCAATTTGCCTCCAGGTCATAGCGTGAGGTGACCTTGTATGATGTCACGTAGTTATCCGTGCCTGCCATTCCCTTAGTCACAATACCCTTAACAATTATGGGAATTACGAAGTCCAGTTGGAGCCACTCCCCATCGCTGCTGTACTGGGGTTGCCATCCATTCTTTACTGCTGCTAAAGTAAGAAGATAGTTAGTTTCCGGCCCCCAAGTGTTGGGCTATTAACATTCATCCTTCCCCACTATTGACTGTGGTATCGTTATGCACCCCTATATTAAAGTACTCCTTTCCAGTTGGCAATAGATGACCCAATCCTCATGTATGTCATGTAATATCTAAAATAACATCAGGTTTGGCTATTTCTCTCATGTTGGTAAGGTTGCCAACTATTCTGTAAGAATATATTAGTTCTGAGCATGTAAAAGTGTATTAACTATATTATGAATTGTAATATAACATAAAATTTCACTCTTCCATGCTAAGTTCAAAGGGTATATTCTTGTACATTGTACATATGATGTTTGGGAGCCATGCTAGAACTTCACAATGAAAGTTCATATCAAATATTGGTGTCAAGGGTTGTGTTTTGACTTAGTCCCTCATCATAGGCCTTTCTGTAGCTCCCTTGTCCCATCATGATAGTAAGATGATGTCACTAGAGACATTGACTGTAATATTCAATGGCAGTAGGTGAGACTTACTGGTGGCAGATGCGGTGACGATACGTGCGTTGGCTGCGCTGGTGCTGGGAGAGCTCTGTGAGGAGGCAGTCATAGCTGCGTCCTGGATGTAGTGGTCACCTGACACCATCCTGATAGTCGGACAGTCAGCTGGTACCGGGAGACACGGAGTCAGGTTAAGTATCACAATTTATACTCTAACTGTAAAGTTTCACAATACCATTTTTGAGATTTCAGTTTTAAATCTATAGTGGTCTATAATCCATTCAAGTGTAGCATAGAACAATTTTCTTGTGATGCATGAACCCGGCACCGCTGAGTAATTTGACATGATGCATCAATGCAGCACTGGTGCTGCATTGATGCATCATGATTACAATTGAACATAAACCGCCAAAGCATTATGCCATCCTTTATGGCTTAGTCCTGACTCACCAAGTGGTGCCTGTGTGATTGTTTGTACAGTAGTTGGTGGATCATCAGCTGAAGCACACATAGAAAATGTTTGAGTGAAAAGACATTTTAACCACCTCAAGTACAAAATAATTCAGTTGTTCTGCAAAGAATTCAGTGTATTTAGTAACTTTATTCAATACAGCCTTGAGAAATATAGCAACATCAATCCATGTTAGAATCTGCATGTCTTAGTTACTTCACTTTCCCTGGCACCTCATTTTCCATGACACATAACATGACTATAGTAAATAATCAAGTTTCTCTCAAAATCTGCATCGCTCATTCCTGTCTGCCACCAATAATATCTATCAAATCTGCACTCACTGTTCTTTTTACATATGAAGGGGTAGCGCCCGCTGCACTTGTCAGTTATCCACCTGCCATCTTGAGTCGTCTCCATCTTCACACAATTAGCGCCATCACGGGAATCTGGCATTCCTGTAACACAATAAGAAATGCACTGAGAGCAACCATTTGATATTATATCTAAGGAGGACATACACCAACAAATCCCCATCTATGAAGAGCTTACACAAGAAATAATTCCAGTTCAGAGCAATAGCATATATATATTTAAGCTGTAATACAAAGAAGAATGCGCTGAGAGCAACTGTTTGATTTTACATCTGAAGAGAAAGATGTTTAACCCCCAAGGACTCTTTGCCCGCTGTAAATTTTTTGCTGCAATATAGACCTGTGTTTGCTATATTAGTTATTCAATTCAAGAGCAACATCGGTTGATCAATTGTTACCAAAGCCATGATTGTGTCTTTAATTAACTATTTCAGCATCTATAACTATATTCTATATAAACTATATTCTGAACTTATTAAATAATCATATCAACTAATGACTGCTGTGAGAGATAATAGACATAAGATTCTTAAACTTCTAGACCGCTTACCCGGGTTCCAGTTGAAGAAGCCGAATGCTGAGAAGTCAGTCCACATCCAGCCCGCATCTGGCTTAAGGTTATTGGCACCGATCCAGAACTGCACAGCACCATTAGCATCACGAGACTTGAGAATCCCTAAAAGAGTAGAATAGCTTTTTTAATATCATAGAGACTGGCTAATTGAAGTAAAAAAGTTGGTCCATTTGAAAAAGTATAAGAATGCCAATTTCTAACAACCGAGGAGGTGGTGTTTTTTTTCACAGAGAATTTTTTACACCTCCCCGGTCAAGCCATCAAAATCCCCCCTCAAAAATCAGCGTGCACGCGGGCCCTTTGAGGCATCATAAGGCCCAGGCTTTTTTGCTCAAAACTGGTGAGATTTGTTTGACCCCCTCCCAAGCAGGGTTGAAATTGTTTAAACCCCTCCGCAGTCAAGGGGTCGAAAATACCCCCCCCTCCCAACTGTTGATCTTTAAAGTCTGCAAATGAACAGGTAAAGAGTACAGCGATGGAAAGAAATTGATTGAGGCTTTGGTATACTCCTTTGTTCCTGCACTCTGCCTTTACATATGAAGTTACCTGAAGGAGTGCCACACTCACCTTTTACAAACATCTGTTCATGTTTGCTGCCGATGGAGGCCAGTTCTCCCTCCTTCTTCTTACACGTCTCCTCAGCACCAAAGAAGTTGTCAACGTCAGTCACAACGTAGTAGCAGAAGTCTGTAGACCCGTCGTAAATCCAGCCTGGTCCACACAGGTCTGACCACGGCACTGTGGACAAAAAAGAAATATATCAATACATGAATTATTCACAGCAATACTGTACCATCCGCATGGAGCCCTTAACAATCATACTTTTTTTAAAATTATAATTCCTTTTGTTTGGTTCACTTCTATCCATCTTCTATTGTCTATGAGTTGAGTTAACATTTTTTTATTTGGCAGAATCAATTGCATAGAAAAGGGAGTTTTTCTGAGTACCTTCTGATCTACTATATATGTTTGTCTGATCTCCTATACATGTTTTTTTGTCCTGTACTACAATTCAAATGTAATTCATCTGTATATATAGGGCTGTATAGGACTGTGGTTTATCACAATTAGCCTGAATGTCAATAACTACAATATGTATGACACATTAAATTCTTTGTACTGACCATCCTGCACTGTGGTCTAACCTATACAGTGGAATGTTAATATCAGCAATATGTATAACATCCCAGTGAACAAAAAACTTAACAAAAATGTTCATAACATCATATAAAGTTATATCTAAGGCTCCTTACTATGGCATAACATTATATAAAGTTTTAAAACGTTTTTTGAATAGAATAATGCATATTTTTGTTAGCTGGGATAATGTTTCCAAATAGAAATTACAAGTTCCATACTGATTCCTTCTACTTACTTGTAGGTGGTGTACTTCCAGGGATGACCTGACCCGCTACAAACAAAGATATTTACATTCATTACTTACATACATAATTTCCATTATGTAAAATTCATTTTTAGTTGCATAACTGCTGACACTTGTTTGAAATTCAACCATTATCTACAATATCAAAGTAATTTGCAATAATAGGTGATAGTATGGGATGAATGTTTGTGCTTATAAGACAGAAAAGGTTAAATAAACAGGGAAGAAACTCACTTGCTCCTTTATCGCAGACAAAGTTGCGTTTTGCTGTACAGTTATATGTTCTCCAGGTGCCTACACGCCCTCCTTGTCCCCGGATGTTGACACAGTTGATGTCCGGTACTCCCAGAACTGGATGCCACAGCGCCCAGTTCACAAACTTACCCAGCTGTGGAAAACATAAGGAGACTTTAGAATATCGGGCAAACCCACTCATGAAGAAAGTAAAACACATGAGTTTATAATTGTAAATATGTACTGTAAAACTTCATGTATAAGCCTAACCCACGTATAAGCTGAACTTAGACTTTTGGCTTATCCTATAAGCCACACTGGTGATCTAATTATGGTGACTTCAGTACTAAGAGCAAAGTATTCTTTGCTCTTTGGTACTGTACTATAATAGTAAGAACCCGCATATAAGCTGTGCTCAGACTCTGGTCAGATCCTATAAGCTGCACTGGCGATCTGACTTGTGTACTAGCTGTCGCTTCTATGGTTTTAGAGTATACTTGTTTTATTTTAAGTTCCAATCTTTCACATATTTGGTAAATAAAGTAGTCATTACTAACCGGCTGGTTACTTCCCACCCATCGTAACTCCAGATTCTCTGGCCGGCCACGGTTGTTAAGACCCACAAAGGCAGAGCCAGCAAGGTTACCTGGAACAAATAAAAATAGCCACAGTTATTAACGATTAATTAATGAAAGTAATTAAATCTCTTGTGTTAAGATATTTCCATCATTGGCTATGATGTGCACTTGACCAAAAAACTGAACAAAAATTGCCTCCATTATCCACAAAAATATATACGGCATTTTATGTAATTAACGCCGTCCTCCCAATAAGTACCTCCTCCTTTAAGAACATTTTCAGATTAGAAAATGCCCAGGTTTTCACTTTTTGGAGACACTTTCATTTTTGGAGACAATTAAACTTTATAAGTGCCCAGGGTGCTTATGTTCAATACAGTAACAATAATTCTCATAGAAACATCAATCAACAAATTACCATTCTAATAATTAACCAGACCTACCTGAGATGTAAGACTGGACCTCTGCGTTGTCTATGGTTGCTAGGTTACCTCCCCACTTGCCAGAACACTCCTGCTGAGCGCTCGTCCAGTCCAGAGAATAGTCAGAGAAGAAGTAGCACTTGTCTTTGAAGTTCTGCCATCCATCATCATAACAGCCACGGGTCGCTATTGCATAGAAACGATGCAGGTTAATAGTCAGCCTTAGAATGTTAGTGAAACTGAATCACCAAATCCAAATATTGACTATAGTCTCAGCTACATTAATCTTTTTTTGGCAATGATATTGGTTATTTTTAGTTGCATAGTAACAATCACAAAAAAAGAACAAAAGATATTCATGAATTGATTTTTTATTGGCTACAATAAACGGACACCATTTTATTTATATTGTGGAGGATGAGTATGTTGTAGGGGGCTGGTCACATTATCAGGTGAGGGGTGCATTATACTTACGTATTGGGGTTGGGGGTGAGTATTCAGCATGAACTGGCTTCTGGCAGATAAAGGCTCGCTTAGCAAAGCAGTAACGTGTCACCCACTTAGCCCGCCGGTTTCCTGTAAACAGATACATGGATTTGTGAAAATGCTTTTACATAATTATCTATTTACTTATAACAATAATAAATCATTTGTCAAATGTTGATAACAACATGTTTACTTTCTTAAGTTTGGTAAGAGCTAGGCCAGATCTTTCTCAGGCACTAAATTGCAGTTAAATAATCAAATAAGAGACCAAGCTACATGTTTTGCATTGGGGTTAATGCATAGTACCTTGGATGAAGGCACTGATAGTAATCTAAGCTTTGGGGGGAAATCCATTAACTTTACAGAATATTTTATGGACAAGCTAATATGCTGTATGCATACCACAGTAAAGGTAGTAGTAGAGATTTGAAACGAAGCAGCAAATGCTCTAACACCAGATTGTACCCAACCCCTAGGGCAATGTGTACTTACGGTTCAGTACAACACCACAGCTCCACTTGTTGGGGTAGTAGCGGGGCTGGTCACGGTTCTTCCATTGCTTGAACCGCACGTCAGATCGGTCACTCCAGCGGAACTCACCATTGGTGTCTCTGTCTGCATACAAATATTAATAGATTAAGTTGTAGAGTTTGCGGTTTTCGAATAAACAACTCGGAAGGTTCTTTATGATTTCTGGATGCAAAAGAGAGAGGTTTTTATTTCACGTTCCTAATACAGGCAATCTAGAGTCGGTTCGATTCGGTATGAGACCGTGTCAGGTCTGTCCACTACTGAGCCTTCCGGCCTTATATATCCCACCCTACCCGATCGCAGCGCCCCCTTACCAACACTCGCGCCCTCTATACATATATACGGGTCACGAACCATTACATTACGGCGGCTTATGTAACTACGATCCGAGTGGGATCCGAGTCCCCTACAAAGTCATTATTTACTAGGATTAACGTTGAGGAGTTTAAATCTAATAAAATGCTATACCTTCTCTAAAAGAACATTAAAATCACCTGAGGAAGGCATATTTTGCTGAAACATTGTGATCATTATAATTTAACATGGTAAATAAAAGCCATTTATATATATAAATAGTAAATGAACTTAACAGGAATTTTTCTGAATATACAAGTGACTCCCAAATCTATTTTCAGCCATTTGGCCATCACAATACTTGAATGTATCCCTGGTAGGTGACCTGAAAGGGATGGACTCAGATATCAAAATCCCTTTAATTTGAAAAATTGTGTAAGGGTTAGGAAGGCTCACCTGAAACACCTATGTACATGGTCTTGATGCCTGCAGCTTTCAGCCTGCGTGCTGTGGGTTTAATGATCCTGTTCTGCTGATACCAGCCGGACACTTTCATGAGGTTTGCACCCTGAGACTGACAGAAGTTGACTGCGTCTATCCAGGTTTTCTGCTGCTGCTTCTGTGAGTAGGTTTTGTAGCAGAAATGGCCATACATCTTCCACCCCTCCGGACACTCCCCTGCAGACATAGCGCATTGTAAACACCGAAATCGTATTTCTTTCAAGATGTCACAGAAACATCAAACAAAAAGTTGGATAAGTAAAAACTAGTGCCTTGTATGCTAGTTAAGGAAGCATCATTGAGACTAGGATTCTATTCAACCAATGGTACATACTTTGTGTAGATTCCAATGCAGGGTAAATTCACCCCATCGGGAAGTAATACATACCGTAACCTTTGTTATAAGATAATCATTAGCCTAAATAATACTTTAAAGAGTTAGGGTAATGGCTGAGGTTAGTATTCATATTAGTAATACTAATAGTATTCCTACCTTGAGATTTCTCACAAATATATTTTCTCTCTGCTGCACAGTCGTTGTTCCTCCACCTGAAACTCCCCCGGGCAACCACCTCGGTACAAGTGTTACCTCGGGCCCTGAGGTCATAAAGTTAAGTCAAGGTCATACCAAAGTCAAATCAAGGCACCAAGTTAATACCAAAGTTATCATGAGGATATCTGAAGGTCACTTTGAGTCATTGGATCAATTTAAGCTTTAAAGGCTATTGCAGCCTAAGATGACACCAGAGCAACCTTTTGACCTTGTGTCAGTGTAAGATGATTTGTTGTTTGATGTATATTAATGATAATTTTTATGTACTTACTTCATTTTAGGTTCCCGTGGAAACCAGTTCCCAATGCTTGCCTCAGACCCATCTACCCACTGCATTGTGCCTGGGGTGTCCTATATAGATAAAACAACACACATTATTCTAACATCTTCCTGAAACAGCTTAGATCTCCTCAAGACATAGGTTGTGTTTTAAATTGAGTGTTCATCTAGTATTATAGATTGTGCAGTTGATCAACAGGTTTGAATATATATACGAGATTGCAACAAGCCAATGATTGCAGATGAGCCTTTTTAAGATATGAATGTCATTATACAATCAAGTCATAGAATTATGAAAGTTCCACTCACAACATCAGAGAGTCCGATCCACATGATATCCATCGGAGTCCTACAGATGATACTTTCCTGAAAATGATCATCCTTATTTGAACTTCTCAGATATGTTACACATTGTTATATTACAATGACTGAAAGGGTACTGTATGAACCATAAGAGCTAAGAAGCAAAAAGTGTCTGTTACATTTTCTTTTTCAACAAAATTGTGCACTCTATAGCTAGCATATTGAATATAAAATTGAAAAAAAGACCAAATATATGCAGGAAAATGATGGAAAAGCTGTAAAACATTGATGAACATTTGGTGAACATTTCCATTTAATTTATGAAGTTGAATTTGTGTTGTAGTGTGTTGCAAATATATTGTAATTCATTATGGCTTATCAAACTGACCTTAAGAACCCTCAATTTAAGGGTTGAGTTGACGACCAGCAGGTCCCCGGCGTTTTGCTGACAGGAAGAACGGGCGGCACGCCAGTCCAGACTGCCATCAAACGTCCTGATACAGCGGTCCTGGAATGGGATCCAGCCCTTAGCTCGGTCACACTTCTCTACCACATCTGGAATATAAAAGATAAAGTGTAAGATCATTTATTTTTTTGAAATACAAGATGTCCTATGCTTTAGCACTGAAGGGCCATATTCAATGCCCCCATTGAATACAACATGGCTGTATTCAATGGGCTAAGAAAAAGTTGGTTTTCATTCATTAAATGACTTCAAATAAAAAAAATAAACACAAATGCCAACTACATTGATACCGCTCAGATGTATTTCACTCGTGGGGCCTGGGGCACATCCCACTCAGCCTATGGCTTCGTGAGATACTGCGCCAGCCCCCACTCTTGAAATACAACAGAGACGGTATCAATGGGCGTTGGCATTTGTCTATGTATTCAGTGTATAGGCCACTCAAGACAAATGTTTCTCATCACCAAGGAATGAAAAATGTGAAGAGGGTGTTTTTTATTCAATTAAATTTTTTTTACTTGCCGCCTAAGTATATAGGGAAATTTAGACTTTTCACAATCTATTTTTACATCTTAGTAATTCGATGGTTATCAATCCCCAAAATGTGTTTTAATGCAAGTTATTCCTAGCTAACTGCATTACAGACAGCAAAAGCTTTAAAGAATTCATAAATGAAATTCATAAGTATTCCAGTGATGGAATCAGCCGGGATTCCATCTGACAGATGAGATTCATCCATAAGTTTAACATAATAAACCTTCATCAAACAATAGAATCTTGGTTGACCAACATTGGTGGAATAATCCTTTAAATTCGTAATTGGTATGATCCCGATCCTGTTTATTTTATTATACTAGAAACAAAGAAAGAGCTCATTGGTTGAAAACCTGACTAAAATAAGACCTCTCATTTGCTACATAGACCAAATGGTTCTGACAATGTGCTATGTTGGTTGGCTACACGTTTAACCATGGCGAGCCTAGAGGGGCCCCTGACCAAGCCCCCGACGTCAAGGCAATCTGTCCAGGGGCACAGCAGGTGCCATGGGACAGATCCCCGAGATGGAGGGGCTGGGTCAGGGGCTCCTTGCAGGTGAAACGTGGTTAAATGCGGTTCTGACAACAAACAAAAGTCAAGATAATACTAGATTAACTCAGATTATTTGAGATAAAACTCCACAACTTCCAAAACTTGCACGGTAACTAGGTCGTATCCCTGGGTGTCAGTGCTGTGCGCTCATTGGCTGCAGCCATGGGGAGAATTCAGCAGTGTGTGCTTGGTCCCCTGACCAAGTCACTGCCCTTGGTCTATAGCATTCAATGGGAGAGTCACTGCTGTTCGTGTTAGAACACATTTCCCAGGACTTACTGTGTGCTCTGCGACAGATGTAGCGTCGTTTGAATCCTGTACATGGGACGTCATTAAACTTTCCACCCCCACGGCCATACATCTCCCCACAGAACTCTTTGCCACCTTTATTATTGGGCTCACCCCTCGCCCACAGACTGAAATGAAGAACACAATCATCAGACTAAACAGACATCCCCAATGGACAATGTCCTATTAAAGCTGGGGCTCCACTACCAGATTTTTTGTTCAATTCTCATGATCTGATCACACTGGTTTGTACAGTTTGATCAGGTGAAAACAAAGGCTTATTTCCTGTCTATTATTATTATGTTTAAATCAACCAATTAGATCCATTTTGAGAATGGGTGTTGATATTTACATCCTATCATAGGTATGTACAGTGTGATCAGGTATAAACATTGGCCTAGAGATTGCACCATTCAGCCAAAAAAAAATCAAACCAGTTTGATATATGATCGGTAGGCAAAATCGGCCTCAGATACAAAATCAGGATCCACATCTGGACATACATAGAGGCTGTTTATAAATATAGTCTAATTTCAACTTGAGCATGAGTTTTTATAAACATCAACACGTTAATAAACATGAACCTACACTGATATTCCTAGGCTCCCTATACGCCCAACCTCTCAGTCACTAGTGCCCAACCTAGTTAGTCATTTTTTGGATCCCTATACCACCAACCTAGATTAGTTATTGTTGCCAGGTTGGTCACTACTGACCAACCCACCTTAGTCTTTTTAGTTCCAGGGGGAGCCACTGAGTGGTCATCACAGGTGGCCCCAACTAGTGGCATACAAATACAACACACCAATGATGGACCTAGGTTAGCCACTACTGACTGACCCCTTGGTCATTTTTGAATATAACTTTGCCATTGTGACTAACACTCATATGACCAACCTGGGTTAGTCTGTACTGACTAACCCTTTCAATCTATGGATTTTCAGTGTATGGCAGGGTCGAGAGTACCTCCCTAACTACAGTATGTACACATATAAGTGATTCTTGTGAGAATAGCCCCGATTAAGCACTATTTAGGATGGATCCGTCAATATTTTGTACGGATCCGTCAAGTAACGGGTCAGTGAAAGCCAATTCCCCCATCATCAGCACCTGAAAAGTGTGACGGATCCGTCAAAATGGCTTCCAGTCGGTTGACCGATCCGTTGATGGACAGATCAGTGGATCATTCTTTTGGGTCCCTATGAAGGCTAATTTGGGTACCACTAATCCGTCCGTCGACGGATCCGTCCGTCAAGGGATCAATTCATTGACAGATCCGTCAAAACGGTGACTGATTCATTAAATATGGACGGATCCGTCAACTGAAGGAAGGAATGGAAACAGAAATGTGACGTATCCGTTAAAATCGGACGGATTTGCCCAATCAAGATGTTTCTATGGTGAAAACTGCAGAGCAGTCTTTGCTTGTGTCCCTTACCTCTTGTGGAAGTTGGTCCATCGTGTACCGTCTATCCAGGTGGCTGATCTACTTGCCTTCTTCACGTTGTTGAAGCCAATGAAGTAGCCATTCCGCCTCCCCCATCGTCTTGCAATATACGACAGTCTGTTCTGTAAGACAAGAAAGTACCTGTTGTAATTCAATTCTTCCCAGCATTATCTTTAAGGCACTTAGAGTCCATTAAGTCAGCAAGAAACGGTGATAACATTTCCTGTAGGGCAGCACTAATTAACTCTGGTCATTTTGTTAACGTTAAATATGTCGAGTACTGATTAAGGGGGTGCCATGGACAGTTGAGGGACAAGAAATCAGCAAGTGGACCCTCTTGCTATTCCTTTCTGTTTGATGCCATTTTCAACAGGTTAAAAACTCTAATTGTGCAACATTTTATCAGCAAGTGCACGTGCTTACAAATTCATTTCTGTTCCTGATAGAGGCTAGCACTCCGCCATGCGAGGCACAGACTTCCCGTGACTCCTCCCATGTGTATGAATAACGACCAAAGTAGTAGCAGTCTCGCCGAGTGTTCCGCCATGTACGCCATCCGTGGGGGCAACGAGCTGACGTCTCTGAGGTATAGAAGGAGGTAGGTTCATAAAGTAGCATATCATTGTTGAGTTGAAAAGATTTATTGACAAAGATTCTCATAAGAAGTCTTTCAAACAGAGCCAATCAGATAAGATATGAACATACAAAGTAAGAAAAATTCACATTTCCTCACACAGCAAAAAACAGTAATAAATACAAGTAGGCAGTGAAAAGAAGAGACCAGATACAATTCAGGCGGAGGTGCATTTGCGCCATGTATACAATACATTTAGCAGCTTCTATTAGTTAGGAACATACAACATAGGGTAGCAGTAGTTTTTAAGCATGTAGCATTCTCATTTAGTTGCTTTAGCTTTTATGTCACTCAAAATTTGTAGCTAACAATTTCCTGTTTCGATGAGGTCAGCTTATCCCACTCAAACGATCCCCTATATAGAGGACTGTTACAAGGGTATCACAGGATAGAGGTATGTTTATGGCTAAGGTAAAGCACCTGAAAATTACTTGTTTCTAATTCTTTTTTTTGGCATTTTGTGAAGCATTATCTTTGCCTCTGGCCGCTAGGACTTTGGAATTAAGGGGAAAATTGAATTAGAAGAAAGAGTACATGTTGACCATCAAAATCTTTGTTCCTCTCGGATTTGGGACATTTCTGAATAGACCAAAGAGACTTTTTTTCTTTGGGAGGTGGAGGACTAGGGTGCTTTATAGGCTGTCATCACACTATAATTATCAACGTGATGCTGGAATGCAGCGGGTAATTGCCAGAGCTGCAAACCTGCATCTGGATAACAAAAGGACAACCAAATAAATAGACAAAGGTGCACAAGTAGAGTTCCTCACTGAGGGTTATTTCACGAGGCGAAGCTCCTTTGTGTTTCTTTCATGTCCTTATTAACAATATTTGTCAAAATTCCCCATCATTGCTCTGAAAAAGCTACTTTATAGTGGTTAAATCAACAATTTTGCTGATTTGACAGTCCGTTAAATACGGGCAAGAGTTATTTCAGGGGGGGTGTTAAATACAGTATTCCTTGGTTAAGTCAATGGGAGTGCCGTATTCACCATAAAAAATAAAAGTACTATGTCATCCATAAAGGGTTGTATTTGCGGTACAAGCAGCTTATGATGGGTGTATACAGTGAGGTGCTATCTCCCTAATAGCTGCACAGTAGGTACATGTACACCGAGGTACAGGAGATACACACTCCACTATCTACCTTATCCCTATAATCCTTTAAGGATGGATGTCGCTAAAAGATGACATTTGTTATCATGATGCACCAATGCAGCCCCGGCGAGTAACTCGCCGGTGCTGCATTGATGCATCATCCTGATCCTTCAGGAGTGTCTCAGCCTCATATGGTTGTCATGATGATTGAATGCAGCACTGGTGAATTACTCGCCAGGGCTGCATACATGCATCATGATGACAAAGAGCATGATGCATTAAGGCATCATGCCGTCCTTAAAGGGTTAAAGGATTATCCAAGGTGCAATTTTACCCGAGAACACAGATATGATTTGTGTCCTAGGAATTATAGGAAAGGGTTATATTCAATGAAAGTATCATAATTGTAGATGCATTTATTCCTTCATACCTATAAACAGTTAATTCTGTGAGTTCCGTTTATCACAGCATCATCAACTGTCATCATCAAGGAAATGTATATTAATGTGTAGCATCATATCCTTTGGCATTCACAGATGACAAATTAGCACAAACCCATAATGAGGCATGCTGCTTTTAATGACTAAGACAGATTTGCAAAATAACCAGCCATTTTAAATACCTTGAGTGTGTAGTATGAGTACCAGCAGGACTGCGGCTGTCGTCAGGAGGTTCAATCTGCCCATCTTGGTGTCTCCTTATGTAGGCACACCCCTCAGGCCATCCACCTCCTATAACACATACACATATATAACATGATATACACACACCCGTCAGGCCATCCACCTCCTACAACACATGTATATATACACATATATAACATGATATACACACACCCGTCAGGCCATCCACCTCCTATAACACATATACACATATATAACATGATATACACACACCCCTCAGGCCATCCACCTCCTATAACCCATGTATATATACACATATATAACATGATATACACACACCCCTCAGGCCATCCACCTCCTATAACACATGTATATATACACATATATAACATGATATACACACACCCGTCAGGCCATCCACCTCCTAAAACACATATACACATATATAACATGATATACACACACCCCTCAGGCCATCCACCTCCTATAACACATGTATATATACACATATATAACATGATATACACACACCCCTCAGGCCATCTAACTCCTAAAACACATACACATATAAAACATGATATACACACACCCGTCAGGCCATCCACCTCCTCTACCTAAAACACATACACATATAACTTGATGAATACACACACACAGAAAAGAACAGGAGTCGCCACGACTCTGACAGCCAGAGTCGCAGTTTGTCTCCCTCGTGACACCTGTGGAGGGGAGTCAAATGAGTTTGACTCTCTGTTCCTGAAGAGTCAACAGCATTTTGACCCCTCAAAAGAGCAGGAGTCGAAATCGATTCCTGAATACATGGGTGGCCTACAGGTAAGGTGGATCCTGTACTGTAGGGTAAAGAGAGGGCAACAGGTGTACATAATTAGTGGGCAGACCAGGTGAGACCTATGAGTGAAGTGAGTCGGTGAGGTAATTGCCCAAGACAGGTCAATAACAAGACATGTTGTCATGTCCACCACTTTCCCCAGTGTGAAAGGGCTATAAGTTATACATGTCTCACACTACATTCTACAGACTATTGGCCACATATTAGATGCCAATATCAGATCTATATGAAGTAGTAACAGTGCCTCACATTATATTTCACACAGTTAGTGCCCAGCCTTATGTTTATTTCCCATACCCACAAATGTGGTTAAGCTCTATACTGTTGATGTTCTTGGAATGTATTGTATAGTTTGTCATCACATTTGATTCAGGTAAGTTAACTGGAAAGCTTATCAATTGACATTCCATAACCACACTATTTAGACATAGTGGACCTATCTATAAAGAATCAAAACTGTGTGGCATGTAACAATTATCTAAAGTATAGATAGTGGCTCTGCCTTGTGGTTGCCACTGGTACCAAACTAGTGTTGGTTGCCCCACCAGGTGGTTTCATATGCTACTACTATCAGAGTCAACACAATTTTTATTTGACTCTCCATGAAGGGTCAAACTACAAATGAATGTACAAGGAGCAAGGGTTATGACTGGAGTAGCCGTGACCCCTCAACCAGAGTCATCATGACTCTACTACCAGAGTCAACTAGATTTGACTATGGTAAAAGAGTCATGGCGACACCTTTACTTCTCTCTCAGGGAGCCCATAGGGGGTACTTCAAAAAGAGTTGGAGTAGACCAATAAGATGTTTTGATATATGTACATGTATGGGTTTATAGCTATAAAGCATGAAATGTCAGAACGGTTGCCATGGCAATCCTTCATAGTTGTCACACCTTGATTGTGCAAAATGTGAAACTGGGGGTATGGGGCCTAATTTTGGGGGTTTCTATCAAGAGTATCATCTATATTGTCGGCGATTTAGGTGGTCAGGGGTGCTGGTTAATCTTGTTTCTTTTGGACTGAGGGTAAATTGGGCAAATTGAGGTGTATTTTATGTGTGTTTTTTGTTGTTGCTGCTTAGCTTACTTTCCCAACATAAATGTGCAGTTCCACCTACAAACATTTTATCATTTAGCAATAATTGTCAGGTTTAAACCTAACCAGCCATATCTCACATATATCCAAGACCAGAAATAATGAGGTTAAGATACTAAATATATCGATTTTCGGCAATTTGAGTTTATTGGACATTTTTATGGATTAATTACTTTGCTGTCATACTGTTAAAGAAAAGAAGAAAATGATCAATTTGATCATGATAGGTGCTTGTCACTGTTATGATTAAGTGCATTATCAATCTAAAATGTCTAAACTAACCCCAAAATATCAGATTTTACCATGAAATTACAAAATATCTTTTAATAACTTCAAATAGCTGCACCTGTGACCTGTTTATATCAATTAGATTCCAACTAGAAGGAAATGCACAATGAATGTGCCATTGTGTCTTTCAGCATATGTGTATGAGAATAAGCTATAGCCAATTTAAAAGTTGAAAAATTCAATAAAAACCTTAAATAATGTTATCTTGATCGATCAAAGAGTGAAAGCAATCTGTTCTCCATGGATCTACCATAGAATCCATTTTTGCGACATTAGACTGGAGAGATGAAATCACTATTATCAGGAACCACACATCTTTAATTATAACATGTCTTGGTGAAAAAGTTGTCTCTCTAAAAAACGCGTTTAAAAACCTTTTCACTACGATGTGCCAAGAAATCCTAACATATCTTTAGTGTATAATATCCAGGGAGTATGGCCCTACGTAAGATAGTGAATAAAATACATCAGGTTTCCTCAATCTTAAAAGTATAATTCTAATCTTAATTTTCTTAAAATATACCTTTCAATTTCTTCAAGTTATATACTTGCTACAGGTTATATATATATATATATATATATATATATATATATATATATATATAGGCTATGCAAAAAAAAAGGTTCGGTGGCAGACCCCCATATACCTATACTATACATAACATGCTGTGTCACAGTAAATGTTGGCAGTTAGTTATTAAGGGTATTTCCTCAGGGTCATCCGTGAGAGGGTGTATTTGCAAGCGCACCCTTGTTTAAGCTCAGTTCCTTTTCTAACCTCCCTTTGAAAAGGATATAATTTTTGAAAACACCCACCCTTTGACCAGGGTACAGAATTTCGCACATGGTGGCCGAAGAAAATATAGATAGTGCCCCCACCCGGAATCCCATGGCCTGGGGTAGTGAGGAATTTTCAATAAATAATAAGTACCCAGCATACCATGTTGAGCAATAAGAAACTTTGATGATAAAAAATATAACTCATCAAGAGCTTTCATTTGGTGTATACGTGATTATTGTATATTGGACGCTGTAGATTTTATTGCCATTAAAACCTTGCGTATAAGACTAACTCGCGTATAACCCGCACCTAGAGTTTGGGCCGGTCCTATAAGCCCCAATGGCGATTTGATTATGGCTACTTTACTACTGTACCATAGTAGCAAAATCTCGTGTATACGCCATACCATAAGCATGGACTGATCATATAAGCGTCTCCGTCAATCTGATTCACTTACAAGCCGTGGCTTAGATATGATGTTTTACGGTATGATATATTATGAAATGGGCAAATATCTGAATCATACTCTTGGGACAGATCTGTTTAATTGGACCACTTTCTTAACTACAGATACTAAAGAAAATTTACCATAGTCTAACTATGTGAATTCTTAATATTTTAAAGTCACATTAAAAACATATTATCATGCATGAAGACATGATATAAATGTCTCGTCACAACTTAAAGATCATTTAATAAATACTACAAAAAAACTGAAAATGTGAACTTAAAGGGGGATATTTTATGCTGCATATTTGGATAGGGCGTATCTCAGAATAATGTTAAGCAATACCAACAACACTACTGATATAAGGCCACGTGGAAGGCTGGTCTTTTCTTTTAAGACTTCAACAAACATCGAAAAATAACAATTTCTAGTTTTGGGTTTTGTGTGATACAAATGTCATTACTATACATTTTGAAAATGTATGGAAATATAAAACCCTACCTTGCTGCAGCTACTGTTTTGTAGAGGTGAGAAGGGGTCTAGGTAACCAGATATAGTACGGAGGTGTGACGGCCCCCCTGACCAGTCCAGCACTGACCAAACCTTGGTCCTCCCCTCCTGTCCCGCCCCCAACAACACACAGCTAAGGTCCAGTAGGCGGGGCCAGCTTTAAAAGATACTACACCCCTACTGTGCCCCCCCCCTCCTATGGGAGTAGTCATTTTATTATAAGGGGGAGGGGGGTGTGTGGTGAACATTTGAGCAACCCAGTGGGCACAAAATTCAGTTCAATGTTGAAACAACGTTGAAACAACATTGACTCAACATTGTCAACCAGTTTTCAATGTTGATTCAATGTTATGTGCCCACTGGGAATTGGGCAAAAGCGATAAAATCCCCCCTCGCTTGCAAGAGGGGTTCAAATCCCACCCCCAACCCCCACCAGCGGATTTTCACGGCCGACCCCTTTTTAGGGATAATGCATGACCTTTCTTTTAAAAACTAGAATGGGATTGCCCTCCCCCAATTCACTCCCACGCTCGCTCTATTGACCACCCCTTAACCCATTTTCTATGTCGTGCTCTATGGCAGCGGTGCCATATACTGTTGGGGTCATTATTTGACTATTCAACAATGACAGAGAGGGGGTCGATTTCAGATATTGACCCCTAAGTGGAGGGGACATGTTTCCCCCGCCCTCTCTTTTTTCATTGGTATACCCAGCTAACAAAAAACCTTATTTTATGTCGTAATAACGTTTTAAAGCCTTATATAACGTTATGCCATAGTAAGGAGCCTTAGAAAAACGTTATGTAACGCTTTAAGATGTTGTATAACGTTTTTTGTTTACTGGGTTTATCCTGTCTGTTGGTGGAAAAAGGAAGTTCAATAATCAGCCTCCCCTCTAGTTATAATGACCGATCCCTAATCCCATGCCTATCACTCCTCCCCTCTTGGTATCAAGGTGTCACTTTTTATCACAAGCCCCACAGTTGGTCAGTGCTATAAGATTGGGGCCTGTACACAAGCATATCACTTTCTACCTATAGACCCATGCATCATTGCAGGGTGACTTCTCATATTAAAATAAAGTTGTGATTATCCTCATAACATTGTCTACAATGGCAATATTTCCAGACATCTTATATCAGATTCACAGAACAATTATATTTCAAGAAGTGTATATTAGAAGGCAGATCTTTATGTTAGATGTGTCTTTGTCGGTCAAACTTGAGGAATGTTTCAAATGTTATCAAAAGCTTTTCTAAAAAGTCACCATCTGTTACAGCATTGATCAATAGCCCCCACCCTCTACCTCCACCATGTCATCTCCTACCCATGGCCATCAGAGGGACACAGTTAAATAAGGGAGTGATCATTTTTTATCAAGAGGGGGGGGGGTTGGTTTGGGGGGGGGGCAAAAAAATTTGGACCTCTTGACCGGGGGGTGTAAAATATTTGGACCCCTCTTGGGGGGGTCAAAAGAATTTAACCAGTTTTCTGCCAAAAAGCCTGCGCGTTACTATGCTTCAAAGACCCGGGCGCACGCCGTTTCCGACCCGTTAGGGGGGGTAAAAAGTTTTGACCCGTTGACCGGGGGGGTGAAAAAGCCCCCCCCTGTGGTTAAAAAATTATCACTCCCTAAACAACATCGTGATAGTGATGCACAGATGCATCACCACCAAGTTACTCACAAGGGCAGTTATTCTCTTAATGACAGTTCAATTTTGGGTGTGCAAAGGAAAGCCAAAGAGAAACCATTGACTCCCCCCCCCCCTTTTTGGGCTATCTAAAGAAAGTATGTTGGGAAGTGCTCCAAATCTGAAACGTGAAAGGCCTCAATCGACTTCTCACTGGTCAGGATATACTCTCTTTCAGTTTTTTCAGGGGGGAGGGGTGGGGGCTAAAATCCCAGCATGAAGAGGTAAAAAAAAAAACTATTTCTTTTTTTGCAAAATGCCGTAAATCTCAGCGGGGGATCCATAATCCCACTTATCAGAATAAAACGGCATAGTCCACGCCACACTGCTGCCATAGGATGACCTATATGATGACCTGACTATCTGTTACTATGTAACAGATAGTTCATATAACAGTGCTAAATCAAGCACATTCATGTTCTTTACATAACCATAACAAACAAACACAGTCCTAAATAGGTAATATGCATAGAAATTCCATTGATATTTGGATGTTGAGGACAAAATAGGTGAAATGGTAGCTACGTGCATGAGAGTTAAGGATAGTTTCATTTTTATAATTATTTGGTCAATTTCTTTTGAAATTATGCATACATGATATCTCATTAAGACCCCAAAATTATTCTCTTTCATATTTGTTCAAGGTTTCAGACATATAAAAAAAATATTTTGAGATCTCTAGATCATAGTGGTGTTCTAAATAAAGCTCTTTCTTTAAGGAATAAATTTTCTCTAGAAAAGGATGATCTGTCAAAAAACACATTTATACCAAGATGAGAGAAGACATACCTACCCTTAATGTGTTATGTTAAGAGAGTAAACAACCAATCCATTTGGAAGAGATTTGAAAATAACCACTAACTTTGCGGAGACTGGGTACCGTAAAACCCTGCATATGGGCTACAGCTAGTGTGCAAGTGAGAAAGCCAGTTGGGCTTATAGAATCAGGGCAAAGACAGGGTGCGGTTTATAATATTTGAGTTTGTAGATGTATACTACAGTACTAAAATTGCCATAATCACCAGTGAGGCTCCTAGGATGTCCCAAATGTCTAGGTGTAGCTAATACACGAGTTAGGCTTATACACAGGGTTTGACTGCCAAAAATGTTGAACCTCTGTATATTTGGAACGGTGGTTCTACACAAAAGTAACAGTGATTCTACGTAAAATTAACAGTGACTGTCACCATTGAAAATATAGTGAAAGTTATGTCCCGAAAGTTACTGGTGAATCACTGCTATTTAGACAACTTCTTTTTACAGTGTATGCTAGGTTTTACGGTACCCTACTCTTTGGGTGGGGGAGTGGAGAGGGAGGGGACCCAGGTTTGGTCAGTGGTGGACTGGTCAGCAGCCCCTATACACCTGTACCACAGCCTGTTACCTGGATCCACCTTCTCACCTCGATACGTGCATCCCGGGCAGCAACAGCAGCAGCAAGGTAGGTTTAAGCTGGGTCTCCACTACCCAATTTTGTCCTCAGATCGGACCTATTCTCACAAATCGTAACGAAACAGATGCAAGTGTAAACAATCCCTAACCTCTAATCATAAGGTAACCACAATCTGATAAATTTACTTTTGTGAGAATTAGCGATAAAGTCCGTTAATGGAGCCCCAACTATATCTTCAGTTTCAAATATTTTTATTGCGTAAAACAATCATATTACTATAAGATTTTGATATTTGCCAATATTGTACATACATGATATATATACATACATTTGATAAATATGGTGCAACTTCAACTTGAACATACAACTTCAAGCACAGTAAACAGCCCTTGTATAAATTCCAAGCTCAGTAGGATTTCTAAAATATATAGTCTTTCTCCTTGAGAAAAAGTTACTATTTACTTTAGACATTTTGTAACCTAACTAAGTTTCTATGATAAATATGATCAAATGGGCAAAGAAGCATATTTAGAAATTAGAGCTCCTCGATATTTGGGCATTTTAGTCTGCGATGAGGGTAACCCTTAATAATTATCATAAAGCATAAAGTTAACGTATGTACATTTATATAGTCAGAGTTCCAGGTCTGGTCAGACTCCACGAGAACGACACTGCTAGTTGTGAAACATTGCATTCTTGACTTTTAGGTCCTTCGTTCTAGCATGTTATCCTGTTGTGCAAGAAAAGAAGGCACCCGGTCAAAAACTTTCACATTGGCCCGATCTCGCGAGATACAGCCTTAAACCTAGCGAAAACATGCTTAAAACATGAATCTAAATGTGACGTCGATGCTAGAACAAAGGACCTAAAAGAAGGGAGTGTTTTGCAACTTGTTTTACGACACACTCTCGTGATGCCTTTGAACTACAGAAGTACCATGGCGTCCTTGGAAGTTATCATGTTTAGATAACAGAAGGGGAAGGGTGAAAAAAAAAGACAAATCGGAAATCGTTTATGCCCACTCTTTTATGCAGAATAACGTGCAAGCTTTATTTCTTTTAAGTGAAAATAAGAGTAAAAATATGTGGTACGTAAGAATTCCTGTAGTAAAATTCACTGTTTGAGGTGGCTGGACTGTGAGAGTGTTATTGTATATTATATATATATATGTATATATATATGTATATATATATATATGTATATATATATATATATATATATATATATATATAATGAGTGCAATGTGTTTATATCAAGTTATATATGTGTATGTGTTATAGGAGGTGGATGGCCTGGCGGGTGTGTGTATATCATGTTATATATGTGTATATAAACATGTGTTATAGGAGGTGGATGGCCTGAGGGGTGTGTGTATATCATGTTATATATGTGTATATATATGTGTTATAGGAGGTGGATGGCCTGGCGGGTGTGTGTATATCATGGTATATATGTGTATATATACATGTGTTATAGGAGGTGGGTGGCCTGAGGGGTGTGTGTATATCATGATATATATGTGTATATATACATGTGTTATAGGAGGTGGATGGCCTGGCGGGTGTGTGTATATCATGTTATATATGTGTATATATACATGTGTTATAGGAGGTGGATGGCCTGAGGGGTGTGTGTATATCATGTTATATATGTGTATATATATGTGTTATAGGAGGTGGATGGCCTGGCGGGTGTGTGTATATCATGGTATATATGTGTATATATACATGTGTTATAGGAGGTGGATGGCCTGACGGGTGTGTGTATATCATGTTATATATGTGTATATGTGTTATAGGAAGTGGATGGCCTGGCAGGTGTGCCTACATAAGGAGACACCAAGATGGGCAGATTGAACCTCCTGACGACAGCCACAGTCCTGCTGGTACTCATACTACACACTCAAGGTAACGGGTTCATTATTTCACTAATCTGTCTTAGTCATTAAAGACATAGTCAGCGGTCAACGGTGATTTGTCTGAATGACAGGTTCATTAACGAGTTGTGCCTTGAATTGAATCACACAAGGCAGTCTCAGGGGTGTGGCAAGCAGTTTCAAAGTGGGGGGGACTGAGGGGAATTTTGACCCTTTTTGACCCCTTTTTACTTAACCTTTTTGGTTTGACCTTTTTTCGGGTTGGTCAAGAGTGGGGGGGGGGGGGGGGACATGTCCCCCCCGTCCCCCCCCCGGTGGCCACGCCCCTGGGCAGACCCTAGTATGATGTGCACCAACAAAACAAAACAAAAAACAGAAAATAAAATATGATACATCATGGCTTTGTGCTCATGTGTCATGTATTATGTACTAATGTATTATTGATGAGTAACTCACCGTCGCCACAATACCACAATCCATGACCAGTTACTCGCCCGTACTCATGCATTAGGTTAACAAAAGAACCTAGTGCATTAGAGCAGAATGCTGCTTTGAAGGGTTCAACATTAAAGAGATGGGGACCGTACCCGTCACGTGATAACATTGCTAAAGTGCATTATATTTCTCTTTTTGTATGTAAATTTCCAATATGAAATTTGTAATTTCAGAATTCTAAGCTACATTTCTGATATTTTCCCTGAGAGATAATTCATTGCTATCACTGATGGTATACTTAACGATGCCATACTATACAGATAGCATCCATTTTCATTGGTACATTTTTGCATGTTTGCACTATGCTGCCCCTTTTGGCAGCATAGTTATTTGATACGCTCCTCACATTTATTCATATATCCATCCTATAGGGTTACCATGATGCAGTTCCTCACCCACCCTGAATTCATGTATCATTCCAATCATTTGGGAGTGTATCATCTCTATAGTTTTGGCATGATACATGAATGCAGCCCTGGTAAGGTACCATCACAGTAGCATAGTATACATGTGTGCAGTCAGTCACCAGGGATGCATTCATCCCATGCAGTGGGCACAGGGCATTGAATCAACATTGATAAATGGTTTTCAAAGTTGATTCAAAGTTGATTCAATTTTGATTCAACATTGAACTGTTGTGCCCCCTGGGATGGACCATACTGGCCATATTGACGCATGACACATCACAGCTTTGTGCGGCTCTTAACGGGATAAAGTAGATAGTGTCGTGTGGTGTATCTTCTCTACCTCTATATAGCTTAGCTTAGCTACTGTGTTGTTATCAGAGATATCACTGTATACACCCATCATAAGCCGCTTGTACCGCATATACATAACTCTTTAAGGATGACAGAGTGCTTTAATGTATTTCGCCATTTATCGTGATGATGCATGAATGAAGTTATGGCAAGTAAGTTGCTAGGTCTGCATTCCAGCATGATGGTGATCCTACGGGTCGTATGATCAATATGATGCATCAATACAGCACCAGGAAGTTACTTTACCGGGCCTGTGCCAATGCATCGATGCATGATATCATGAAGACACATGCTGACCTTAAAGGGTTATACCTCCCAATGTCCTACATATTTGTTTACCCAATAATTGCACAATCTGGCGCAAAAGTGTGTGTGGATGATTGCATGTGCAATTTGAAATTTAAATGGACAAATTGTAGCAGAGTGATTGATTTTACTTGGTCACTTTGTCTTGGGAAAAATGTAGAGTTTATAGTTACATCTTCACCTTGGCAAACCTCCTCCAACTCTCTTTTTTCTAGAACCCTCTTTGGGATAGGAAAGAAATTAAAAAACAAACCTCCTCCAACTCTAGCATAGTTAACATTTATGGGACCATCATTTATCTTTCTCTTACATAGAACAAATAACATAGTATAACAGGCATCTTTATGTCATACTGGAAAGGTTATACAGATATTTGTCTTTCTATGGCGAGAAGAAAATGCACCATTGGAGGGGTTGATGCCCATATAACCTCTTGTGTCAGACTAAGGAACTAAAAGGCCTTAGTATTGTGTGATTATTATATAAAGAACAATCAGCACATACTCCTGCTGGAGGTCTACAGTACTATCAACAAATAAGGTAGTATACAATGTGTGATTTGCATGATTTACACACATCAAAAGCCTTATAGATGTTGGTGAAAAATTAAGCTTGCACAGTTTATATAAAAATCTGCATAGTGAGAGGTGGTGCATTCCATACTTACCAGGAGGCATCACTGAGTAGGCGATCATGTAGGCCGAGTTTGAGTCATCCAACTATGATAAATTGCTGATGGTTTATGGATATTTTCACAGATGATGATATTTCTAATTGCATTAAAAATTCAGATATATATGTGTATTAATGTTTACTAAACATGCATGGCTCCAATAGAAACAATCAGTAATCAATGTAAAGTAGCAGCTTTAAAGATATTATATGATCCTCCCTCCTTGTCCACCACAGAGACGTCAGCTCGTTGCCCCCACGGGTGGCAGACATGGCGGAGTCTGCGGCGTGACTGCTACTACTTTGGTCGTAACAAGTACACGTGGGAGGAGTCGCGGGAAGTCTGTGCCTCGCACGGAGGAACGCTAGCCACTATCAGGAACAGAAATGAATTTGTAAGCACTTGCTGAAAAAATGTTGCACAATTAGAGTATTTAACCTGTTGAAGATGGCATCAAATAGCAAGAAATTATAAGAGGGTCCACTTGCTGATTTCTTGTCTTTCAACTGTCCTTGGCACCCCCTTAATCAGTACTCGACATATTTAACGTTAACAAAATGATCAGAGTTAATTTGTGCTTGAGCTCCCCTACAGGAAATGTTATCACAGTTTCTTGCTGACTTATGCGGGGTTCTGGGGGATACCATGGCAACAAAGATAGAGAACAATATTTCAGGAAATAGGTTCATATACTGCAAGAGAGAATATATGCAACTGATAAATATGATCAAATTCATATAAAGAAGTTTTTATGCTGTCAAATGTTTAGTAATGATGTATTCATATGGTTTCTATGCCGAAATTCGGACTTAATTAGTGTTGCTAGGCAACCAGGGTCTCTAGCAACACAATAAAAATAAAAATAAAATATCTGAAGATGATAATAGTGGGGGTAGAGCTAGTTAGTTCTTTATTTTGCACTATTTTAGGCCCCTTTAGAGGCATTTTCTGTCATTTTTTGGTGTTGCCATGGCAACCAAAAAAAATGAAAAAATTTCCAAGAGGGGATTTGCATTCCATCCAATAAAGATATTTATTTAGGTTGGACAAAATTAACATCCCATGTGCGCGAAACTCCACATGGTCAAGCACTATAAAGTGGACCCTCTTAGTGTTACTCACTCTTTGATGGCAGGATGTTTATTTGTCACGGAGGAGTGCAGGAACAGGAATGAATTTGTAAGCACTTGCTGAAAAAATGTGTTTTTTTTTAGTGTTTTTCACCTGGTGAAGATGGCATAATGCCTTGAGGCATCAAGTTTATTTGTCATCAAAGTATCCTCCTAATGCTGCATTGGTGACTCTCAGTAGTGTATTAACCATGGTATAGGGTTGGCATGATTTCTGGATGCAGTGATGCATCAAAATAGGCAAAATATTATAATGCATTTGACAAAATATTATAATGCATTTGACGAAAAAGGCTTGACATGACCTGATGACTTCAAACAACATCTTCTACCTGATTGAAATTCCTTCATTACATATAAAGTTTGTTTTATAAATGCCAACAATTTTTACCTGTTCCTTTTAGAATTCAAAGGATTTGCGTGACAAGAGAGTAGGACTTTTTTAGTATAATTTAGATCAATTCAGAGGTGAGAAAATACAACATTGGCTGACTGGATAAATCTCCAGGTACTTTCTCTCTGTCTTACAGAACAGACTGACGTACGTTGTAAAACGTAGGGGGAAGAACACAGGCTACTCCGTTGGCTTTAATGATGTGAAGGTGGCAACCAAGTCAGCCACATGGATAGACGGCACGCCATGGACCAACTTCCACAAGAGGTAAGGGACACAAGCAAAGACTGCTGTGCACTTGTACTATGGAATCAATGGAGGTCTATGTTATTACTTGAATTAAGCAATACATTATCGGTAAAGTGTGAAGATATGAGTAGAAGTATATTACACAGCTTTAACACTTGATTCTGAGGGTTTTGATTTGATGATATATCATAGTGTCTCCATTCAAATATAGGTGGCAGCACTATACAACATATATATATGCTGGCCCAAGTAAAACACAAATGGGCCCCACGGACCAATGCTGACTGGGTTTCCAGGGCTTCATGATAACAAGTGACAAAACATCTCATTATTCCATTCTTAAAAGGGCATCATGAATTGGCAATGTCATCCCTTTGGTATTATGATCATGTTTTTTCATTTCAGTTTGTGGTCGAAGGGTGAGCCCAACAATGTGGGTGGAAAGGAATACTGTGGCGAGATGATTGGGTGGAGTGGGAGGTTCAACGACATCCCATGTACAGGACTTAAGCGACGCTTCATCTGTCGCCGACCAAGAAGTGAGTGCTAGAAAAGTTGTTAAAGTGGGTATATCCGATTTTTCTTCAAATTCTAAACATTTCTTAAATGTATTCCAAACATTCCTAAATTATAGTATTTAGAGAATAGAGCTCAATTAAATGACATCATTGGGTGTTGATAGGTCACAATGGGATCCAATATTCTTCAAACATGGGTTTTTCTAGTGTATTTTCAATGGGGGGAATAAAAGCATGCACGATTTTATTCCAAAATGACCATATCTTGGGCAATAAGTTCTAATTAGAGCAAAACCAGAGGGAATTAGGGGAAATGGAATAGATAGGAGGTCAAATATATTATTTGTGAACATTCTGACTCATTTTTAGGGAAATCTATTTTTTTTGTACCACACATCGGATGTACTAACTTTAATCTGTCAAGGAAATGCATGTTCCATGAATTCTAATCTATAAGCTTTAACTCTCTTCAGGACCAGAGATCCATATATGGCAGTATATATACTGTTTTGTGCCACGAATTATAAAGCTAGTCTTTTATTAAGGGACACAAGAAATATGTTAAAACTCAAGCTCACCAAGCTCACCAAGCTCACCAATTTTGTCACGAGACCCCGGCCTTTTTTGATGATTTCCCTTTCCTATCTACAATGATAATAGTGTAACAGTGAGTCGAGAGCATTTTTCTTTACATTATTACTCAATATGATGTGATAACAAGTCTATTGATATGTAATAGTACATATTTACATATGGTACTACTGTTAGGTCCTGTTGACCGAACAGTGGTCTGCAGTTATTACACTGTACCCTGGAGTGACCTTATAGTATAAAATCCTTGACACCTTTTAAGGACCTCTCATGGAGTCTACCATTGACCAGAACTGTGGTTGTGGTTTTGTTTGCTCACTAATGTATATGTGACATTATCAGGGAAAAGGGACCTTATTGATGGGTGCACTGGTGTCCCTTTTCTCAATACATGCCACATATGTGTGTATATATATTATATAATCTATATATATATTACACTTTATTTGTTATATTTCAGACACCGTCGAGAAGTGTGACCGAGCTAAGGGCTGGATACCATTCCAGGACCGCTGTATCCGGGCCTTTGAGGGTAGTTTAGATTGGCGTGCAGCCCGTTCTTCCTGTCAGCAGAATGCTGGGGACCTGCTGGTCGTCAACTCTACACTCAAACTGAGGATCCTCCAAGTTAGTATATCCATACTTTATGATTAGAGAGTGGGGGGTTGGTGGATTTGGTTGGGGAACCAAAATAATTTGGACGCCTCTTGAGGGGGGGGGGCAAAAAAATTGCACCCCTTTTTAGCGGAAAAGCCAGCGTGTTACTATAGATCAAAGGGATCGACCATGCTCAATTTCAACCTGCCTAGGGGGGTGACTGAAAAAATGTCAACCCCTCTTGTGGGGGGGGAGCAAACATTGTTCGACCCGCCCGTGCAAAAATCTAGCAAACCCCCCTGTTGTTACAAAATTACCACTCCCTCTGGCCTCGAATTAAATTTTCTCAAAATCAAATGAAGTTGTTTACCATGCACATAGTTCCCTTTCTACATATTTCATTTACTCTTGTTATCTTTTATGTTGTATATATTTGGTATTCTTGTCCAATTTACGTTCAATGTGCTACCTAAAGAGTGTACAGCTATTATTAATATGCACTGTAACATATTTATGATGATGAGGCACTATGGTACACTTTTCCTTGCTTCATACTACACATGAGTTTCCCTTTGTTGTTGCCAATGTTTTTGGACATATTGAAATAAGGATAATAATTTTCAGGAAAGCGCCATCTGTCGGACTCCATTGGACATCATGTGGATTGGCCTGTCTGATGTTGTAAGTGAAATTATCATATTCTAGTTTACTTAAATGTATTGTTTAAAGGTGTGGTAATTGTATGTTTACACCTTCAACACTTTCTTGCAACCTCTTTTCCTGTCTTGTTGACTTGTCAACTCTATTGATCAATGAGGACCTGAGATTTGTTTTACATTAGACGGGGCTTGAAATAGTCCAGGTAAATGTAATCTGTAGAAAACATCTATGAAAAGTGGGATCTCGTTTACCTGGAATAGATAAAGTCCCATTTAGTGTAGAACAAATCTCGGGGCCTAATTTTACATAATATAAAACACCCAATTCAATCATTAAATTATGCGTTGAGGACACCCTACCACCTTACAGGGTCAGGTGACAATGATGTGTTGTATGATTGATACAGGACACCCCAGGCACATTGCAGTGGATAGATGGGTCAGCAGTAACCGTCAATAACTGGTTCCGCCGTGAGCCAAGAATGAAGTAAGTCTAGTGAAAATATAGTGTTATATGATATATACATGAATATGTTAAAATATGTTAGACAAATTACATTCATTGTATTGTCATGCCATCCACTCTAGTTAATTTGCAGTGTTGAACTGAGACCCTACGTGAACTGATTATATGAACCCACTTAATGGACACTTAGTATATTCATTGGCTTTGTATTGTCTCTTAATTGTTCATTGAAAAACTCCTCATTGAGGAGATGTGATCAATAAAATTTTCAATACTTCAATACTTTCAATTCAACTAACAATATCTCAAATGTTTGTTCTTGTGTGGCCTTGTCACTTATTCTGACCTTGAAATAACTGAATTGATGTGACTTTGATATGACCTTGACTTAACTTTATGACCTCAGGGCCCGCGGTAACACTTGTACCGAGGTGGTTGCCCGAGGGGGTTTCAGGTGGAGGAACAACGACTGTGCAGCAGAGAGAAAGTATATTTGTGAGAAATCTCAAGGTAAGGATATCAGTACTAATACAGTTCTAATTTGGATTGAGCCAAAGTTACCTTCAGCAGTAAAATTACATCTTTCCAGTTAAATTGATGTATAGTATGTAAAGGTTAAACATGCTTCTTTGAAATTAGACCCTCCAAACTGTTTTAGTGGAATCTTGGTGATGATTAATGCATATGAATGTGCCACCCATTGAAACTGTATGATTGAATTAAAGGAATAGCTTTATTTGAACCTAGCCTCGTAGAGGCTTTCTGCCTGGACAATCTAACAGGGTATTCCTACTAGTTCTTTCTTGTCAATTCCTAACTTGTGTTCAAAGTTTCCGTGAAACCTAAAAGAAAAAGGATTACCGTAGATGTAAATATTTTCACGCATATATATACTTTAACTATAAAATACAGGTTCACAGTGATTTAAAATCACAGATTTTTGGGATGTGGTACTTATATAACTATATTGGATAAATACTCACGCTGTACATATTTTCGCGGATTTTCATTTTCCCAAAAATTGTGAGAATATGTACATAAAGTATGTTTACAATACCATTTTACTATGCTCTCTCTGTCTACAGGGGAGTGTCCAGAGGGGTGGAAGATGTACGGCCAAAACTGCTACAAAACCTACTCACAGAAGCAACAGCAGAAAACCTGGATAGACGCAGTCAACTTCTGCCAGTCTCAGGGTGCGAACCTGATGAAGGTGGCCAACAGGTGGCAGCAGAACGGGGTCATTAAACCCGCAGCACGCAGGCTGAAAGCCGCAGGCATCAAGACCATGTACATAGGCATCTCAGGTGAGCTTATAAATCTTCTCTTAACATGCATTATACAACACAGGCTACCTATACAGGGATGCAACTATACCCCTCTAGCAATTCACATATTTAGTTGCGGTTGGTATAGCAGATGTACTGGCGGTCTAAGGATATAATCTCTGCCTGCGGGTTGGTAGGGCCAGGGTTTGATCCCTTGTCACGATATAACATTACAAAATATAGACATCTACACATACCTTTTGTACCAAATCACAAAATGTGTTGTATGATTTTATACTTTTACACCGGAACTCTCATCCTAGCATGGGGCTGTGAGCATTTTAACCTTACACTCCCTTGTGTTTGCAGACAGAGATACCAATGGTGAATTCCGCTGGAGTGATCGCTCAGACATAAGATACAAGCAATGGAAGAACCGTGACCAACCACGCTACTACCCCAACAAGTGGAGCTGTGCTGTTGTACTGAACAGTAAGTAAACATGTTGTTGAGTCTGACGGCAACTTCATGTTAATTCGGCCATTTTGTTGGGGGACGTAAAGCACTGAATTGGATAGGAAGGCCCACTAAAAATAGTCAATTGTAGCAAAATAAAGCTAATTCAGGCTTTAAGAATGGTCAATCTACTAAAATAAATACATATTTCTCAATTCATCCGAGAGTATTTGCAATTTACACACATATTTCATCGGGATCAACATATTTGTATGCTACGTCCAGACACAGCAATGTTAAACATCCCCCAAGAAAATTGTTGCCGATTCTGTGCACAGTGCCGTCTACAGCCTTGGGCGACTCAGAGAATTCATGTAGGCCTGAGAAATATGTGTCCTACTAGCCATACTAAGGAAGCCAGCATTTGAGGACTTGGTTGAATTGTATTAGAGGTCTCAAAAGTGAGGGAGGATATGAAATGATCCAAACAACCTTTTAAAAAAATCGTTAAGTGACATGAAGGACCTGCAATGACTTTTTGAGTCAATTGTGTATTTATAAGCTGAACATTCTATCAATTGGTACACATAAGTTGAGGTTATTAAGGGAACATGCCAGATCATTCAAATACACTACAATTATGATAAACTTCATTAGAGCATATCTTGTGACAGTATATTCTGTAAAATTGTGTAGACTATACCTCATTTGTGATACAAACAGGAGTTTATGTCATACATTGTATTCCACAGAAACATAAGAAGAGTAAATATAGTTATAGATGGACCTACCATGACAGAATTCCTATCATAAAAACATATTCAATATATCTGCTTACAGGAAACCGGCGCGCTAAGTGGGTGACACGTTACTGCTTTGCTAAGCGAGCCTTTATCTGCCAGAAGCCAGTTCATGCCGAATATGCACCCCCAACCCCAATACGTAAGTTATATGATGTATCTTTATTTTAAACAATAAAAAATAACTTTTGGAGACATCATGCTGTTATTAATTATAAATTATGACATCACATACTTTTACATAACAGCAACCCGCAGCTGTTACGACGATGGATGGCAGAACTTCAAAGACAAGTGCTACTTCTTCTCTGACTATTCTTTGGACTGGACGAGCGCTCAGCAGGAGTGTTCTGGCAAGTGGGGAGGAAACCTAGCAACCATAGACAATGCAGAGGTCCAGTCTTACATCTCAGGTAGGTCTGGTTAATTGATAAAACACAGGTATATAGTGTATTACTGTCTCAATTAGGATAATATATCAGGTCTCCATAACATAAATAATAAATAACATTGTTCACTAGGATGCAAGCACCACTATGAGACAAATTTAGTCACTCAATGGTATCCCAACAGCAAATAAGAATACAGCTTGGGCTCATTCCTGTAACTGTCTATTTGAAGATAACATGACGTAATATAAACAACATCAAACATCGGCAGGTACCTGATGCAAACAGGATCCACAGGCCACCTTTCTACCATCTCTGGAACAAATAATGATAGTTTGGATTTAGGCAAAAAACTGAAATGACGGGAATATATTTACCAATAAAATTCATTGTTAACCATAACTTTCAATAGCACTGTTCTTAACCTGGTTGTTTTATTTGTCTCAGGTAACCTAGCAGGCTCTGCCTTTGTGGGTCTAAACAACCGTGGACGACCTGAGAATCTGGAGTTACGTTGGATGGGAAATAACCAGCCGGTAAGTTTCATTTTATATCATGGAGGTTCAAATATCTTCTAAAATCAGAGCTTGAAATAACACAGGATCTATCAGGGCAGTTGTAAATTCTGTCTACTTTTCTAAAGTGTGTGTACACACTATGTCATTATAGATATCACCTTGTGTTTTCTGCAGCTGGGTAAGTTTGTAAACTGGGCGCTGTGGCATCCAGTTCTGGGAGTACCAGACATCAACTGTGTCAACATCCGGGGACAAGGAGGTCGCGTAGGAACTTGGAGAATGTATAACTGTACATCAAAACGCAACTTTGTCTGCGATAAAGGAGCAAGTGAGTTTCTGCCCTGTATTTCAAACAATCTTTTGTCAAGTCTTCATTGGAGCTCATGATCTTGTATTCCAAAGTACTTGTAATTGTAGGCCATGATGTGTATACCTGGTCAGCTGATAATTGGTAGAATCTCAAACAAACCAGTATGGGTGATAAGAAAACTAAAAATAATTCAAAATAACGAAAGTTATGTATAGATGTAATGAATATGAATATTTCTGTTTGCAGCAGGTCAGGTCATTCCTGCCAGTACCCCACCAACAAGTAAGTACAAGAAATCTGAATGGAACTTGGTTTTTATCATTTCTATTATCTCATACATATTGAGGATTTTAACATGCAGGAGTATGAATTATGTCATAGTGCAGGAAAGTCAGTACAAAAAATGTATTGTGTCATACATACACAACATGTGATAACCCATAGTCCTATATGTAGCAATATATACAGATATATAACCTAAATTGTAGTATAGGACAAAAAAGACATATATATATTACAATGCATGGTACACAGTAGAAGACAGAGAGAAAAGAATTTCAGAACCAGCAAACAATCATGATTGAAAAAAGCATGATTGTATAGAACTCCATGTGGCTGGTACAGGATCATTTTACAGAGTTCTTATAATTATATATTTGATGTTTGTTTACAGTGCCATGGTCAGACCTCTGCGGACCAGGCTGGATTTACGATGGGTCTACTGACTTCTGCTACTACATCGTGACTGACGTGGACAACTTCTTTGGTGCTGAGGAGACTTGTAAGAAGAAGGAGGGAGAACTGGCCTCCATCGGTAGCAAACATGAACAGATGTTTGTAAATAGTAAGTTTAGCACACCTTCTTCATTGGCCTTATGCTTTCTGAAATGAGTGCTTACTTCTCTTATTTTTCCTGTCAGACATTCAAAAGGAACAGGACCTTAAGCTGTGTTTGTTAATCAGCCATCATATAGCCTAGTTGAGATATCTTTGGCCAGGCAGCAGTACCTAGCCAGCCACATCCCATCTCACCCAAGTGTAATTAGGTCATCAACAAGTTTTCAAGTGCCCAGGCAGATAACTGTAAACAAGTTGAGAAATGTGGAACCCTCATGTTGGCAAGAACTCATGCACTTGATTTCTTTTAGGGATCCTCAAGTCTCGTGATGCTAATGGTGCTGTGCAGTTCTGGATTGGTGCCAATAACCTTAAGCCAGATGCAGGCTGGATGTGGACTGACTTCTCAGCATTTGGCTTCTTTAACTGGAACCCAGGTCAGTAGTCTAGAACTTTAATGAGCTTTAGGACTTCGGATCTAGGACTAATCAACTTTAAGGTTCACATAATGTTTTTGCACAACTCTTGTTTTTTTTTTATCATGAGGCTTGACCATAACCTTTGGGAATAATACATGCATCATGCTGCACCCTATGAAAATGAAGTTTCAAAGCAAGTCAACATTTTCCATCACACCCAAGAAATCTCTGTACATTCCTTTTCTTCCCGTATTGTAGGAATGCCAGATTCCCGTGATGGCGCTAACTGTGTAAAGATAGAGACGACTCTAGATGGCAGGTGGATAGCTGACAAGTGCAGCGGGCGCTACCCCTCCATATGTAAAAAGAACAGTGAGTGGAGATTTATTAATTATATAGGTGGTAGACAGGAATGAAACAGACAAGAGCATTTAGAGGAACTGGCCTATTTACCATAGTCATGTTAAATGAGATTGAAAATGGGGTGTCAGACAACATTGCCATCTGTTTAGGTCTGTATCAAATAAAGTTACTAAATACACCAAATATTTTGCAGAACAACTGAATTATTTTGCACCTGACTCGATGGGGTAAAAATGTCTTAACACTCAAACATGTTCTCTGTGTTACAGCTGATGATGCACCAACTACTGTACAAACAATCACACAGGCACCAACTGGTGAGTCTAATCCTTTAACTCTTTCCAGCCAGAACTCTCATGTGTTGTATAGAGAATTGAAATTTATGCTATGTGATTCAAAGTGATTAATTTGCTATATGTATGTAAATGCTTTCCCCATGCTACATAATGCCTGGTTACCTTTGTTTGGAATAAATAGTGATGGTTTTAAAAATAAAAGCATTTGATATTATAAAAGCCCTCCTCAAAGTGTATTAATGCACTAAACGTACTTGATCAGGTAGTACATTAATGTACCAGCCACCTTGAAATAGTTAAGGACAGCATAATGCGTTTATGCTTTATGTATTATGACAAGAAGTGAGTAGTATAGTATGTATCGGAACGGGACTATAGTTAAGTACTGTTTATTACTCAATCGACATGCAGCCAATCAGAGGCCTCCATTTGGTCACGTGACCGGAAGTGACCTACTTAGGGGATTAGTGGTGACGTCACGTGACCTAGTTAGCCAATCAGAGGCCGCCATTGGGTCACGTGACCGGAAGTGACCTACTTAGGGGATTAGCGGTGCATTCTGGGTAACCCTGCAGCCAATCAGAGGCCTCCATTGGGTGACCGGAAGTGACCTACTTAGGGGATGGTGCATTCTGGGTAACCTACTGACCTACTTAGGGGACCGGAAGTGACGTCACATGACCTAATGGCCAACCGGAAGTGACCTCATTGAGGATCACGTGACCGGAAGTGACCTGATTGATCACGTGACCGGAAGAAGAAGAAGAAGAAGAAGAAGAAGAAGAAGAAGAAGAAGAAGAAGAAGAAGAAGAAGTGACGTCACGCGACTTAATGAAGAGATGAGCGTCTTTAAGGGGTCACGGGCTTTAAAATGTGATATCTTTTTTTTTTTGGAGGAGGAGGCGAGTCTCTTATTTTTTTTTGGTAAACTAATAAAAAACACCACGATATAAGTTTTTTTTTCATTTTTTATTGTTTTACGAGCGACTGGAAGTGACTTATTGAACTAGTTAGAAGCGTTCTTTAGAGTGTATAAGGGGGAAGGAGGGGAAGGAGGGGAGGGGAGGGGGGGAGGGGGGCCCTTTTAACATGCATGGGGAGGGGGGCGCTTTTAGGATGCATGGGGCGAGTGGGGGAGGGGGGGAGGGGGGGGAGGGGGGCACTCTAGGGGGGGGCACTCTAAGGGGCGCGTTTGTCTCTTTTAAGAAAGAAAAAGATTTTCAATCGAGAGACACGCTTCTTCCTCTCGAGAGGAAGAAGCGTGTCTCTTCGTGTTTTTTTTTTGTTTATCACGTGCTGCGATGAGGCGATCAGCTGCGACTGGAGGAAGTGACACTTTAAGAGATCGCGCGTCTTAATTGTTATGATATATATATATTTTTTTTTTTTTTTTACTTACTAATAAAGAAGACGTATGAAAATAAAACACAACAATTCACATGTCCGTCGTTCTCGTTGTTTCTTGCTTGATAAAGTCAAGTAATATCGCGATGCCGAGGCCAAACTTTCCCATGTCCTCAGTCAACACTCGAAGGAGTTCAAAAGGCGTACCGCCGGCGCCGTCAGCTTCATCTTGCCACATTTTCAACACTCGGAAGGCCCACTCAGCGGGACTTCCTCCGTATTCGCATTCTTCAGCGATCTTATCTAACCTCTCAGGCGACAATTTTAAATGGTCCCCCACCTCTTTCCACCTGCTACCCAGACGTCTGCCGAGGGTGCCCAAGTGCTTATGCATCGCGCGCGAGTCGGGGTTTTCGAAATCCAACCCCTGTCTGTGGAGAAGGGCCATCCACTGAGCCAACAGTTCCATGCGTCTAATGCGGGTGAAGACGCGACCGAGCTCGCCCCATCTATGACGATGCGGGGTTTCACCCCACCACACTCGGAACATCGCCGTACACAGCTCCTCCGGTGTCTTGACACTGCGCTCTACTAGAGCATCCATACGGGCGGCGCTGACTTTTAAGCTACTGCCCAACTCTCTCCAACAGCCGCTCAACTCTTTACCTAGTTGACGAAGCAAGGCGTCGCTATAGGCTAACCGCCGCTGTCCTACCTGTCGGGTCTCCCCATCATCGGTCTGCTGCCTCGCGCCGCGTCTCACGTCGTCAAGCTGCATTAACTTTTTTTCAGGCGCACCGGGCGGTGAAGGCGAGCTTGAAAGTGGAATAGCTTGAGCCATCTTGTCTCGTCTTGGCGGCGGCGGCAGCGGCGGCGGCGGCGGCGGCGGCGGTGGCGGCGGTGGTGGTGGTGGCGGTGGTGGTGGTAGTAGCCGTTACTGGGGTCAGAGGCGATATGTTTTTTTTCCAACAGAAATGAGAGCTTTTTATACAGAGGGAGTTTAATCCCATTTCCAACAGCGCTCCAGCTGTCTAGCGCCCTGTCCGCATGACGCTTTTTCAGCCGCTCCGCTCCTTAAGAGCTTAGATGACGAGGGGGTGTGGCATCGCTATCCGTGGAGACCAGCTGAAAACGGTGTTTTTTCCTCACTCATAGCCTTAATACCTCCTACCCCCTACCCGAGGACGTCTCCCTCCCTCTGACATTCATTGTAACAAACGTCAGAGGTCAGGTGAAAATCGGATTTTTTTTCATGCACAGCCTTAGGCAGCTGTCACCCCTCCCTATTGAACTAGCCGGCCGCCCGCCCGCCTGGCCGGCCCGGTCTACTCACCACGGCAGGAGGTGGCGATTTTTGTCTTACACTTAAGTCGCTCACCACATGCACACGCCTCTACTCACAGACAGACACGTTCGTCTTAGGGGGGTCCTGCTTCACGCCACACGCCTCCTGTAGTTTTTTTTTGTATACACACTGTAAGCTCATCACCGTTACCGTTAATCCTTTATACAGCTAACGCGCGCTGAATGGCTGAACAGGGTGGTAAGCGGCTTAGCTCACCACAGTGGATCCCTCAAAAAGGGATCCAGCTGAAAACGTCATACCTTATGTCTTTGTGAATGGCCGCCGCCGGTCAGTCGACGGCAGGCAGCAACCGCTTAACCCTTTATACAGCTAATGCGCGTTGAATTGCTGAACAGGGTGGTAAGCGGCTTAGCTCATCATCACAGTCGATCTCTCAAAAGAGGGGGGGGGAAAGGGATCCAGCTGAAAACGTCATGCCTTATGTCTTTTTGTTTCTCTTTGTGAATGGCCGCCGGCCAGCCGGCGGCAGCTGAACAGGGTCGGTAAGTAGCTTAGCTCTAGAAGCGAGAAGGCGTATATAAGGGGCTTGGAAACCTCCATTCACTCACTCATTCTTTTTTGCTGCTCTCTACAGTCACCACCATGAGCAAAAGACAACAGCTAGCGGCGTTCAAGAACAAGAAGACTACGCGGAACAGCGTTCGTTTAGCGTCAGTGCCTGCTCTTGCTACTGAACATGAGACTACCGCCGCAGCCGGTTGGTCTTATCACCCTCCTGCTGTAGCGAGCGCTCGCGGCAGTAGTAGTAGTAGTAGTAGCAGTAGCACTAGTAGTAGCAGTAGTAGTAGTAGTGGTAGTAGTACTAGTAGTACTACTGGTAGCAGTCGTCGTGCTAGCGACGTTGTTACACTCGCGACGGTACACGTTGCTGCTAAGCGCGCTGCCGCTGCTACCGCCGTCCCGCCTGCCGCTGCTGCTGCTGCTGCTGCTGCTGCTGCGCCTGCTACTGCTGCGCCTGCTACGGCTGCGCCTGCTGAGGCTGCTGCTGCGCCTGCTACTGTTGCGTCTGCTGCGGCTGCTGCTGCGGCTGCTTCTGCTGCACCTGCTGCTACTGCTACTACTACTGACGACAACGCTCCTGGCACAGCGCAGTACTGGCAACCGGGTTTTTACCTCCCCACTACTGTTGATGACTTTGATGACCTGCCGCACGTTGCACAGCCCCTCTCCTCCACCACTACATCGACGGACGCCCTCGACGCCGCTCGCGCTGAGAGTTACAGCTATTCGGACACTCAGCCCCTGAACCGAGAAGAAGAGGAGGAGGAGGAGCAGCAACAGGGTGAGACAGAGAACGACGCTGACGACGAGGCGTACGAAGAACCCGAAGGGCAAGGGGTGAGCGGTACGTTTTTCGGCTTCCCTCTTCGACCTTTCGACCTCACTTCCTCCACTGCTAGCGCCCCCCCGTCCGGTCCGTGGCGACTGCCCTCACCGCCACCTTACGAGGGCGGCGGCGGCGCTTCATCTTCTACCGCTACACACAGCACGGACGGCGTGTGGCTGCGCTGTTCCAACAACGAGACCTCCGATACCACCAGCGCTGACGCTGCTCCTGCTATCGGTTCTGCTGCTGATTCAGCTCACGCTGATGGTGTTACTCATCCTGCGGGTGTGAAACGTTCTAAGGTGAGTTCCAGAACAACAAGGCCCACTAAGAAGAGAAAAATACAAGAAAAAGAAGGAGATGGACGAGAAGAAGCAGAGAAAACACTCGGGTTAGAGTTCTGCTTAGACGGAGCTTTGACGCTGGAGATCTGGGAGGACGTGGCTAGACTGTCTAGGAGGCCGCGCTACACAAAAGACGGCCAGGTGAAAGAGGCGTCTCTGACCAGAAGCAAGCGAGTGCACTTCACGGCCGACGCGCTGCGCGAGCTCATAGCACGCATCGCCGATATCCGCGCAGTGGTGCGCATACGCGACACAGCGGCCGCGCAAGGAAAACCTAATCACACCCCCTGGTTCGCAGTGCTGGATGAGGCGGGCGAAGTGTACGCAGCTGTGAGCTACTACAGCGGTAAGAACCTCGTCCACGTGCGCAAGTACGAAGGTCCTGACAAAAAACCCACACAGCAGGGGGTGACGCTGTCCGCCAGAGCGCTCAAAGAGTTGGATGACAAAACAGAGATCATTCTGAAATATCTCGGCATAGATTCGGAATGAGAGACGCTCAACGCTCACGCGCGCACACACACACAGCGTTTGACGTACGCTGTATGAGACAGACAGACAGACAGACAGACGGATACACAGACAGCAGACAGAAAGATAGTTACATAGACGACAGATTGATAGATGGCTAGATAGATAGATAGATAGTTAGACGGCTAAGTAGTTGGTAACCGAGTGAAAAAAAACATGACACAGTACGTATGCGAAAAGTGTTTCAAAATGTTTAAAAGAGCGTACAACCACGAGAGACACGTAGAAAATTGTAGAGTAGTAGCTAAGTTTTGCCCTCTATGCGGCGAAGGGGATTGCCGAAAGAGCGCTTGTCGACGCGAATCTCTGGACGGGGTGACCGTCCCTCCGCGCATATGTGCTGTACCGAACGGGGAGGAAACGTTCACGGCGAATTGGCCTGCGATACAAACGGGCGTCAGGATGCACGGGACTCGCGTGAGTGTAACAAACTTCAGGCTACCAACCGGCGAGTTGAGTGACGCTGTAGATACTATGCGTCGCATTCACTTGACACAAAGATTCAGATACAAAGTGGGTTTCTCGGTAGGCTTACTGTTACAACACAGAGAAGACAAGAGCAAACTGCGCTACTTCCACGCCTCCCAGAACAACGCAACTCTCATACAACCGCTCCCTACTGTAACTAATTCAGAAACTTTGGAAGAGCTCCTCTCAAAGATGCAAAACACCGTCGCTTGCGAGGAGGTACGGAAACTTTGCGACGCTGACACCAAGTGGCACGTTCTTTTTCCTACCAATTTGAACATCTGCGTTTACATGGGACCGGGGGAATTCCCCATAGGCGGTAGGATCACTCAGGCCGGTCGAGTTGGAAAGAGAAGCGGCGTGTTAGATTTTCCCAACAAGGACAACCTCTGCATCTTCCGCTGCATTTCCTTTCACTTATACAACACCAGCAAGCGCGCTTCAGATTTGTTACGTCAGTTCTGTCCCGCTGCCACACCTGAATCCTTTCCGGGTCTGAACATCCGCGACTTACCCGCGTTAGAGAACTTGTTTGACGTACAAATAGCGGTTTACACCGCGTCGCGTCAAGTGCCGGGGCGGAAGTTGAGAAGACGCGTTACTCTGATCAGACCGCCTTCCAGAACTGTGGCCGCCCGAGGTAAAGTCAACCTACACCTGACGGCGAAAGGCGGTTTGCACGTCTCTCTCGTCACGGACTTCAACGCGTACGCGGGCATATACGAATGTTGCAAGTGTAAGGCGGCGTTCACCACCGAGTTCTTGCTGAAGCGACACAGGAACCAGCTTTCCTCTTGCCGACAAGTCAAGTTGCGCTACGTAGGTGGCATCTACCAAAATTCGAGAACGATTTTCGAAGCGCTAGCAGACTTCTCCATTTTTCCCCCCGACGGACATTCCGGAATCTACCCTTACAAGATCGCCTTCGATTTCGAGGCTTTCTTCAGACCGTGCAAAGAACCGTCGACGGAGCACGTGTCCCTGCTGTGGGATCACGTCCCTTTGTCGGCTAGCGTCGCATCCGACTTTCCGGGGTGGGAGGGGCCCGTCTGCTTCGTCAGAGCGTCCGACGCAGATTCCGACCCCTTGTTGGACCGAGTTTTAAATCACATAAACGAGAACGCCAAAGCGATCGGGGAAGCTGTGCTAGAACTTTACCGACCGACGTTAGCGAAGTTAGATGCGGCGATAGGTGAAGCTCTCCTGCTGGAGGAGGCGACGTTCACCACCCCTTCTCCAGGCGGCTTCGCTGCGGCTCAGACCAGACACCCGTTAGTTCAACTGAAGAAGCGTCTTCTGAGATACATCCGTCAAGCTCCAGTGGTGGGCTTCAACTCGGGGCGTTACGACTTGAACCTGATCAAAATACGCCTTCACTCGTTCTTCGCCTCCGGAGACCGAAGAAACCAAGAATTCAGCGTCATAAAGAGAAGCAATCAATACTTGGCGGTTTACACACAGCACACGGTTTTCTTGGACGTAGTCAACTATTTGGCACCCGGTTACAACTACGCGACCTATTTGCGAGCTTTCACCAGGAACGAAGAGAAAGGTCACTTTCCTTACGAATGGATGACGTCTACCAGGAAACTGGCAAACAGAACGCTGCCGCCGAGATCGGCTTTCGACAGCGAGCTGACGGGCGTCAAAATGTCCGAATCCGACTACGCCGCATGTCAGAAAGTTTGGTCCGACGAGAAGATGCAAACTATGGAAGACTACTTGATCCACTACAACAACAAAGACGTGAAACCTTTCATAGAAGCTCTGAAAAATCACGCTAAATTTTTCCAAGATCGCGGCATCGACATGTTGAAAGACGGAGTTTCTCTCGCCGGTTTGACTTTACGCTTCCTCTTCCAAAACCTAGAAGACGCGTTCACAACGTTTCCCCAGTTCGACGCCGTCCTCCACGCTCTGATCAAAGAGAATCTAGTCGGCGGTCCTTCCATCATCTTCCATAGATTTCACGAGAAGGGCACCACGCGGATAAGGGAGCACAAGTACGGCGAAGAAGCGAGACCGTGCCAACACATCCTAGGACTAGACGCTAACTCTCTGTACTTGCGCTGCATGAGCGAAGCGCACTGCACGGGCTATTACGCGGTGAGACGGCCCGAGACCGAGTTCAAGCCCGAAATCAGGCAAAGAAACTCTCACAGCGCTTTGGAGTGGTTACGCTTCGTAGAGCACGACCGCGACGTGAAACTGCGCCACGCTCTGAACGGCGGCGAGATGGCGGTAGGCTGTCGGAGAATTCGCGTGGACGGATTTCACGCGGCCTCTAATACGGTTTTCCAGTTTCACGGGTGTTGGTTCCACGCTCACGAGTGCATACCGTCGCACCGATATCAGTGCGCTTCACTGAGAGAGGAGAGACGCGACAGAACGACCAGAGTAAGCGCTTACTTGAAAGCGTTAGGTTACAAGCTGGTCGTCGTGTGGGAGTGCGAATGGCGAGAGATGAAGCGTCGAGATGAGCGGGTCAAGGCCTCCCAACAACGCTGGAAGGTTGACGCTTTGAAAGTGTCTCGAAACGCGATGAGCGAGAGCGACATCCTTTCCGCTGTGAAAGAGGAGAAAATGTTCGGTTTAGTTCAAGTGGACATCACTACGCCGCCTCACCTACGAGAGTACTTCGAAGAAATGACCCCCGTTTTCAAGAACGCGACCGTTTCAAAATCGGACATAGGCCCTCACATGTCAGACTTTGCGCAGGAAGAAAAGCTGTTGAACACGCCTCAGAGATGTCTGATAGGGAGTTACCACGGAAAAAATATTCTCTTGGGAACGCCGCTTCTCAAGTGGTATTTAGAGCACGGTTTGATAGTCACCAAAGTGCAGCTGGTGGTAGAATACCTACCTAAACGCTCCTTTGCCGGTTTCGCGGACGAAGTGACGGCGGCGCGAAGACGTGGCGACGTGAACGAGAACGAGAAAATTCTGTCAGACTGTTACAAGTTAATGGGAAACGCTACGTACGGTAAAACAATCTGCAACAAAGAAAAACACACGGCGGTGAGATACACTGACAGTCGGAAGTTCGAACTATTGGCCAATTCGTGGCGCTTCAAAAAGGCGTCCGAGTTGACTTCCGATCTGTTTGAAGTCGAACTACAACCGAAAACGGTCAAGAACAACCTCCCTATTCAGATAGGGTTCATGGTATACCAGTACGCGAAGTTGAAAATGTTAGAGTTCACATACGACTTCTTGGATAGATTCGTCGATCGGCGCGATTATGCCCTTTGTCAAATGGACACCGACAGTCTTTACATGGCTCTCAGCGGTGCCACGTTGGATGACCTAGTGAAACCTCGCCTGAGAGAGACGTACTTCAGAGAGAAACGAAAGTGGCTTCCGACAGCGGTGTGCGACGAGCACTTAGAGCTTTTCGTGAAGACAAAAACGGAAAGAGTGCGAGAATGGTGTGCGCCGCCTGGCGGATGTTGTGAGAGACGGTACCTTCACGATCTGAGAACTTCGGGGCTCATGAAAGCGGAGTGGGAAGGTGACGGGATCCTAAGTCTCAACCCTAAGACTTACATTTGCTACGATCGAGTCAGCGACACTGGTGAAAGAAAATCCAAAAAATGGAGTGCAAAAGGCGTACAGAAGAAACAAAACCCCCAGGAACCAGACGCCTTCTTGGATGTTCTTCGCCAACGAAAAACTCTCATTGCTGTAAATAGAAATTTCAAAGTGGTGCGAAACAAAATGGTCACCTACACCATAGAGAAAGACGGCGTGCGCTACTTGTATTATAAGCGTCGCGTGCATTCTGACGGTGTGACAACGAGTCCTTTAGAGATATGAAAAAAAAAAAAAAATAAGCGTGTGCATCTTTTCAAAAATAGAGTGTTTATCAAGATTGAAAAAAAAATAAATAAAAAAAAATTAAAAGAAAATATTGTTGTGTTTTTATTATCATACGGCTTCTTTTACTAGTAAGTCGCGCAGTCTCTTAAAGCGTCACTCATGTGACGACGTCGCTTCCAGTCACGGGATCCTAAACAAAAAAAAAACTTCTTCTTCTTCCGGTCACGTGATCAATCAGGTCGCTTCCGGTTGGCCATTAAGTCGTGTGACGTCACTTCCGGTCACGTGACTCATCAGGTCACTTCCGATCACGTGATCCTAAATTAGGTCATATGACGTCACTTCCGGTCCCCTAAGTAGGTCAGTAGGTTACCCAGAATGCACCATCCCCTAAGTAGGTCACTTCCGGTCACCCAATGGAGGCCTCTGATTGGCTGCAGGGTTACCCAGAATGCACCGCTAATCCCCTAAGTAGGTCACTTCCGGTCACGTGACCAAATGGAGGCCTCTGATTGGCTAACTAGGTCACGTGACGTCACCACTAATCCCCTAAGTAGGTCACTTCCGGTCACGTGACCAAATGGAGGCCTCTGATTGGCTGCATGTCGATTGAGTAATAAACAGTACTTAACTATAGTCCCGTTCCGATACATACTATACTACTGAAGTGCTACAATTAAAGGTTTTATTAGACACTAGGTAATTCATAAACAAGTAAAAATGAAAGATATCTACTCCACATAGAGCATTCATAATTTACTTGACTACATGTTTCCCCGTACCAGCTGACTGTCCGACTATCAGGATGGTGTCAGGTGACCACTACATCCAGGATGCTGCTATGACTGCCTCCTCACAGAGCTCTCCCAGCACCGGCGCAGCCAACGCACGTATTGTCACCGCATCTGCCACCAGTAAGTCTCATCTACCCTCTGTTCTAAGGGCTAAATGGGTAGGGGAAGCCAGGCTCTTGACAAACTAAATTCTTGGTTTAGTAGTTATGAGATGAATGATCTATGTAAGTTGTGAACATGCATATTTTCTCAACCCCATCATACTTGCAGTAGCTTTAATTTTATATAAAATCTGCCCATATTTATCAATTATTACAATGTTTTTCAATTAAAGTTTGCAAAAATGATCAACATCTTCAAAACACGATTTTGGTGATGTGTGTAGTGATGAGAAAAAAAATTTTTGGAATGGTCTAAAGGTCATAGAAGGAGGGACAGTTAATTATCTGATGTGACAGGTTTATCTCCTGCTATACGTGAAATCCAAAAGATGAAGTTATCTAGAATAAGCACCTGTCATGTGTAAGCATGTTCATAATTTTAAATACCTCTACCTCTTGCAGTTACAGCTAAGAATGGATGGCAGCCTCAGTACAGTAACATGGGGGAGTGGCTACAATTAGACTTCATGGTGCCCATTATTATTAAGGGTATCGTGACTAAGGGCATGGCAGGAGGGACAGATAACTATGTGACATCATACAAGGTCATTTCACTCTACGACCAGCAGGCTAACTGGATATGGTACAGTGAGGTGGCAGATGGAACTGCCAAGGTAAGGATAGCATGCTGAAGAAGTCTCAAAGTTTTGATATTGATTTGAGTTGAGTTTACAAATCACGAATCACGAATCCTGAGTGATCCAATAAAATATAGAATACTGAGGTCATTTATTTGTTTCAGGTGATCACTGGTAACACAGACAGTGACACTGAGGTGACCTTCACCTTCAAGAAGCCCTTCCAGGCCAGATTCCTGCGCATCATCCCGGTGGCCTGGAATTACAACATTGGCCTGCGCGTGGATGTTACAGGATGTATTCAGAGTGAGTAGTTTATAAAAATATGTCTTTGCTCCCAATCTAATGCAGTGAAACTCCATTACAACAAACAACTTAAAATCAGGATAATTGTTTGTCATAATCAATGTCATAATCCCAGTAAACACACCAGCGTAGCTCAGACGTAAATCTACGTTCTGTTGGGGTCTGAACTACGTAGTTATACAAGGTTTATGAACGTAAGAACATTAAGGTGTATATACCTGTCACAAACCTACAGGTTTGATTTACGTTTATCAACGTAAATAAATAGTCTGATAATAATACTTTAGACTATAAAGAAATATTTGGAAATGGTTTCAAATATACCACAAAAATTCCCTAACATTCCAGTGTATCATGTATTTATGCAATACATCAACATAACTCGAAGCATTTACGAAGTTGTCCTCATGCATGCAGGCTTGAACTCTGGACGTTGAGAAACCTTGCAAAAAAACGTAGTTCAGACCTTTGGTTGGAAAAAAACCTAGGGAAACCTCTGAGCTACTTGGGGATACGTAGCGTGTTTACTGGGATGTGATATTTATTTATTTCATATATCAAAGACTTTGTTATAACAAAGTTGGATATAGGTGTTTTAACCCTTATTGATGTTGCTTATAGGAGGGTTCAACCAGGAGCTTCATTTAAATCAAGTAAATCAGAGGCTGTGCAGGTCCCTATCAATTGCAAGACCGCTTTTGTATAAACGACAATAATTGTTTTCTCATCTCTTGCTTGAACAGGAGACTGCCGTCAGGAGGCTGTTATAACAGGAGATTCTCGAGTACCAGACTTGGGTCTTACAGCATCATCAACAGCAGGTCCCTCCAACCGACCTGCCTACTCACGTATCAATGGGAAGAAGAGCAACACCAACGGGGGCTCATGGACACCCATCTATAAGCAAGTATTCTTGTAACAATAAGGAGCTTCTGTGCATGAAGAAGTGCCTATATAAATTTTTAATTAAGCTTTCTGAAGCAGGTATTAATACAACACTAAAGCTGTAATATTTGAAAATAATTTAATTCAAAGAGGGACTCATAGTGACAACAATATAAATTCAATGGAAGTCAATGAATGTGAAAAACTGACCCATAATGAATATTTTCTTAACCTTGCAGTGATCAGGAGCCATGGATACAGGCTGACCTTGGACGTCCTCTCCGTGTGCGCTCTGTAGTAACTAAGGGTCGTGATGGTACAAATGAGTGGGTGACAGACTACCAACTCGGGTTCAGCAATGATGGCACTACCTTCACAATGTACCAGCAGCCCTACGGTACAGTTATTGTAAGTCTGATACACTTATGAGTCTGTAAACATGAATATGACATTATAAGGTACACTGGCGCTTTTGCTTAGCATCGCACAGATGGAAACATACTGACGTGTGATTAAGAACACCCATAGATACTAATGTACCAACTACATATCTAACAGTCATACCAGACCATTCAGGGACTTAAACTGAATTAACCACATGTTTACACCGTTGCCAGAATTAGGAAATGACATATCACTATTTGATAGTCAGAAATAGGACATATTATTTTCATAAATTCATAGTGCCAAGTTCAAACCAAGAGGAAATAATTACTCTTAACTCAATCAACTTTTACGTTTCAGAAATTCCAAGCTAACAATGACTCAAGCACCCCAGTACGGAACTATCTTACATCTCCTATTGTCAGTCGCTACATCCGCCTCTACCCTAAGGGGTATGTGGGGTACAAATCTCTGCGCTGGGAGGTCTACGCGTGTATCACAGGTAAGTTATCCATTGAGGTTGCAATTGGCGTAATGCCTGAATGTGCTTTTTCTCCCAAACCTGAAGGGTTAGCATAATGCACCTCTACAGTACCAATGTGTTTCTTGCCTGCAATGTATATGTTTATTGAAGGCAACATGTCATGGTTCAAAAGACTACTTTGGGACCATCATAATGCAATAAAACCATTTCTGGAGGTTACTTTTGATGGATGATACTATGTATTTGTTCATGGATCACCACAATCTACTGGGAGTCAAGGCAACCTGATAATTGCAAACTGAATTATTGAGCTCTCACAGTTATTGATCACTGATTTCAAGTTAAATTGCAAAATGATATACTTGTCCACTATAGTAAAAGCATTATTTAAGAAAGTACTGCACTGATTTATTATGTTGTGCTATGTTTTCAGAGTGTGTGCCTATCTCACTGCTGTCTGGAGACTCTAGTGTTGGAGACTGGGCCTTCTCAGCCTCTTCAGAACTGGACGGTTTCAGCTCCCCACAGCAGTCACGGCTTAACACAATGGTAGCCGGGAACCTGAAGGGTGGCTGGTCAGCTGAGTTCAATGACAACTCGCAATACATTCAGGTAAAATTAGATCATAGGTTCTGGAGAGCTTACTTTGTGATCACAAGCTTGAGACTTGCACGTGGAATATAATTTATTTTCTTCCCTTAGGATTTAATGTATCTCTGTGTGCTCTGCACTTACAGGCAGACCTTGGTGCCAAGGTGTACATTGTGGGAGTGGCCACCCAGGGGCGTGATGACAGGGATGAGTGGGTGTCTCAGTACATCCTCGGTTACAGCCATGACGGCAAGACCTGGTACGCCTACTTCGAGAACGGAGAACGCAAGGTAATTTTATTATCAAAGGCATGATGTTATGACATCAACATGATGCCCCAGTAAGGGTTAAAACATCGATGTAACGAGAGGGAAAGATAAAGGAGATCAATGATGGGTGAAACATATTTTGTGAGACTAAATTGAAAAATATCCTCTAATAAAACTATAAATAAAATGGCTGACCCCTGCATGCATAAATATCATGCCAGCTGTGCTTGTACTTTCCAGCAGCAAATGATCAGCCATAGCAAGATGTAACTTTGTCCAGAGTCTCATTGAGTTTGGTGTATGACATCTATTTGTCAAGTAATATAATTAATCTTCCTGCTTTGTCTTTCCAGTTGTTGTTTGGTAATTGGGACAGGAACACAACACATAAGAACTTCTTGTCCAACCCGTTCTCAGCACGCTACGTACGGCTGTACCCACAGGCCAGTGTCAACAGGATCTCCCTACGCTGGGAGCTCTACGGATGTCCAGGTCTGTGTATGCTTGTATAGATTCCAACCTTGTTTAGATATGTAAATATTGTAAATAATAAGGATATGTATGTCTTACCAACCTGCTCATGCAAAAAGCCATGTGATGAGAGTGGCCAATTTAATTGACTTGCTAATGATGGTAAGGTTTCACTGACTTTAATGGGATACAGAAATAAATCAGGGTGCTATTGTTTTAGCACCCCATTGGTGAATTCATTCATTAATTTCGAGAGAGATTTCTGCATTAAAAGAATGATATTCTTATTTCTCCTCAGGACCATTGAGTGGTATACATGCTGGTTGCTATGGAGATGCTTTGACTGACCCTGACATGTCCAACTCCCCAATTCTCAGTCCTGTTGGTGGTATGACAGCTCGCATCTGTATCAACCACTGTTTCCACCAGGTACATACTATACTGCAATAACACATCATTTACCCTACATTATTAATATAGTTTGGATATAATAAACATGAACTCACATAAATCTGAACATCCCAGCTAACAAAAAAACGTGATTTTACGTCAAAATAACGTTTGAAACTGTACATAACGTTATGCCATACTAAAGAGCCTTAGAAAAACGTTGACATATAACGTTATATGACATTATAAAAGGGTGTATTACTTTATTTGTTTACTGGGATAGCCAGGTTCTCCAAAAAGAGCCTGTATTCAATGTTGCTTCAATGATACGGAGCCTTGTGATTTTAAGGAGGTTGAAAAGAAGAGTTACATTCTTGCAGGAAAGTGTATGTCTATTCTGCTAACAAATATGACTGGCCAATCTCTATGTCTATTGTTTGACCTTGATCTGTGCCCTTTGCTTCTCAGAACTTAAATATTGACCTTTATTTCTAATTGAAGAGCCCATCTATGTAACCTTTACTTACAGGGTTACCTGTTTGCTGGTATCCGGGCAGGAGACACCTGTCACTGTGGTAATAACTACGGTAAGCACGGAACCAGCACTTCCTGCAGCATTGTGTGTGAGGGAGACCGGCAGGACAAGTGTGGAGGGGACAACGCCAACAGTGTCTACAACACTGGAATAGGTAAATACAGAAAACTTGTATTTATGTATATATTGGCCCACCAATGCTATCTTTGTCTTTAAAATGAAAAATGAAGATACAGTTGGACATTTAAGTGTTAAATAGGATAAACAGCACTAAATAAAATGCAGGAATATATAACTGAATAATTAATAAATATATAAACAGAATCAAGTCAAGCATGATTGACTAATCATAGGAAGAGCTTCAATGAACATTAAATAAATCTTCAATATTTTTTTAGAAAGTATTCAAATTGTTGATACTTATAAGAGAATTCTATGATTAATGTATCTTTCCACCATCAGGCCCTACACACAAGAAGTGCCCGCCGGGCTGGTTAAGCTTTAAGGAGAGTTGCTACCTTGTGTCGTCTTCACGTCAGACATTTGACGGTGCAATCAACACCTGTAAGATGAAGGGAGCACACCTTGTGTCTGTAGAAGACATGAATGAGATGGACTTTGTCACCTACATTGTAGAAGGTACATCTTTCATCACACTTTAAATATCACAGTAGTTGTTAATCAATGAAAGGACACAATCTGGTCAGAATTGAGTCTATTTCCTCTATTTCTGTCAAGGTCATTGTAATCATCTGCAGAAAGTTCTTACACTCCTTTGTGTCATAACCTATATATTTAAATCCAGAGGAGTATATAAACTCCTGTGGATTTAAATTATTTTAAAATATCATGTAAGCAATATTATCCTCAAACTATGATAGATGATTATCAAATTGATTTTTAAAGTAGGAATACGCATAGCATATACTACTTCGCATATTTAACAGCCCGGGAGCAGATGTGGCTAGGCTTAAACGACAGGCAGCAGACCCGTACATTTGAGTGGGAGGATGGTACACCGGTAGTGTTCACCAACTGGGACGCAGGTCAGCCCAGTAACTGGGCCAGTCGAGACACTGCCTGTGTGTCTGCTAATGCTGTGGTATGTATATTTGTTGTGTGTTATGAGATGTAGCCGTCAGGATACCAGTGTGTCATCAGTGCTGAAATAGATTTGTTAGTACTTGAATATAGTATACATGACTACATAGGAAGTGTAAGTATGTCAGAATACTCTTTCTACTTCTTGAGAACTACAAGGAGTGCCACAAAAACAATATAAATATCACCTGAAGAGGGAAGATTTGGCCAAAACTGTAATAATAGTTTATTAGAAATTAAAAGTTTATTTCTGTCCTCCAAAAACCCTTTTGCTGTTGTTGGTTGTGTTTATTGATCAATTTATTATTGGTTTCATAATCTCTATATTGATGTAAATGGTTATTTATATTTTATCATACTCATTAAACACTTACAGAATGGTCGTTGGTCTGGAGAGTCATGCAGCAATAAAAACAAGTTCCTGTGTGAGAAACCAAAAGAGGCATCGGAGGTTGCTATGACAACACAGGCACCTAAAGGATGCCCAAGGGTAAGCTATACTAGTGAAAAACAACCCATATTTCTTATTCAACATAAGAATGGGTATCTGAATTTTGGTTAGCTATGTTATAAAGATATTTATTCTACATAGCATTAATAGGAAGGGTACTGTCAATCATTACCGTACAAAGTATGATTCCATCATTCCTTCAATAGTATTCTTTAAGGTGCCCGAGCATAAACATTGAGCACACTCATTCTCTGATAACAGGGTTGGTCACGGTGGTATGGTAACTGTTATTTGGCCGTCTACACACTGAGAACCTGGGCTCAGTCTGCCACCAACTGCAGAACCATGGGGGCCCAACTTGTACGCATACAGTCACGGTATGGTTAATTACAAGATATAATGATATATCTGAATGATTACAACAGTCTTAACCCTTTATATTGTACACATTGATTTCTGAGACAATAATAAATAGATATGTTTCAAAAAGGATGGCATGATGTGTTAAATATGTGGCCCTCTGCAAAAGTTACACATGCCAACCCTTTAGGAGGATATTAGCTCCCAGGGTTTGGTATGATGTAGGGATGTTGCATGTCACTGTGGTCCTTTTTTTTCATGATGCATGAGCATGATCAACACCTACGAGTAACTCACAAGTGCTTTAGGCAAGCATTGTACTCACCTAATGGGAGTTTCATCTTATTCTTGTCAGTAACTTGCCAGCATCAAATAAGTAAAAGTAACTATGACAAATGAACTTGTACATTAAGACATCATATCATCCATAAAAGATTGATAATTCAAACTTATCGGCACATTCTTGTACCAGAGAGGAGATGGTGTATGTGAGGAGCAGGATGACCTTCCTGTCAGGTAACTACTGGACAGACCTGTCTGATGTGGATGTCCCGGGCAAGTATGTGTGGAGTGATGGAACCGCCAACTTACAGTACAGCAACTGGGGCAAGGGGCAACCAGGTAGAACCTTGCTTTTCTTCAGTCTAATAAGTTGAATATATTCATAGTTATACATCAAGTATAACAAGGTAACTGACTTGTAGAGCCCCTTCACTTTACTTAGTGGCCTGCATAGCTTTTCCCCTTTACATACGTCATAGTAATTTGGATAACCATAAAGTATCATGGCAAAGCAAGTCCCAACAAATTTAGCACAATATTTGTCTCATGTGCCTCTTCTGTACTTCCATTCTTCTGCAAGCAGTTCTCATGCATTATCCTCTGAAAGCATCCTTGGTATGTTGAGCTCATCTACTAATACTATCATCTTTTGCTCTAGTTACAAAACCCAACAATATTGTGTATTTTAGATAGCCGTAATGGAGCATGTGTTGCTCTTGTCTCCTTCCCCTCACTGGGACGTTGGTTTGACAAGCCGTGCAACTCTGTGCTGTTCTCCATCTGTAAGAGGCCTCAGGAAGGAGCCTCCGTCACCTACAGCCCCCCTGCTGCTGATCTTATAGATGACACTGACAATGATCTAGTTGATGACAGTGAAGTTCTAGCTGGCACTGCTATCATTGATGATACTGATGTACTTGTCGGTCCCGATGTTATTGCAAACTGCCCTGCTGGCTGGCTTAAATTTGGCAAAAACTGCTTCCTAGTAAGAATCACTGTTATTTCTATTCGTATCTATCATCCTTAAGAAGTGTAACTCATTGAATAATCGGCTAAAATAAATTTCTTTAATGAGAAAAGGACATCTGTTTCTTCTTGATAAAACAGAGGCTGACTTTGAAAATAAAGATTGATGGAGGAAATTCAACCTAGAAGGAGTTTTAGTTAAAAACTAGTTTATGCCCTTTTCCACTAGGTGGCAGAGCAGAACATGCTGCTTAGCATGGCCACTGGGCAATACAATTCTATGCAAAGCAACTCATCACAAACATCCTTACTCTCATCAATTTAGGTAGTAAACAAACAGAACAACGATGACATGTTGTCGTGGACTGAGGCGCTGTCTGATTGCCGTAAGCGCGGTGCAGACTTAGCCAGCTTCCACAGCCAGGAGGAGCTCAACTTCATTTGGGCAGAACACATAGCGTAAGCCAATTGTTCATAAGTTATGTCCAGAAAATCAAGATGTATTGTAGATTATTGTATCACTTAAATATGTTTACCCTTTTAGCAATGAGGTTTGCTTAAACTAGGATATGTAATAATGTATAATGTGTAAAAGTTAACTTTTCAATAATAGAAATAGTGTCAGGGCTTCATGTTGATTTTAATATAACACTGGTGAGTATAACCTAGCACTGCATTCATGCATCATGCTTATAAAGGGATGTTGATCTTTTCTGCAGAGGAGCCTTGAATCAGTTCTGGATAGGGCTAAACACCAGGGATCAGACTCAGGGTAAGCTATACCAACATCAAAATGAAAATACATGTACCATCCAAAAGTGATCAACCACACTATTACAATCTCTTTCTACCAACATACCTCTTTTTCTCTGAATGTTTCCTACATGTTTCCTTTAATGCTGATTCCCTGCACTGCTTAATCATACTACTCTATCTAGGTCATGAATGGACTGACATGACAGCAGTAGACTTTGTATTCTGGGCACCGAATGAACCCAACAGTATGAACAATGTAGAGAACTGTGTGGAGATGTACAGGAACGACGGCAAGTGGAACGACATCCGCTGTGATGTTCAGCGTAACTGGATCTGTAAAGGGCCTGCTGGTGGGTTTCTGCTTTGTGTCTAAAGGTATATTAAGTGGTATTCTTCATTCTGAGAACCCCTGGGCTACAATATACTTAGCTGAAGACTCATTGATATGGTCAAAGGTTCAATAATTTCAATAATTACATTATTGTATGTCAGTGTCTTGTTTCTTTGTACACATAGGCCCTATCCCTAAAAATGGGGTTTTCACTCATTGAAAAATTGTCTGTCCACGTGAGGAAAAAATAGATACTAGATTTTTATTTGGGAATGAAATAATCAATATGATTATGATGAGATGACAGATCTCTTGTCAAGCAGTGATATTCCTTTTTACAGGTTCTACCATCGATGACTTGTCTACAACACCAGCACCCCTGCCTGGGGGCCGTAAGTCATGCTTTTAATTCATTCATGAATAGCACTATTGATCAGTATGTATACTGTAAAACCTCACGTATAAGCAATGGCTAGTATGCAAGTCAGATCACCCGTGCCACATTTAGGATCAGGATAGAGTCAAGCTGCAGGTCATACACACATTTTTTTACCAATACCACAGTATAAAATTAGCAATATTTTAAATAGACCCTCTCAGGTCTATAGGGTATTCAAAATAAGGGGTGCAGCTAATACGTGAGTCAGGCTTATACTCAAGGTATAACAATGTTCAGTCACATCGTGACAATCAAAAGGGTTTTTCTTCTAAGCGAATATGATATATAATTCATCCTCTATATTCACAGCTGGCAGCTGTTTATCGTCAGAGGGTGACTGGCGTCTGTTTGATGGCACATGCTACATGTTTGCTGATGGTAACAAGATTGGTCCTATGGACTGGAGAAAAGCTGAACAATACTGTAAGCAGAACACAGCCAACTCACATCTTGTATCCATCCACAGCCAGAGGACGCTCAACTTCATCAAAGGTTTTGTACGTATCTATGCAGAGCCTGGGAACTACTCATATAAATATGGGATCTGCGAGGGCTGATGAACATAAAGTTGATGATAGACCCAAAAGGGGAAAAGATTATGACACCATCTCATCTCGAGACTCAGGTGTTCTATATGTTCTTCACCACAGTTGCCTACTTCATGTTATTGAGACATGGTCCTATGATTAGGCCTCAAAAAGTAATTTGGTTGAAAATAAACCAGAATGTTCATTATGGCCATACTTCATGTCCCACCTATTTTATCAAACATTATTCCCCAGAATCCTGCTTAAGATTCAACTTATTATCAGTTTTACTCCCAATTTAAGACTTTTGGAGTGCATGCTATAAGTCCATGCGTTGAAAATACACTATAAAAGTCTATATCTGTCCTAATGGCAACCCTTAATTTGCCCTTTTTTGCCCATTAAGGATATTTTATTGTGCCCCATCCTTCTAATATGATACTGTAATAACATTTGGAAAACATTTCAGTAGAATTTAAAATATGGGACAAATCGGACCATGTCACTTTAAGTCCATAATCTTCCACATATTATTCTAACAACTGTCTTATGATTTCATGTTTCAGATCTTAAAGCGCAACATGACTGCAGTCAGTTACTGGACCGGTCTTAATGAACTCGACCTCAGGGAAGGTTACAAGTATGTATATACATACAATGTTACATATATGTGTAAATCCTCACCTATTAGCTGATATGATTTGCCTTAAATATCAAAACCTCACTGGGAAAAGAATTGGCTTGTAAAAGTTAAAACATCTCATTTTATGCGTCTTACAGCCTACATAGATTGCATTTATAAAGCCAATAGTATGAAACATATAGCATATCATTGGCAGATAAACTATGAACAAAATATTCAGAAACGTTCATATTTGATGCAGTAAACAGTTATGCCATATTTGGCTCTGCAAGCAGGAGGCTCCTAACTGTGCTCAGTTAGCAGTTAATACCTGTGACCTTAGATTTTGATTTGTAAAAGTGTACTTTTTTATTTCCTTACTTCTTAACATTTAGTTCAATAACTGTTTTAAATTGTCAGGTGGGTGGATCGGACAGCAGTAGATTATGTAAACTGGGGTCCTAACGAGCCTAATGCTGACTATGGCAATGAACCATGCATCGCACTCAAAGCAACAAGAGGTAAAACACTACCTTAAAACCTCGCGTATAAGCCTAACTCGCGTATAAGCCGCACCCCGAGTTTGGTGCGATCCTATAAGCCGCAGAGGCCTTCTGAGAATTGTTAATTTGGTACAGTAGTATACTTATAAAAACTCTCGTATAAGCCGCACCCTATATAGGCATGTTTGGTATCAAAAGAAAGCTGAGTCTGATTCGCGTACAAGCCGCGGCTTATACGCGAGGTTTTACGGTAATTCTATATTAATGATAAGATAGTACTTCTTTCTATAACTTTGGTTGTTGACATTTTTGCAATATTTAGATAAAAGAACTAGAACTCGGCACATTATTCACAGTTAAAATTACTATCAGGCATTCTATTCCTTAAACATCTCTACCATTTAGAATGAATTTGTAACAAATATTTAACCCATCAAGTGCAGCATACTGCTTTCATGAATAATGAATGCCAACCCAGAATCTCAATAATATATACCAGCCCAACTAGCAGTCTTAATCACATCAATATCATATAAAACTAGCATGAAACACTTTTAGTTTCACATAATAATATAGTAATTCAGAGAAGTAGTGCCACCAGAGAATCAAGCTCCAATGAGTTACTTGCTGGTGCTATGTTGATGCATCACAATTACAAAGAAACCTTGAGGCATCAAGCCATCCTTTTATCTTCCTCCACAGGAGAGTGGCACAACATGCACTGTGCAGACAAGATGGGCTTCATCTGTTCCCGGCCGGCAGACAGCACACCACCACCCCCCACACAGCCCACTATTAACGGTTACTGCCCTGCAGGTTTCGTACAGCTCAGGAACAAGTGCTTCAAGGTAGATTCACATTTAACTAGTGTATCCTGGGTAGCAAGTATGTTATATTTCTTAACTTGTTTAATCTTTCATTTTGTTTCAACATGGTCACATAATCTTAATGATTTTAATTGAACTGGGTGATATGTACATCATTAGATTGCAAGTAGAAACTTACCCCTGTAAAAATGGTAGAAAAATCTTTCCATTAAAGTTCAGCACACCGATGTGGTGTTTTAGTAAATGCAAAATAGCTGTCTTGGACTTCACTTTATTTTGACCACTGACAGTTTGTGGACGCTGCTGATGACCTTGGTCGCCTTGATTATGATGGAGCCCGTAACGCCTGTATAGCTCTGGGCAGAGACAGTGGTCAGTTTATGTCAGGCATTGCATCCATCGACAGTGCACAGGAACAAGGTACAATTTGTTGAAAATCATTATATTATTGACACTGTAGCATTTTGATATCAAAGAGGAGCTGCAACTTGTGCAGTACTTTTTTAAAAGTGGCTAAGCACAAGTGGACACACCAGGGGAAAAGCACTTTGGTCTTCTTTTCTTTTCATAAGAGCAATACTCACTTTATTTTAAGAAAACCGTTTCAACTTTCCCTCTTTCTTTGAAATGTTTCTCTCTATAAGTAACTTTTGTCTTATTTTGTTCCAACCCCCCCCTGGTACATCCCAAAGAGCAGTTCATTTTCAGTCTTAGAATCTGTTTAAAATATTTGTTTAAGCATCTAAAAAATGAATAAGGTTACCTTTATTCTGTATCATCAGCATTTGTAACTGCCCACCTGATGAACCGTAAGTCATCCATGTGGATCGGTCTGCACCAACCTTATAGTGGGGAGACAAAGCGGTTTGTGTGGGCTTCAAACACTCCAGTCACCTACACCGAGTGGAGAACCGGCCAACCAACAAGGACTGTGTATCAAGTAAGGAATTTCTACTAGTAATTATTTTAATTTTCCATGGTTGTTTATTTTGAGAAAAAGATGAAATGAACTAATTCATTGAAGTGGAGTCAGTTTTACTTCTGATATTCTTTTCAAATATTCAAATATAAAACATTTAAAGTATTCTTTAAATAAGCCAAACAGACATAGTAGGCGGAGGAAATTCCAGTGAAACACACTACTTTTTGGGTTGAATTTTGTACCTGTTGCATTTTGCAGTGTAGCAGTTTTATCGATATAATGCAAAATTAAAATGTTTGGGCATTGTATTGCTATAGGATATATAGTTATAGGTCAGATCAGGTATTGAATTACTCATTTATACAAGTTCTGTATTAAATGATGAACGTCCTAATGAATGTCATGTCAGTTCAAACTGGTTAAGAAATATGTACTCTTCTCTACAGGACCGTAACTGTGTGGCAGTTGATACCAAGCCAGGCCTGGACACCACTGGGAAGTGGTTTGACACAGAGTGTTGGAAGAAGAACGGCTACATGTGCATGACACAACCCCGTGAGTTTACCCTATACTTTTTTGTACTCTGAAACAGGTCTAATCTCAAATATACTCATTTGTAATAAATGTAGAAATATTCTTAATATGAATGCCAGAGTACCAGCATTGACTAACAACATTGTGATTATTTCATGTGCAATAACAAGATGCTCCTGCATTGCAGAACCACAGATTAATACGCCACCACCCACAGCCAACCCGTGCCCGCGGGACTACGTACCCTGGAGGAAGTCCTGTTACTTGCTGCTACGCGGCTCACGGGGATGGCAGGTACCACAATCAACCAACAATATCCCACCAATGAAGCACCCTACCCTTTATAAGCCTCCCCTTTGTTCATATAATTATTTTCTGAAACATATCAAGGCATATATAACCTTTTGAATTGTATCGTATTCTTAGAGAATCACTTTGCAGAATTAAGAGACTTTATAAACTCAAAAGCACTTTTTATGGTTCTTGAGCCAAATGAACTCTTAACTACCGAAGTTGTTTAAGATGATTATCTAAACACAAGAAATTATCATATTGATTATGGTATATGCATTTGGCATCATTAGGCACCAATGATGTATTACCGTTGACTACAGTTTAGGTTAAAGGTTAACGACGAGGGGCATTGGCGCTTAACCGTTTGTCACAACCGTGACCCGGCCTATTTATTAGAAATAACAAAAAGAAAAAAAAAAAAACCAAAGTCTCTGCTGGCCTGCTGCTGGCCTTGCTGCCTGCTTGCTTGCTGCTGGTTACCTCCCCTCCCCTGGAGAAGAGTTCCACGGCTGGTGCCGGTGGGAGGCACTAGGTGGCACTGGTATGTACACTAATATGGGAATAACTTCCCCAATGGAAGTTATGCCCGACATTACCGTTGACTACAGTTTAGGTTAAAGGTTAACGACGAGGGGCATTGGCGCTTAACCGTTTGTCACAACCGTGACCCGGCACACCCAAACTGGAGTGAAGTTGTAAGAGAGGGGGGTAGGTGTATGTCTAAGTCTTAGTAGTTGCTTGCCGCGATAAGCGCATCTGTAATCTTCCTGTCCATGGCTATCCTCGCCGACATGGGCTTGGCGAGGTATATGAGTGCGGTTAGAGAGGCCCAGTCGCCCACCTGCCTTATGTCCTCCAGGGGGATGCCCGACTGGTGGAAGAATGCCGCCCCCGCCCTCCGCATGCTGTGTACCCCCGCACGTTCCGGGTTCATCCCGATGCCCTCAATCAGCCCCTTGAGGAACTTGAGCAACGGGGGGTACGTCAGCGGTACTAGGTGGGAGCCTCTCCTAACCAGGAAGAGGGGAGCGGAGGGGTCAGCCGGAGAATCCGAGAGGTGACGCCTTAACAAGGAGGCGGCGCACAGTGGAGAGTCGGCGGTGTAGGTGATGGGCACCAGGTGTTCCCGCTGGCCAAACTGTATAGTCTTTGAACTGCTTATGCGCAGCATCACCCCCCAGGGGTAAAACCTGACCGAGCTTCGTCGCATGAAGTGGCCGGTTACGTCCTTGAAGGTTGCTGGTACGAGGTTGCTCTTCCGTAGTAGTGAGCGGAAGCTGGTGACCAGACAAGCCCACATTACACAGTCATTATGATTTTTGAAGTTTACTAGGCGGTACATGGCGAGTAGATCGGACACCGTGACCGTCACCCTGGTCGGTGTCGGGTCGCCCAGCATCCGGCGGAGTCCCCTCAGCGTTGCACTAAAGGCAAAGTCCTGCCTAATAAATTGCACATCGTACCCAAAATATTTGTTCAGACTGATGACACCGCTAACGTAGTTGTCTATAGTGCTAAATTTGAGGCTGTCCGAGAGAAACATTATGTAGCGTGACATGGTACGGCTATCCGTTGGTAGCACCTTGACCCCGAGCCAGGTGCAGAATGTTATGAAGCGCTTCCACTGCGAGGCCTTGGTGCGCCAGGTGGCGGGGGACCAGACGTGGGCTCTCGCCTCTGCCGCCATCCGGTCCAGGAGCATGCATCTCTGGTTTGCCCCTGCAACACAGGGAATCAGGGAATTTGCTGTTATCGAATAATAATCTGGATAGGGCGTCTGCGACCACATTAATGTGGCCCTGAATATGAGTTGCTGTGATATGACAATTATAAATGACAGATAGCCAAAAGACCCTTCTAAGGATAATCATCGTTGTGTCATTCTCGCTACGGCCCGTGTTAATCGCGGAAACCACCTGTGTGTTATCTGAGAACACAACTACTCTGCTGTCTGTCATGGAGGGGCCCCACCTCCACAGAGCTTCTATAAGGGGGTAGAACTCCTGTATATTAATATTTGCGGGGATCTTCATGTCCGGCTCGGAACAAAAGTGGCCGTGCCTGTCCTCCCTGCTACTAAGAGGACCTTCCCAGGCACCCGCGAGCCAGTCTTGTTCGAACACGACCCCGTAGCCTCTGCCTGAGGCATCCATAGCTAGAGTTAACTCCTTCTTGCTATCTGGGTCGATGATGCGAGCCTCCCCGTTGAACCATCTGGAGAAGCCCTGCCACCATACCAAGTCTTTCTTGAACCCTTTACTTAGAGTTATGTACCTCTTGTTTGCTGGGAAACCACTCAGCATCTTGATCACCCGCTGAGAGAACGTCCTGCCGCCTTTAACGACAGACGAACAATGGGACAGAATGCCACACAGTTTTTGCAGTTGCTTTCGCGTTGCCTGACGGCGACCGTGAAAAAACGATAGCTCTTGCTCCAACCTTTGCAGCTTATCCCCCGGCAGTCTCAGCTTCATATCGATACTGTCTATTTCTATACCCAAGTATCGCTGTATCCTCGACGGGGAAGACACCTTCTTGTAAGCTATGTAAAATCCTAATTGCCTGAGTAGCTCATGGAGGACACGCTGGGATTCTGTGCATTGCCTCTCGCTAGCGGCTAATAATAGGAAATCATCCAGGTAATTGAAACACATGTGGCCCTGACGGCGCATGTACCTGGTAACGGCATCCGTGAGTCTATTAAAAATAAAAGGAGCTGCTCTTGTGCCAAAACAAATACAATTGTCCACCATGTAGGTGTCAGACCCGTCCAACTTCCACTTCAATCCCTGATAATTCCGGTCCTCGGGTCTGATGAGTACCGAGCAGTACGCCGAAGCAATATCAGTCACCGCCATGTAGTACGACGGACGGAGAACCTCGCACACGTCGTCTAGTCTAGCAAACTTGAAGTGTTGAAAAGTGGCAGACATATGGGAATTAATGGACAGTCCGTCGGGCCTGCTCGCATCGGTGATGGGCCTGAAACCCCCGGTAGCCTTGGGAACAGCACCCAAGGCGTGCACACATGTCGGTTTCTCTCGCGACACGCTGAGTTTCCCGCAGCCCAGCTCCTCTTTCAAGAGCTTATCAATAAAGTCAAAATTATCTACCGAAGCTGACGAATAGTTTTTTACCTCATAACTGTCTACCCGTGCATGAGGGTCAACCATCTTGAACCCATGTAGGACACCATCTAATATAAAGTGACAATCCTCATCTATGACACCGTGCCCCAACAACATGTCCCTCCAGCCTGCTGGCTTCAACTGCGACACGACCCCCTGAACCCTGTGTCTGCAGCTAATGTCCCATAGAGGGATATAACCTTTATAAATGTCTAGTAGGGCATCTATACTACTTGTGCATATTAGCTCTTCACATGTATGAGAGTGAATGTCTTCCATACATGAGGTGCCGACAACCGCTTCGTAGTCTGCGGAGTCGTGCTCGTCCGTGCCTCACGCGTTACGCTGCTGGCCCCCCTGTTGGCCGTAGTTCTGGGTTTGCTGGCCATAGTATGGATGCTGCTGACCCTGGAAACTACCCTGGCTCTGAGGCTGCCCCCCTTGGTTGTAGGGGTTGTGTGCGCATCCCCGAGCCCCGTGCGGGCCACCGCAGACCGCACACGAGTGTTGCTTCCTGCATAACGGCCAATCGCACGCTGTAAAGTTAAACCGCTTGCACAGGTGGTCAGGGCAGTCGATCCTGAATTTTCCCTGACTTGACGGCCTAGCTGGTGGCTTGCCCGGGGCCTTGTTTAGATGGGACATTTGCTTTGCCATCTCCTGTTGCATCTTCACATAGGCCAGAGTTTTGTCCATACCCATGTTGTTTGCCATCGCGCCATGGTCAGCCGCGGCAAACTTGGGGATCTGCTTTTTCAGCACCTTGTCGGTCACCTCTCTATCATACTGGCATATGGCCTTCATGCAATAGGTGGGTTTTATCTCCTTCAGGGCGATGAATTTCATGTGATCTAGGTATGACAAGGGGCTCAAGTCGGGATGATCGGCTATGATCAGGGCCTGCGTGACATTGATCATCCCGTAAATTAACTCCCTATATGACATTTCGCTGTAGTCTTTGTCAGCTGGGAGGTGGTAGTCTGGCCTGATCCACAGCTTGGACCTTTTCCTCATGCTAGCCTCATTAGCTGCATGTAGAGAGGCCAGGATATCACCCTCCACAGCTGACTTACCTGACGCGACGTTTCTGAAGAGGCCATCAACATCACCCGACTGTAGGCCCATGTTGCCGAAGCCCAACCCTGCCGTAGCTAGCCCAGTGTGCAGGGTGTGGCTCGCCCCCAGATTTATGCCTAGCCCACCTGCCGATGGCAGACTAGAGAAACCTGGCGGGGGTGTCGCGGAGAGGGGTTGGCCTGAAGTGTAGGATTGCTGCTGTTGATGCCGGTTGGACCCGTGTTGGCCCCGCTGTTGCTGTAGATGTTGCTGTAGTGTTTGCTGATTTTGTTGAGTAGACTGGGCAGAAGGGGTCACATCCCCTGCCAACCCAGCCCACTGTTGCTGCTGTCTCCACAGCAGAAATTCTGCATAGGAGGGGTCTGCATCCTCCTGCTGTTGCTGCTGCTGCTGTTGATGCTGCCCCAACTGTTGCTGTTGGGTGTGTCCATGCTTCCCCTCATTGGTAGGATCAGACAGCTGAGAGGGTGTTGTGGCCCCAGCAGGCCTAGACACACCCCCTGCTTGCTTAAAACTGCCAGACTGACCTGTACCATGATGAAGCGTGAAGCTCCCCGGGTGTCCGTGATGAAGCGTGGAGCCTCCCGGCACCCCGGGATGAAGCGCACCGCCCGTGTTCATAGACAAAATCGCCGCCGAGGTATGTGGAGGCTGTCCCTGCTCGCCGATGGTCGCACAAAAGTCTCCCAACCAACCTTCCTGCGACATTTGCGACGGCTTTGAGGAGTGGGACGGGGGTAATCGACCATGCTCTTTCGATTGCGACAACTTTTGAGTCTTAATTCGCTTTCGTTCGCTCAAAAACTGCGAAAAAGCGACTTCGCTAGCCTTGTTTTCGTCTGGGCGGATGTTGTGGTCGGCCATTTTGCTTTGCGCATGCGCGCCGAGCTGCTGCTTCGCGGACAGAGACGAAAAAGCTCGATCCGCGTCTTCCCCGGGAATTGCCGACGAATCGTGGCCGCTGGTGCCTTGGTCCGCGTAGTATAAGGCTGTTCCGCGGGTATCCGAGGGCCGCCGTAATCCGTCTCCGCCCTGCATGGTATCAACAACACCGCGGAAGGCGGCTTCTGCGAAGTTCGTATCCCTTTCTATCCTGTTATTTGCTGCCCTTAAACCTGCCAGCTCCATTTCGGCCTCTTTTAATCGCTGAGTCCTCTTTAGGTCCTCTTCCCTTGCCCTCTCGTTTATTGTCATTGCTTCGATCCGGTCCAGGGCTTGCTGAAGCTCTACCTCCCGGGCCGCGCTGTACTCCGCGGCCTGCTCGCTGTGTTGGCGGGCCGTACCGCCCGGGGGTGCCGGCGAAGCAGAGCTGCCCTGGCCGGTCTCCTGCCGGCCCTGGGAGCCGCCATGGTCGTCCTGTGCCGGTGCAGGCTGGTCCTGTCCCTGCAACACCTTCCTGGGGGTACCCTTGTCCGGGTTTGGGGCATTGCATTTGGGGCAGGAATTCCTGTTGCCATGGTACTCCGTTCCGCAAAAGCAGACCGTCATTTTGACCGAATTCTAGACCGAAAAAAAAAAAAACCAAAGTCTCTGCTGGCCTGCTGCTGGCCTTGCTGCCTGCTTGCTTGCTGCTGGTTACCTCCCCTCCCCTGGAGAAGAGTTCCACGGCTGGTGCCGGTGGGAGGCACTAGGTGGCACTGGTATGTACACTAATATGGGAATAACTTCCCCAATGGAAGTTATGCCCGACATCAGCAGCTAAAATATACTGGTAACTCACTCGTATGAGAAATCTATAGAAATACTCTATCAATGTGCTTCTGTGCAGTTAATCAAGATAGCGCAGGGCTAGTTTTATCAGAAGTTAGAAGGTGGTATTTAAATAGTGTTGCCCACTACATCTAGATCTCAAATAAGCGCAGGTCCTGAATGCACACAGGACAAGGAGAATAATTAAATCTGAGTAGAGGTGTGCTCAAATGGATGTGTCAACATATCATCTCTAGGCTTTCTGCTGTCATACTGTCACATTATCAACAGATTTGACATTTTTATTAAAAATCAAGTCAAATACATAGACAGAGGTCCACAATGATCTGTCTGAATGACAGGTTTCTACACGAGTGGTACCTTGGATCGAGTGTGATATAATCCAAAGTACCACAAGTGGAAAACCAGGAATTCAGACTGATTAGAGTGGATCTCTGTGTTTATTTCATGTAATTATTGATAAATTGTATCTACAAATGACATTTAAAGATTGGTTTCATAGCTATTTCGTTAACATAATCATGGAGAAACAGCCTATGGAGAATGACCATCAGTTTCTCCACGGGTATGTGGGGAACGGCCATTCCAGTATTTAAGCATAGTATCTTTGTTTCTCCACATGAAATAAAGTTCAGATGTCCACACTGCCAACTAAGATCTCAAACATCTGTCTTAGACATTTTCATGCCTCACATCATGTGTATTCTTGCCTTGTCTGCAATGCCATAATACAATCTCTAATTCCATCTTATACTATATGTTCTACAGGATTCCCAGAACTACTGTAGGCGTACAGCTCCTACAGCCCAGCTAGTCTCCATCTCAGACATCTACGAGCAGGCCTTTGTCTACTCCCTCATGAACCAGGACGAGGTCGGCAACGACATCTGGACCGGCCTCAGTGACTTCTTTGTAAGCAACTCTCTTCTTTGTGTCATACATTAAAGTTGTATTTTGGCCTGGAATTAGTTATGTGTTTGTGTTCATGTTTACAATATTACTTAAGTCTATTGTGTTTGGTCAAATTGTTCAAAGTATGTATGGAATAATTAATTATGCACTACATTGTAATTATGCACTAACTAGCTTGTTATTCCATCTTCATCAAAATTAGCAACCTTTGAATTCTTATAGGTTGATTTTATAATTTAAATTGAAAGCCTTTGTACCACAATTGCATGAAATGATTGATTCAGAGCTAATATTTCAATTTTACAGAGCCCAGGGGTGTTCCAGTGGGCAAATAAGTGGCCAGTCAGCTTCACATCCTGGGGCACGATGCAGCCAACCCGGGCAGAGGGCGGCTGTGTGGTCATGGACCATAAGGACGGCATGTGGAAGGACATTGACTGTCAGTCCAGACAACCCTCTATCTGTGAAGTTACTCAGGGTAGGTGCAATAACTTGCAGACGTTTTCAGACATTTGTAATGAGATACAATAGTGGGAGGGTCACATTAAAATATATGGACCCCTCTTAAAGTGGGGGCCAAAAAAAAAGCCAGCCTACCATTGCAAAAAAAAACATTGAGCTATTATAGCTTAAATGGATCTGCCATGATAGATTTGGACCGCTATCTTGTTGGGGGACTGACATAATCTGGACTCCATTTGGTGTAGTGGCACCAGAAAAAGTCCACCAATCCTCCTAATTTGTTGGTAATGACTGCTCCCTAGCTCAAGGTGATGAGCATCTCTTCAGTTGAATTGATATGTGACATACAGCTAGCTGGTGATGAATTCCATTTTTCTGTATTCTCAATAGACACACCACCCCCCACCCCGGACCCCGTGGCCACAGGTGTGTGTCCCCCTGATGATAACGGAGACAAGTGGATGAGGTTTGGACGTTCCTGCTTCCTCTTCATGCCTACCAAGTACATCAGTTACAAAGATGTAAGTCTTTTAGAATTGATACATTATATAACTTAAAATGATGTAGCTCTGTAAATAATAAGTACATTACTAACAAAGATGTAAGTTTATGTACCAAATTACAATATTCCATATAAAGATGTAAGTTTATCTTAACATAAGTACATGGGTTAGAAAGATGTATGTGTTTGATATATACTAATAGAGTCTCATTATGTTGTTATATACTATTATGGCTATGCAGATGTAGGAGTTTTGTGTATCACATAAAGATGTTGCATTGTCAGCTTCACTCAATGGTTAAGCATATGAATATTACCCTTAAATCCAATTGGCCTTTGTATAATTCTAGGCTGACTATGAGTGTGTAAGAAGGGACTCCCAGCTGACTTCTGTTCACAGCCCAGAGGAACATCAGTTCATTGCTAGCACAGCCAGTGGAAAAGGACTCTGGATTGGTTTCCACAAAACTGCAAGACGTAAGATACATATATCTGTTTAGAAATGTAACTTCAAAATTAAAACGCATATTTAGGCATAAGAAGATGGACAGAGAGGGAGAGGAAAGACATACATGAGGTGGGAAAGGAGATGTAGAAGAGACCAAGATATATAAAGATGCATTTCTGCACAATTTAACTTGGTTTAATCATATTGTAGTCAGTGGAGTGTTGTGACAGTTTCATATTTTTTACACTCTGTTCTATTATAGAGAGTTTTGTGTGGCGTGATGACTCTGTAGTAGACTTTGTCCGCTGGAACTCGGGAGAGCCGAGTGACCGTAACGGTAATGCTAATGAGAACTGTGTGGAGCTGTGGGGGAATGGGAACTGGAATGATGTCAACTGTTATAACCACAGAGGCTTTATCTGCAGGACACCTATGCGTAAGTCACATTTATTTCTTCTGAAATCTGGTTCACTTTAAATTTAGTTCACAGCAATATTTATGTAGGCACTGCTGTGGCTCTACATGTGGACATCGGAAGCTACTTAAACAAGAAGGAATTGAACAATGAAGTTTCAGCTAATAATCATCCAATTTCGGAAATGAGACACTGCTAAATACTTACATCCCTGTATGATTTAGCACTGGGCCATGCGTACAATCTGACTAGCATCTCTGGTTTTCCCGATACAGGAGCAGAGCGCATTAAGGCCACCATACCCTACAAGACCGAGATGATCAACGACAAGACCTCCCCCTTACCCCCTGTCACTCAACCACCCAGGACCTTCCCTCCTGTTACCTTCCCTCCTGTCACCTTCCCCCCACGCACCTTCCCCCCACGTACCTTCCCCCCACGGACACAGCCACCATGGCCCCCACGCACCGAGCCCTCACCCAGCGGTGGTTCCATGACGACCAAGAAGAACTCAGGACCAGATGATGTCAATAAAGGTAAGAACCTCATAATCATGATGTTAACAATTTAAGGGTAGCATAATGCTGTGATATGTATGGTAGCTCACTTAGGGTCAACAACATACCTGCAGTCAAACACCTGAATTTGTAATCATTCATGCATAAATACCTTTTTATTTACCATTGTTGGTAAGAGTAACACTTGAATTTGTATAAATATAGAGGGCTTTACCATGTGGCCCCAAATTTCATTGAATCAATGTTGAATCAACATTGAAAACCATTCATCAATGTTGATTCAATGCTCTGTGTCCACTGGATAGCTGCTATATCTATAGCTGTTTCTGTCTTAAAAGTGGAGGTGAAATCACTGATATATCAATACCTGTTTCTGTCTTACAGTTGGAGGTGTGAAAACTTCAGGAGGTGAGATTGCGGCTATCGTCATCCTGCTCCTGCTGCTCATCGTTGTTTTTGTAGGAGCCTTCATGTTGTTCAAAAATGCCAAGGCTAAACAGATGCCAGCTCAGAACTCCAACAGTGGGTTTGACAATGCCATGTACAATCACCAGTCAGAGGAGCTGCAAGAGCTAGAGACAGCCAAAGAAACTAACAGCACCAATGGCACATCTACTAACGCATAATGTTATACTATACATGAATAATAATGAATATTTCAATCCTTTAAAGATGGCATGATGCCTCAAGGCTTCATTTCTATTTGTTGATGTGAGTGACTCACTAGTGTTTTGCTGGTAACAATATCATGCCATACTTCCAGGAAATTATTATAAATTGATGAATGCACCTGTGAATTACTTGTCAGTGCTGCATTCTTAAAGGCTTGAATATTATAGTCATCCCATTGTACAGTATATAAAATGGTTTCATAAAGAAAGGTATAACATTGGTATCCGATTTTTCACACCTGCAAATGGAGAATAAAATACTTGACTCTGTCTTAATGAATTGAGGAACTTTTGCAATAAGCCTTGGTTTACATGTCATACATGCAATACTGTAGAACTGTTTAATTAGAATTAACTTGTATCGCTTGAATCGCTTGTATATATATAAACTGTTGTGGGACTTGTGCAATGTATTGAAGAGGTTCATATTCTGTTGTTTTATTTTATGTATATATCATATCACTGTTAATATATCTAACTGATATTAAAAACAATTATCTACCTCAAGAACAGCTTGTTGAGCATCATGAGTTTCATTTCCTTGGGATATGGTGAACTATTAGTATTTGGGTTGTTTGTTGTTCCCATATATTAGTTGTTGGATATATGAGCCCATGTGTCATTATAATTGAAGTTGCAGTGTATTGATAATGTTGGGGATGCTTTGGCTAACTGAGATGGTAGAGAACTCCTCGCTTGGCAGATCTTTGAGACCCATAGTTCAGGATAGGTCCCAACAGATCAGTGAGAAGTCAGCAATATTGGACAGCCCTTTATTTCACTTGATTAAACAACAGTGATAAGCCCATGCAGTGAGCTTGACCGGTATCTCCAATTCAGTCCAACAATGTGATAAGAGCCAGTGTACATCAATCATACAATGCATATACCGTGTTCAGTCAATAATGTCTCAGTCATTAGTCAGTTGTATACTGTCCACTATACACCCTATCAGTTCTAGATAGCAATACAGTCACAAAGCATCAATGTCATTGTATTAGAATAACGGGCAGGTAAGTTCAGAATGTTTGTTTGATAAACCCATAGATTGAATCTTAACTGACTTGGCCAGGTGAGGACCTAAACATCATTGATCAATAAAGTAAGAGTTACAATCAAGGTTTAGGCAGACATCATTGTGTGCATGCACGTGGTAAGGTGATCAAAACCCTACAATAGGTCAAGCTTAACAGTATAACAATGGCTCGATGCCAGGATAATTAATACCGGTATCAGTGTTAATTTAGCTTCACTGAATCACAATATTAAGAAATATTAAGAGATCAAGAGTTCATTATACCCACAGTTAGGCTATGTGAGAAACCAAATATTATATGGCAAGATATAGTTCAAAGGATGCATTGAAATTGCATATGTTCAGTTCAGTTCATCAAATCAATGTTTATAGGTTCACCAGTGTAATGTAGAAAAGTCAAGATGGATACTATCGTAGGTCACACACTGTCCAGTGTACATGCTCCAGTACTGATCACAAGTTAATCCATAATTGTGCACAAACAGTGTCTGCAAGGAACACAAGGCTGATGGTGATCCTTTCTAGCCTATATCCCCAACAGTCACTGTGGATAGTCCATGTTGTACTGTTCTAGGAGGTGCAAAGTTTGAGGGGGATTGCAGCCTTAACAGCAGTATAGTTGTACGGAGTAACTATGTCCGTTGAGTTGTCTTGACTGGAGTTAATGTCTGAGCCAGAACACCGACTCCACAAAGTTCCCATCACAACTGCTCAATGCAGTAGATGATAGATCCACATAGGCTATGCTGTTAGATCTTTAGCTTGTCTAAGCACAGCAGTCCGGCACAGCCAGGTCGAAATGTGGTTATTATATATAAATATCTCCAACTGCAGACCCTGCCGCAGTGCATAGAGATAGATATCCACAACCACCCGAAGCTCTACAGCTCCAACGCGAAAGTACCCATGTGTCTATGAGTCTAGTCTGCACCGTTCTGGCTATCTACATACCCGCACTTGCATACATACTCCGCCCAGCGGGGTACGTCATCCCTCGCCACTGCGCAGGACGCCTGTTGCTAGGTCTTCCAGGGTGCTTATTAGGCATAGCGTCCCTACTCCTGTACAGCGTCCCTGGATGGGCCTACTCTTGGTGGCCCGCCATGGCCAGTTATCCGATCCACACCTCCGCCGATCCTGGTCTCTCGCATAAACTCAGACTGGGCCCCCACAGTATCCATGCACTGGCCCATCCTACTATTCCTTATTTAATGTGTATTCTATATTTCATATTTTGCTGATATATACCTATTTTCTATATACTCAAATACCAAAGATATGCACATAGTAGCATATCATTTTTACATTCCATCAGAACCCATTCATGAACCTGGTCCAGTTATTCATGGCTCTTATCACAATCACACGTATGCTTTACCAATAAACATGCTCACATTATTATTGACACAATATCATTCACTGCTCATATTATTTCTTTCTGTCCCAACCTATTCTGGTCACCCCATCAGCACAATGGTCTCTGCATAACTCAGCCACTCTTCAGTAGTCTCTGCCGGGCTTAGCACCTTGAGTAAAACCCTTATTTTGAATAGGATTTTTTAATCAATTCAATACATCTCAAGAAATATCAATTTAAAGAGTGTACAGATCATTTGCTAGCATAGAAAAAAGTAATTTTAATAAATGGTGCTGTGCATAAATTTATGGTTTCGGGCCTTTGAAATAGAAAGAATGATGCAAAAATCGAACTGAATTTAATATTCAATTATTATATCATGAGTGGGTGGCCAAAAATCAGGATATAAAATATAAAGATCAATATGACCCTATTTCCAATGCATTTAATCTATATGCACAGAAACAGATAGAACACCCAGCAAATTAAGACTGCCAGGGTGAAACTGGAAAAGTAACCCTCTCCGTAGACTCCTTTAAGTGACAATGCAGAGGGTCTTCTAGCTAGAGTTGTCAGATAGAAGACCCACTTGGCATGTGCGAGCCCAAAGCCTAACATGCATGCCACTGTGTCTGCCCTAGACTCTTGCACTTAGAACTGATTCACTATTTCCCCTGAAGGTGGCATCATTATAGCATGCAGTATATAGTATGTAATGTTTAAAGTTTGGTATGAATTGATTGCTTTTCATGTTGATCTTAAAAGTATTATGGAAATACACATTCATATTATGGAGATTCTTGAGAATGATTTATTGGAAAAATTAGGCAATGTAAAACAATCAAAGTTTTAACATAATTAGGACAGAAGCAAATATTTGTAGGACACCGACACTATATTTAATGGCAGTCTCTTAGAGGACCCTACAAACTTCTTAGGCCTATAAGATTGACAATAGACTATTATTGTTCAGATTAATAAAAGTATTCAATTGGAATTGAATTGATTGAATTGCACCCCCCCCCCCCCAAGAAAAAAAGGGTTACCTTGTACTTTCACCTACCTCCCCCATTTGTTAACCAATGGTCACTCTAGTAGTACCATGGGTCTGTCATGGGTCTGTCATGTATTACATCAGTATATCAGGAGGGGGAGGACCAAGGCTTGGTCAGTGTATCAGTGGTCAGAGCTGGACTGGTCAGGGGACCCTTCACACCTGTGTTACCAGACCTCAACACTACTTACCCCCAGACCGCAGCAGCAGGGTTCAAGGTGAGCAACATTTATGTCATTATGATATATGAGAAATATATTCCCAGCTTACAAAGAAAACCTTTTCCAAACGTTTGCCAACGTTTTAAGAACGTTTGTTTGAAAACTTTCTCTTTAGGTATGTATGAAAAAGGTTTTCCACCAAACGTTTGCAATCGCTTGGAAAACGTGTTTAATTTTTTGTTAGCTGGCAATTGTCTCAGAGAAACTTAGATATTTTGACTTAGGAATTATTTAATTGGTGCGTGAATGTGTGTGTTTTAGGTAGAGGGGATGGAAGGTCTGTGAGGGTGTGTGTATGTGGTAGATATGGTACAGGTGAGTTGCTTTATAAGTGATATAAACCAAGGACAGGCTAATTGTCCAAGGAGAATTACCTTTGTCACAGTAGGAGAGCAATGAAGAGCATGGACATACAACCCTGTATACTATTTTGTGCTTTTTCTTGATATAAGGCCACTTAAAATTGAATATCAGCTTTGCGGACACTTTTGGAAAATATCGGTGAGGGAGGGAGGCTTTTTTTTATTTTTATATATACTTTTTCTTGGGGGTGTGGGAGGGCCTTTTTTCTTTTTTTGCATAACTTGATGGTCTGCACATATAAATAAGGTCTAAAATGTCCTCTAAACTTCGTTTCTACCCCTATTATCAGCTGAGATATTGATATTTTTGCAACAGGTCTTCTGAATCTTTTTTAGGTGCGCCCTTTTTTGGCCTTTTTTTTCTTAAAAGGTGAAAAAAAGGACCAATGCTGCCCTTTTTAGAGCATGCGCGCGGTGTCCGCAAAGCTGATAATCAATTTTAAGTGGCCTAAGAGAAATCTATTATCGCAAAGCAATTTAGATATTTTGAATTGAGAAGTATACAATTTATGTGTATGTATCATCTTATATACAAAGCTTTGTCACCATAAAGGACATTAAGTCCAGCAAATATATTATTTTGCAGGTCTGACTTAAGATTTGCAGGCCCTGCTTTTTAAACTACAATCTTGCTATTTAAAAGTCGAATATAAAGCACGTGATCCTAGTGATAATGAATAGGACTATCCTGTATTCTACAATTGTATAAATCATTTTGATTTGTAAATTACTACAGAACATTATGGAAAATATTCAAGCTTTATTTCACAAGGCAAACTATACCCAAGAACCTTTGTCTATATAATTGTGTATATATGTTTTAGGTGGATGGCCTGAGGGGTGTGCCTACATAAGGAGACACCAAGATGGGCAGATTGAACCTCCTGACGACGGCCGCAGTCCTGCTGGTACTCATACTACACACTCAAGGTGAGTTAGTTGAAACATTACTGATAGACTAACTAATCCTGCATGATTAAGGGCATGTGGCATGTTGGATTGATTGGAAGAGGGTAGGCCTGCGGCGCTACACTGAAAAAGTAAACTTGTCTCCAGACTCGTCTAAGCCTATCAGGTTACCATCCCACAAATAGAATCTGGAGCTGGCAAATGTCGGGTTTTTGGGCTGGCACATGCCTAGTGGGTCTTCTATCTCCAGCTTGGAGACCCGCTTCCTTTACACTTAGACGAGTTTGTAACTCGTTTATTTAATGACAGTAACTTAGAAGAGCCTAGAGACAAGTTTTCTTTTTTAGTGGAGATTGAATGAGGATTGATCATAAATCAGTGTGTAAACAATTTATTTCAGCCTTTGTAATGATTTTCGTTTTGGAAATAACAACTTTTAAAAGACAATATAGTTTCTACTATTTTTCTTACCAATTTAGCTTTAGAAATGGCCATGATATTTATGTTTTAATTGGGCTAAGAGTGTTATGTTCTTTCTGGGATCTGATGCAGGTAGGTCTGCTGTGCTAGCTGTGGTTAGGTTTGTAGGCCTACTGAGGCCATTGCAAAATATATAATCCATGCCTTTAAGGAAGTGGACTTATGTGGAATCTCATATAAGGAGTACATGTTCTAAGGAGCCCACTTCCATGGTTCCAATTATAATTTTTCTGTATATTTGATATGGGTTATAAAGAACTTTGCTTACAAGGAGCAAATTAGGCTAGTCCCAACGTCCTCCTTATAAAGAGATTTTAGTAGAAAAAAACAGCACTAGAAATATTTCTGGGACACGCTCAGTGATAATACCACCTTAATACACAGAACTGACCCTTTGAGAGTGTATCAACCCTGAAAGGTAGGCATGATGCATGAATGCAGACCTGGAGAGTAACTCTCCGGGGCTGCATTCTTAATGAAACAGGTGTATAATACACACACAGAAAAGTGAGAGTCATTGTCGCTAAAACTGCCACTGCCTGTCTCTTAGGTGAGGGTAGTTTTAGCGACAATGACTCTCACTTTTCTGAGGGTGTACATTCCAGCACTACCCCAGCCATAAAGGGTTAACAAGGTTTTACATGTGGCAGCTAGACACGTGTTTATCACAGACAGTAGCTGATAGCTGGTGAAAGTGTATCATGTGTGGGACAGTCTAGGGGGAGGGGCTAGATACAGCAGATAGTGAGTGGTCACTCAGTCAGGGACGCTGATAACAGTAACAGTTATACACTGATATTCCTAGGCTCCCTATATGACCAACCTCTCAGTCAGTAGTGCCTAAAGGCTGTGTCTCGCGACCTTGGGCCAATGTTTTTGTCTCTGACTGGGTGCCAGCTCTGACCGGGTGCCAGCTCTGACCGGGTGCCAGCTCCGACCGGCCTGAATAAAAACGGGTTATTTAGGTCAGATGATGATAAAAACGGACAACTAATGACTGGTTTAGAGCGTTATAACATCCATTAACCTTTTCAGACAAATTCTATCTACATCTGCCCTATATAACCCGATTTTATTCAGGCCGGTCAGAGCTGGCACCCGGTCAGAGCTGGCACCCGGTCAGAGCTGGCACCCGGTCAGAGACAAAAACATTGGCCCAAGGTCGTGAGACACAGCCTAAACTAGTTTTTTGGCTCCCTATACAACCAACCTAGGTCAGTTATTATTGTCAGGTTGGTCAGTACTGACCAACCCACCTTAGTCTTTTTATTCCCAGGGGGAGCCACTGAGTGGTCATGACAAGTGGCCCCAACTAGTGGTATACAAATACAACACACCAATGATGAACCTAGGTTAGCCACTACTGACTGACCCCTCAGGCATTTCTGAATATAACTTTGCCATTATGATTAACACTCATATGACCAACCTAGGGTAGCCTGTACTGACTAACCCTTTCAACCTATGGATTTTCAGTGTAGATGTGACTTATAGTCACACTGTGTCTGACTAACCTTGGAAGATAAACCTTACGTTATGCACTACTGGGCAAGCACAATACTATATAATTTATGTTTTCACAGCAATAGTTGGTAACAATGCTAATCATTTTAACACTTGTTCTTTTTTCCAAAACAGAACCAAAAATAATTGTGTCATTTCAAGAAAATAATAATATTAAACTCGTCTGGCGGACAAACCACTAGTTTTAAAAAAATATTATTTCTTAAAACAAGTGGTTTGTCCACCAGTCAAGTTTAATAATCTTACTTTCTTGAAATGAGATAATTATTTTTGGCTGTGTATATATATAACCATATTGTTATTGTAATACCAATATACATGATTGATCATGAGGGTTCCATGTTGGCCCAATATTGCACTTAAAATGATGAAAATCCAAGTTTACAATCAAAATAATTCAAACTCAAAAGACTAAAACTTACTATAGTCTGAGATCAGATTCATGCTGCGAGATAATCCCATAGGCAGTGACTTGCCTTATGAGGGAATATCTAATTGCCTGCCATAGCGGCTGGAGATAGAAGACCCACTTGGTACGTACCAGCCCAAAACCTGACATTTGCCAGCTCCAAATTCTATTTGTGGGATGGTAACCTGATAGGCTAGACAACTTTCGACTTGTTTATTTTATGATAGTCACTTCGACGAGTCTTGAGACAAGTTTACTTTTTCAGTGTACTCGCCAGTGCTGCATTCAGGCATCATGGGGATTATATCAGGCCGATACACGTCAGTATGATGCTCCTATGTAGTTCCAGGGGGTACTTTACTTTCCCTGCACAGATACTCCATAGGTTTAAGATTTCAGTCAGTACTGGCTATCCCAGGTTTGTCATGGGCACATAAGCCAAAGTGATGAACTTATATTCAAAAATGATTAAGGCAAAACTAACGCATTAGTCAAAATGACTAGCTCTAATATGCCTTAAAATGAAAAGACTATGTTAGGTCAGTTTAGTTTGACTAACCTGATGTCAGTGACTAAACTAGGTTGGGCATATATAGGAAGACAAAGTATGATTAAGGGTCTCTCAGTCATTTTCTGGCTCCCTATTATATGACCAATCTGTGTTAGTCAATGCTGTCAAGTTAGTCTTTTCTACTTTGTGCTTATTAGGGTTAGTCATTTTGACTAAGGCATTAGCTTTGGCTTAGTCATTTCTGAATACTAGTTCGTCATTTTGATTAATAAAGGATGAGTACCCCTATGACAAACCTGGAATAGCCACTACTGACTAACCCTTTAAACTTGTGGATTTTCAGTGTGCATTGGTTGGTGCATAAGGACAAACATATATTGCCTCCACACTGAAAATCCATAGTTTGGAAGGGTTAGTCAGTACTGACTATCCTAGATTCGTCATAGGCGTGTTAGTCACAATGACAAAACTATATTCAGAAATGCCTGAGGAGTCAGTCAGTAGTGGCTAACCTAGGTTCATCATTGGTGTGTTGTATTAGTATACCACTAGTTGGTGCCACCTGTGATGACCACTCAGTGGCTCCCTCTAGAAATTAAAAGACTAATGTGGGTTGTTTAGTACTGACCAACCTGACAATATTAACTTACCTAGGTTGGTCGTATAGGGAGCCAAAAAATGACTAACTAGGTTAGATACTAGTGACTGAGAGATTGGTCGTATAGGGAGCCTAGGAATATCGGTGTAGGCTATCCTAAAAGGGTTATGTAGATTATGTATTTTAGTGGCCTGTGCTCAGGCATACCATGCACTATCAGCAAGATAGCGGCCTATACACCCATCATAGGCCGATAGTGCTGCATCATGTGAAGGCTTTATAATGCCTAAAACATGTTCAGGTTTGAGAAAAAGAGTATGAATGAGGTTGACTTTAATGATTTCAATTGTGTAATTCATACAAGTTGGTACTACGTCCCTAATTTCTGGTCGTACACAAAAATGGATTGAGTTATGTCATCAATATGTTTTGTTATAGCGAAAACATCTGACTTTAAGTATTTAGGTATAACTATAGATAACTGTCTGAATTTTAATAAACATGTCCAAAATACCTCTCATAGTACGGTGCATAAAGTCTTTCGCCTAAATAGATATAGATTTTATATTGGTCAAGCTTCAAGTTGTAAAACGTACGAAACCATGATACAGCCATTAATTACATACGGTCATGTGATATATTCAGCTACAAGTCATAGAAATTTGGATCATGTGCAAAAGATTGAAAATCGGGGCCTGAAGGTATGTGTCAGACCTGAGGCAAGAGTCCGCATAGAAATGGATTTATTTTGCTTACAAGAGATCCAGAAATCCAGCCCACTTGGATCTGCTACCCACACGAACCAGGTTACATGATTTGAAGTAGCACCACGCGATGTTAAATCATGTGAAAGCTACACCAAGCTGCAACCTTTGTTGAAAAAAACAACTTGAAGATAAGTTGAAATAATCAGCCTACTAGTGTGATTAGATCCTACACCTTGACCATGTATTACTATTATATATGGTTCTTTATGAGCATATTTTGGCTGCCACCACCCCAGTATATAAGTTCATATAAAAGACACATATTTTCTACAAACAGACAATCATCTTATGACTAACAACTTGAAATGGATATTTTCATACTGATTCCAGTCGCCAAAACATGTCTAACAAACCTCGCTAGTCTTAAAATGTATTTAGCTATTCAAAATTTATGATATACAAATTATTAAACCGGAGTAGTTAGGGAACAAATCTTCATATGGCTGTTTGTTTGTAATACAGGCAAGATCCTTCATTAGACAGGATAAATAAACAAAAACAAAAAAAATATAACTACATTGCAGTGCTGATCCCTACACTGGTAAGCAAACCTTGTGTTTCACAAGCACCCGAGTCTTTTTTTAATCAGTTTTATTTATCCGAGAATACAATCAAGCTTTTGCCTCATTGCTCAGCAGTCCAGCTTGAGTTTTACAGTGACTTACATGTTTTATATGAAATCTAAATCTAATGATATGATGTTTGATTAGTGTTGTTCTAGTATATGAATAAAATGTTGATGAATATATGAATAGACAAAATACAATAAAACAGTAGTCTGGCTAGAAGAATAGAAGGTTTTTATGTAATTAGTGCTGTGTAGGGGTTGTGGGAGTGGGAGAGTGGTTTGTGGAAGGCTTATTGACTTATCTAGATCTAGAACTAGATCTAGGAGAGTGCTAGGACAAAAAAGTAGATTGTGTTAATTTATTCATCTTAAGGGCTAGTTTATCTTTCAGAAATAGTTTATACTTCTCATAGGTGTCCCTGTCCTATCATAGGGACAGTAGTCAGTGTACCTCCTTTGAAGTATTATTCATTCTACCCAGTCTTATGTAACATATTCATATATTCTTGTCTACCACAGAGACGTCAGCACAGCGGTGCCCCAACGGGTGGCAGACGTGGCGGGACCTGAGCAGAGACTGTTACTTCTTCAGCCATGACTGGTTCACGTGGGAGGACTCGCGGGACATGTGCGCCTCGCACGGAGGAGTGCTCGCCACCATCAGGAACAATAAGGAATTTGTAAGCACCAATGCATGAATTATCTGATTTAACCCTTTAACCCTTTGAATCCTGACCAAACAGACCTCTGCACTGAAAATCCATGAGTTGAAAGGGTTAGTCAGTACTGACTATCCTAGGGTCGTTATATGTGTGTTAGTCACAATGGCAAAGTTACATTCAAAAATGACTAAGGGGTCAATCAGTAGTAGCTAACCTAAGTTCATCATTGGTGTGTTGTATTTGTATACCACTAGGTGGTGCCACCTGTAATGCCCACTCAGTGGCTCCCCCTGGAAATTAAAAGACTAAGGTGGGTTGGTCAGTACTGACCAACCTGACAATAATAACTTACCTAGGTTGGTCGTATAGGGAGCCAAAAAATCACTAACTAGGTTAGGTACTAGTTAGTGACTGAGAGATTGGTCATATAGGGAGCCTAGGAATATCAGTGTGAGAATTATTAGTTTCTAGAAGGACGGCCCTCATTTCAATTCCTGTGTTATTACTATGTAAATGGCGTTGACCATAGTCGACGCTAGTCCTGTCATGGTGTCAACTATAGTCGACGCTAGGCCTTAGAGGGACGACATAATGACTTAATGCATCATACCCTTGGTTGTCACGCTGCATGAATGCAGCCCTGGTAAGTAACTTACCAGTGCTGCATTTAACCATCATGACAACCCTACTTGCCGGGGCTGCATTGGTGCATTATGATGACAAATGTCATCTTTTAGCAACATCTCTCCTCGAAGAATTAAGCAACTGTAAGCATAATTCTAACTTCATTAATGGTCTTCTTCCAGCAGCTTTAAACAATTTCAACTGATTTAAGAAATTAAAGATGCTTAAACGCTGCTTCAAGCTTCATTGACAAAATAACTGTTATGAGCAAAACATAACAACAACAAAAATTGCTGATAGGGTGTCTATGTTGCAGTCTTAAGGACCACCTGAACCGATAGAGCTCGTCTGTTAAAATACAATATAACACTGCATCTTATGAGAAAAGTCCAAAGCTCTTGCTTGGAACACGGTCACTTTGGAATAGAGGTATTTAGAGCCAATTTTATGTAGGGTAGGCCCTCTTGGTAGAGTAAAAAATGGACTCACAAACTACAGCGCCGGCTCGCTCAGAATAGCCTTGACTCGCAGACTATCAATTTGACACTGAAATAGCCCAAAAATTACTTGAATATTTTTTTCCACAAAATTACGTAAGGATTTCAACGGTCAGCCCTGTTTTGCTAGGTAGGGCGGAGTAACCTGAAACACACCTTTTTTCATTTGGCCTGACCTACTTTATTTGTCTTACAGCGCAGACTGTCGTACATGACAAGGCGGTATGCGAGGTGGACCGATTACTTTATAGGCTTTAAGGACGTCAAGAAGGCAAGCAAAACAGCTACCTGGATAGACGGCACACCATGGACAGGGTTCCACACAGGGTAAGTGAAAATAGAAACGAAGAACACTAATTCACTGTATAAACCATCTGATTTAAGCAACTTGAATCATGACTTTAAGTTGATTTAATGGCCTTCTTTTAGCATGTTTAAGCAACTTTAATCTATTTAAAACAGTTGCTTAATGTTGTTTCAGGCGCCCACAGTAACCCAGAAAACCCTGCATTCATGTATGGAAACTACTTATTTTCTTTCATGCTCATGACAATGGTTGACATATCTTGAGATGTCTACTTTTGAATGTATCGTTTTTTTGTGTATCATCTTATGAAATAAAATATATGTTATAAACTCCTAAATTCCAGGTTGTGGGACAAGAAGGAGCCCAACAACCTTGGTGGGAAGGAGTACTGTGGGTCGCTCATCGGGAGAAGTGGAAGGTTCAATGACGTCCAGTGTACTGGTATGGGAAGACGCTTCATCTGTCGCCGACCAAGGAGTAAGTATGGAAATAAGCCCCAAGGCTTTGCTAAAGCTACTATGTCAGCTAATTCTAGGTGATTTTTAGCTTGATATCCCATGAACAGAACTTTACACTAAGGAGACTATTTATGAACATGCAGGAAGTGTATCTGAGGTAGTATGGCAGCTTTAAAACAGTATGCAGTTCATAAACTTACTGTATACAAACATTGGAGAAAAAGTCCATACAATGCACAAATGTTTACATTTAGGCAAATTCAGGATGCCTTAAAGGAACACTTTAAGCGGCTTTAAGTTCAGTAATCTCATGGAAATTGCATGGAAAGACCATTACAGCATTTAAGTGCCTTTAAGTCACATTTACTTGAATGAAGTATCATTAAAGTGTTCCTTTGACAATATTCAATGAAATCACTCATGCAGTGATTCTAAGACTTTAATCTTTGAGAAACACTGTCCACAAGTTACAACACCATATCTCACACTTTATCTGTTATATTTCAGGCATCGTAGAGAAGTGTGACCGTGCTAAGGGCTGGATACCATTCAACGACCGCTGCATTCGAGTGTTTGCGAATAATCTGGATTGGCGCGGGGCCCGTTCTTCCTGTCAGCAGAATAATGGGGACCTTCTGGTTGTCAACTCTAAAGTCCAACTGAATCTCCTGCAGGAGAGCATTATATGTAGGAAGCCAACAGACATCATTTGGCTTGGGCTCTCTGACATTGTGAGTATTATTCCTATTGTAAGGCCAAAATAAAAAGGTTTGTTTCAGGTAACTCGACTGACCCTATCAAACAGGGCCAACCCGAAGTTCTATTATGCAATTTTGAAGAAATTTCCGTATTTTTACCATTTTTTGGTCAATTTTGGGGTCTTTGGACCAGACGGCTGGTATTTTCATGTTAAAAAAAAAGTTTAAAAAAAAGAATCCGACCATACATTTCCTGCCCATGTTACCTGAAACGAACTTTTTTTTTTGCCTAATTAGATGCACAATAAAAATGACACTCATGAGTGTGATTCTTGTAAATCTACTTCTATTAAAATAACGTATTTCGCTTTATTCATATAGGACACACCGGGCACATTGCAGTGGATAGATGGGACTCCAGTTACCGTTAATAAATGGTTCAAGGGTGAGCCAAAAATGAAGTAAGTTTTAATTGTCAAATTCTAATTCTTACTACATTGTGTTCTTACAACAGGCTACCAACCATGTATCTTGCCAACTGGTATAAATAAACAAGTCCAACCAACCAAAGTATAGTATTAAGGATGTTTATGCTGACATTTACCTTGGCTTAATCTAGCCTTGATATGATACCTGATGATGACGTTTGTATAATCTTGACTTGAGCTTGGTTTGACCATGGTTTGACATTGGCATTTCCTTATGACCTCAGGGCGCGAGGTAACACATGTACGGAGATTGTTGCCTCCTCTTATTGGAGGTGGAGAAACAACGACTGTGCAGCAGAGAGACAGTACATCTGTGAGAAACCTCAAGGTAAGGGAGTGGGCATTTCTTAACAGGGAGGGGGGTTGGTGGATTTGGGGGGGGACCAAAGAATTTGGACCCCTTGAAGGGGGTGGACCAAAAAAATTTGGACCCCTTGAAGGGGGTGGACCAAAAAAATTTGGACCCCTCTTGAGGGGGGACCAAAAAAAGTGCACCCCTTTTTAGCCGAAAAGCCCGCGCATTACTATAGCTCAAAGGGGTCAGCCGCGCTCAATTTCAACCAGCCTGAGGGGGGGGGCCAAAAAAGGTTTGACCCCCTCCTGCAGGGGGGACCAAAAACATTTCGACCCGCTCTAGGAAAATCCACTGGCTCCCCCTGTTGTTAAAAAATGACCACTCCCTAAGGGCACCAGTACTAATACCATTACCGACATCAACCATTGTTCTTACATGCTAATTACGCTAGAGATTGATACTCTGCTGAGAGGGTGATCATGATGCACCAACACAGTGCTGAGGAATTACTCCATTGTACTGCATTGGTACATGGTGATGGCAGAGGAACATGAAGTCTTAAGGGTTAAAGCGTAGTTGTCAAGGTTAGCAATAAACATGTATACTGCAGAATCCCTTCAGCACTAAACATACAGTTCCCCAGATTTGGTTTATACCCATGAATGTAGCATACATGGGAACTTGCACAGAATCTGTATCATTACATTGAATAGAACAAATTTATGCATTGGGTCCTAGCCTTATAGTATCTTTCTGTTTGTACAATCTAACAGGGAATTCTTACTTGTTCCCACTCTTCAATTCTTATTAGTCAAAAATTATTTATGTTTGTGTAGGACTTATACCCCAATAAAGGCACACATTAAGAGTTTACAATTCTTAATCCTACAGGGGAGTGTCCAGAGGGGTGGAAGCAGACCGGTCAGAGCTGCTACAAGACCTACTCACAGAAGGAGCAGCAGAAAACCTGGATAGACGCAGTCAACTTCTGCGAGTCTCAGGGTGCGAACCTCATGAAAGTGGCCTCTGGGTATGAGCAGTACAGGGTCATTAGACCCACAGCACGCAGGCTGAAGGCTGCAGGTATCAAGACCATGTATATAGGTGTTTCAGGTGAGCTCATCTCTTCTTAAGATATAGGCGGATCCTTATGAAGTTTATCAATAGATCCAGTAAACAGGCAAAGGTATTTTTTAAAATTTTGTATTCGTGATCGGAAATAAATGTAGCCATATGGGCCAAGCCTGTGGTAGAAAGGCCTAGTTTATACGCTGCTAGTGATCAGGCTGGGTAAATCCTGAGATTCATACCATGCAGGGAGAAAAGAAAACGAGGGGGTTTCTCCCCTTGATTTTGGGTGAATATAAATGTAATTCAGAAAATCCAATTTGCTTATATCTAAACATTATTTGCTGAAAGTAATTAGCCTATGTACAGGTAGCCAATGTAGTTATCTGGGTATATGTGAATGGGCTTGTATGACAGTTTTGTATTTCGTGAAATATAATGATTTGAATGACAGAATATAACCGAAATAAGGTATATTTATATGTGGAATCCCCCCCCCCCTCACCCCTCTCACACCACACCACCTGGATATGATACAGCAGTGGGAGATTTCCCCTTGGTGGTGCGGGCCGGCAGCGGCCCTTATCTCTCCCGGCGGCCCTTATCTCTAGAGATAAGGGCTGCCGCCGGTCAGTACCTCCAAGGGGAAATCTCCCCTCACTGGTGAAATCCCCCCTGTTGGCCTTTTCACCTGTGGTGGGAAAAGTCCCGGATTGTCCAGGCCTGGTGATTCACATAAGTAGTTTTTGGTTGGTAGAGCAGACCTATACTTCAGCGGACTGGCAGTATATCTGCCTGCAGTTTGGTAGGGCCTGGTTGTTGTTTTTTAAATTGTTTATTTACCCTGGCATTAATAGGCGTTGCCTTTCGGCAGGCCTGTATAAGGAAATACCAGCCTATACGGTCTGGGAATGAAAAAAAAGTATACAAGTAATACATAGTATTTGGGTCTCTGGTCAGGACATTAATCTACCCAAAGTAGACCTTTACACAAACCTTCTGTACCAAAATGCAAAATCTGTATTTTTACCCCTTAACCCTACTTCATGTCCCACCTACTTATTTTTATTCAGCTTAGAATTCAGCTAATTATCAGTTTTATGTGCAATTTAAGACTTTTCGAGTGCACAACATAAATCCAGCCATTTGAAATACACTGTAAACTATTATACCTGGGCTAATGGGACCCTCTAGTTGCCCATCAGGGATATTTATTGTGCCCCATCCTCAAAATTTGCAATAGCGTTTGAAACTTTCAATACAAGTAGGATTGTGTAACCTTAACCTTACACCCTCTTGTTTTTGCAGACAGAGACACCAATGGTGAATTTCGCTGGAGTGACCGATCTGACGTTACATACAAGCAATGGAAGAACCGTGACCAGCCCCGCTACTACCCCAACAAGTGGAGCTGTGGTGTTGTACTGAACCGTAAGTACACATTTGCTTTGGTAACCAGTGTTAGTTACTTAGTGTTATTCATTGTTGTGAAACCTTTCATATTTGTTTGAGAAATATGTGGCCTACTAACCAAACTAAGGAAGCCAGGAGTCAATGAAACATCATATGTACATTGCATGCCACAATTAGATGAGCAAAGTTATAGATGAACGTACCATGACAGAATTCCTATCACAGAGACTTATTCCTACTTACAGGAAACCCGAGGGCTAAGTGGGTGACACGTTACTGCTTCGCAAAGCGAGCCTTTATCTGCCAGAAGCCGGTCCATGCAGAATATGCAGCGCCCACTCCAGAACGTAAGCTATGCGGTGCATCTTCCTTTTACACAATTCAAATAACTTTTGGAGGCATCATGCTGTCCCAAAAAGGTTAATGATTATACTGCTCTGTTTTTTTACTTAATATACGCTCTACATCACAGCTACCCGTGCCTGTTACGACTATGGATGGCAGAACTTCAAAGACAAGTGCTACTTCTTCTCTGATAAATCCATGGACTGGACGAGCGCTCAGCAGGAGTGTTCTGGCAAGTGGGGAGGTAACCTAGCAACCATAGACAGCCCAGAGGTCCAGTCGTTCATCTCAGGTAATTATTGTTAATTATAAGACACAGCTGTATTGTTTACTACTGCCTGAATAAAGATAAAGTAATCAGGTCTCCATAACAATTCAACTTTTTGGGGGGCAGACAGTTTTAGTGACCTACTGGTATCACCATGTTAGATAGGACTTCACATGAGGCTCGCCCTCTTACTATCTATTTGAAGTATTAATTAATTGGTAAAGTGTGTGATGTGCGAGCACACCCACCTTATACAAAATACACAATATCATAGTCACTAGCCTGATACAAATATGATCCACAAGAATTTTTCTGCCTCCTGCTGAATAAATAATAATTTCAATGATGGAAATAAGTTGACCAATAACATTCCTCGTCAGGCATAATTTTCACAAGCTCTGTTTTTAATCCCAGTTGCTAAATTTATTTCAGGTAACCTGGCTGGCTCTGCCTTTGTGGGTCTTAACAACCGTGGCCGGGAAAATCTGGAGTTACGTTGGTTTGGAAATAACCAGCCAGTAAGTAACAACCTCTTCATATAGATTTTCAAATATGTTCAAAAGTTAGAGCCTGAAATAGCACTGGTATACTTGAGTACAGTTGTAAATATCTCTTTTCGAGTGGGTGTGCATGCTATGTTATAATATATGATTAAAATCCTTGTGTTTATTACAGTTGGGTAAGTTTGTGAACTGGGCGCTGTGGCATCCAGTTCTGGGAGTACCGGACATCAACTGTGTCAACATCCGCGGACAAGGAGGTCGCGTAGGCACCTGGAAAATGTATAACTGTACATCAAAACGCAACTTTGTCTGCGAAAAAGGAGCAAGTGAGTTTCTGCCCTGTTTATTAAACAATGTTTCCTTTAAATGCAAGTCTTCATCAGATATTGCAATGTTGTATTGCAAAGTACTTTAATAGTGAAGGCCATTATAAACATACCAGCTGATATTTAGTAGAATTTCAAACAAATCAAATATCTCCAATTTGCCAAATATGCAAGCAGATGAGTGAAAATATTTAATGAGTAATATTTAAATAAATATATTTATTTGAGAGTAAGTAATATTTGTTATTATCTTTTCTTTGTAGCTGGTCAGGTCATTCCTGGCAGTACACCACCAACAAGTATGTACAAGAATTTCTATTTCTATACATATTGCAATTGTTACCATTCTGGCAAGTTCAGTGGATCCATATAAGCTATATTGTAGTGGAGTAACGACAACATGTATTCGTCTATAATTTGGACGATGCATGTATACACAAAAGAAGATAGACTGATATGAAGAACTTCAGAACCATAGACAACTATAATTTTTTTTTACATGATGGTTAGGGTCTTTGTTGGGTTTATGGCACAAGATGAGAATCAGTATGTACTGGTTATATTTTTAACAGTGCCATGGTCAGATCTCTGCGGACCTGGCTGGATTTACGACGGGTCTACAGACTTCTGCTACTACATCGTGACTGATGTGGACAACTTCTTTGGTGGTGAGGAGAAGTGTAAGAAGATGGAGGGAGAACTGGCCTCCATCGGCAGCAAACATGAACAGATGTTTGTAAATAGTAAGTGTAGCACACATGTATATTATATGTCAATCTATGTCCATCCTAGACGGTATGATAATATCATAATAACTATTGACATGAAAGTCAGTGATTAAGCGCAGTGACTTTTTGTGTGCTATTTGGCTAAGCACACACTGGCAGGAGGCCCTGCCCAATTTATTAATTGAAAACAACAATTGTAGAGTATATTAACACTTATAATTATGGACATAATCTACAGCAAAACATATGAAACCAATATGGCGATATAAACAAGACATGACAATGGTGCCCACTGCAGCAGCAACTGATGGTGGATTGGGGAACTGTCCAGCTTGACAACCATATAAGCATGGCTTAAAGGCAGCAGGAAGGACCTTATATGTACTGAAAAAAAATTTAAGTTATTTTCCCTGTTAAACATAGAAAAGTAAGGAACTTCACCTGGTGGAAACAGAACATTAAATCAAGATTGATAAATGGTTGTTAATGTTGATTCAACAGTGAACTGCATTTTGTGCACACTGGACAATTAAATCAAGCATCATATAGCATGGTTCAGGTTTTGGTGGAGAGGGGACAGTTTTTTACTCTGTACACCAGGCCACATCCAGGTGTAATCAGGTCATCCAACCAGTTTCAAGTGGCAACCCAAGTGTGCACATGTACTTGATTTTGGCTATTTCATAAAACACTTTCAGGGATCCTCAAGTCTCGTGATGCTAATGGCGCTGTGCAGTTCTGGATCGGTGCCAATAACCTTAAGCCAGATGCGGGCTGGATGTGGACTGACTTCTCAGCATTCGGCTTCTTCAACTGGAACCCAGGTCAGTGGTTTATGAATTTGACAGACTTTAAGCCTTTTAGACCTATATACTGCTTTAATGCACTACTATTTTGTGATCCTGGTACATGACTGCAACCCTTGGGAGTAACTCGCTAGAGTTGCCTTAACCTAGCCCCTATAGTAATGTGCTTAAACTTTATTTTCTCCTACAGCCATTGGACAATTGATACTAATTGATATAGTGTGCTGAATGTAGTTAATAAATACAAAAACGAATACTTCTGTAGAAATCAATAAATCTTTATGGCACCATTTGAAATAGTCATCATAACCAAACAAGAAATGGTGTCAGTGCTATCCCTCTTGTGTTACAGGAATGCCAGATTCCCGTGATGGCGCTAATTGTGTGAAGATGGAGACAACTCTAGATGGCAGGTGGATAGCTGACAAGTGCAGCGGGCGCTACCCCTTCATATGTAAAAAGAACAGTGAGTGCAGGTTATCCATGATAACCTTTCTGTGGGTGCATGATATGGAGAAGGCAAAGTATTTTACGCATGCAGATTACTATTGAACAATTGTTCTATTCAGTACTCAACACCAAGTGGTTTGAATGACTTTTCACTTCTCCCTCTCTCCCCTCATAACCTCATTTCTACTAAATACTATCTGTATTATCATTTCATCTCCTTGTAACTATTGATTGCGGGATGCCTCGTGGACTGGTTATTTGACATTTATTACTTGGTAATACTTAACTGTATAATCAGCCTATATGATTATCTTTGTATTTGTTCGTGGAAGAACTCCTCATTGAGGTGAATGTTCAATAAACTTTTCAATACTTCATGATTCACTCAAACATTGTCTCTCTGTTTCAGCTGATGATCCACTAACTACTTTCCCCACCATCACAGAAGCACCAACTGGTAAGTCACTTTAATCCATTAAGGATGGCATAGTGCATCAATGCATCATGCCTTGGTCATCATGATGCATGGATGCAGCCCTGGCAAGTAACTCGCCAGGGCTGCATTCAAGCATAATGCTGACCCTATGGGGTTAAGACACTCCCGAAGGGTCGGCATGAGGCACCAATGCAACACTGGTGAGTTACTTGCTGGGGCTGCATTGGTGCATCACGACGACAAATGTCATCATGACAATAAATGTCATCATTTAGCGACATGTGTCCGTAAAGGGTTAAAGGGAAGCATGAGTAGTTAAAGTCACCATATTCACTTGTATTCATGATGCACCAATGAGAAACCACAAAGTGTCTTGCTAGGGCTGCATTGGTGCATCATACACAATTTAGCTGATACTTGAGTTAATCGCAGGTGATGGATTCAGGCATCAGGGCATTAAAGCTACACTTAAAGGGTTATTGAGATACTATAAAATGCATGAAAAACTGAATGAAATCTTTCAAAGTGCAGATTAGTATACTTCACACACAGTATGATTTACTTGACTCCGTGTTTCCCCGTACCAGCTGACTGTCCGACTATCAGGATGGTGTCAGGTGACCACTACATCCAGGACGCTGCTATGACTGCCTCCTCACAGAGCTCTCCCAGCACCAGCGCAGCCAACGCACGTATTGTCACCGCATCTGCCACCAGTAAGTTTCACCAAATAACCCACCTTATAATGTTCAGGTTATTTTATAATTTCATTATACTTACTTAATTTCTTCTTACGCCATACTCACATTTGCACATCCGCATAGGCCGAATGTTTACTGATTTTATTTTATAAATTACATATAAACAAGGGTTGGTCATATATTGTAGATCGGGAGGGGACTTGGTTGACATACTTGGGGCAGTGTATGATTAAAATGATACCCCCTAGTAAGGAAGGGGCAAAGATTAATTATTATCATCACTGGGGGTGTTCAGATACTATTCGTACAATCCTAAAATTCTTGTTAATCTATTAAAATATTTATTCAGGAGGGGAGAATTAAATATCATGCACTTATCCTAATGGACGTTGGAAAATAAATTCGGTATCATAAGACACTTAGCAAGTGCACTCAAATGGCTCAGCATAATATCTTTTCACTTTAGTTACAGCTAAAAATGGATGGCAGCCTCAATACAGTAACATGGGGGAGTGGCTACAACTGGACTTCATGGTGCCCATCATTGTTAAGGGTATCGTAACTAAGGGCATGGCAGGAGGGACGGATAACTATGTGACGTCATACAAGGTCATCTCACTCTACGACCAGCAGGCTAACTGGATCTGGTACAGTGAGGTGGCAGACGGAACTGCCAAGGTAAAGATAGCAGCACTGTACAGAGTTTTGTTATTTACTAACCCAGGAACCTTGTAGGGAATTACGGTAAATCAATATATATCATATGTAATAGATTGTCTATAAATGAGGCAAGATAGAAGGTGCACATTATAATACATCATCAAGAGTATAGTCTAAGTATAGCAGAAGCAGAAATGTTTTTCTTTCTTTGGTAATACACTAAATATGTGTAATCCATTCTTGTATTGTCAAGATGGTCTACCATCATGAATCTTAAGGAATCAATTAAAACTGATATAGCACTAAGATCATTTCCCACTGTTTCAGGTGATCACTGGTAACACAGACAGTGACACTGAGGTGACATTCACCTTTAAGACGCCCTTCCAGGCCAGGTTCCTGCGCATCATCCCGGTGGCCTGGAATTACAACATTGGCCTGCGCGTGGATGTTAGAGGATGTATTCAGAGTGAGCAGTTCATACTATTTTGCACTTTATATCAATAACGATACAGTAAAAAACACATTAGCTTTAGTTCATCGATGCAATTCTTTTTCCTCTCATTATTCCGAATGTAGGGTTTTTTAACACATATATGTAGCTTATAGGAGGGTACCGTCAATGGGTTTCATTAATAAACAAGAGTATTAGCTGCAGTGGAAAGACAGTAAGTACAACGCCTTGTCACATTCAAAGTTCATTAATAAACAAGTAAATCTATGATGATCCTGGGTGAGTCCCTACAAGCCCACTTCTCATCTTACCTATTACTTCAACAGGAGACTGTCGTCAGGAGGCTGTTATAACAGGAGATTCTCGGGTGCCAGACCTCAGTCTGTCAGCATCATCCACAGCAGGTCCCTCCAACAGACCCGCCTACTCACGTATCAACGGGAAGAAGAACAACACCAACGGGGGCTCGTGGACACCCATCTTTAAGTAAGTAAAGTGGTTATTTATAACTTATAAATTCACCTGGAATGACTGGGTGTTTGTTCCTGTCAGAAACACTGCTTCTGTAAATCAATGTTATATACATCTAGTGGGACCATAGACTTCAGAATCAGTGCAAAAGTGAATGCTTTCTTAAACTTGCAGTGACCAGGAGCCATGGATACAGGCCGACCTTGGACGTCCTCTCCGTGTGCGCTCTGTGGTAACTAAGGGTCGTGATGCTACAAATGAGTGGGTGACAGACTACCAACTCGGTTTCAGCAATGATGGCACTACCTTCACTATGTACCAGCAGCCCTATGGTACAGTTATGGTAAGTCTCTTACCCTCATGAGCATGTTGTAGTGTTAAAGTGGCATAATCACCCACTCACAATTCTAGTACATGTACTGTTCTAGTCTACTATGTGGTTAAGTGTGAGTGGTGAGAATGCCCCTTTAAAGTGAGAAGGAGATCAGAAGCATGAGTGCACCAACAATACAATAGCGTTCAAAGAGTTCAATGCACACATTGTTTTACCATGATGGATTGCTACTCTTTATACCAATAGGGTAATTAGTACTGTAATTGATATTTCACTAAACCTAGTGAACTTCAAAATACCCTACATTTCTCACAATTTAAGTATGTTCTTCTATATTTCAGAAATTCACAGCTAACAATGACTCAAGCACCCCAGTACAAAACTACCTCACATCTCCGATTGTGAGTCGCTACATCCGCCTCTACCCTAAGGGGTACGTAGGGTACAAGTCTCTGCGCTGGGAGGTCTATGCATGTATCACAGGTAGGGTTGATTAACTGCATTTTCCCGTTGTCATCATAATGCATCAGTGCAACCATAAGGAGTACCCAGGATTGACAACCAAAATGATTATTGAAGCACATTGAAATAGCTATTGCAGCTAGAACTAGATCAGGTGCTGAGGAAGCAGTTTTATAGAGGCCTTCATTAATTTAATATCACTAGAGCAATGCTCTGCAATCAAAATCAAACTTTAAATCTAGTGGAGTAGCTCATAGGGATGTCTACAGGGAAAAAATTATAAACTGATACAAACTATTGTAAAGGAATTAAGTGTTTGTGTTGTATCAAGGATACATTGTAGTCTATTCTGTTGTAGAGTGTGTGCCTATCTCGCTGCTGTCTGGAGACTCTAGTGTTGGAGACTGGGCCTTCTCAGCCTCTTCAGAACTGGACGGTTTCAGCTCCCCACAGCAGTCACGGCTTAACACCATGGTGGCCGGGAACCTGAAGGGTGGCTGGTCAGCTGAGTTCAATGACAACTCACAATACATTCAGGTGAGATTAGATCTCAGGGTCTAAAGTTTTCGTTCATTCTCACAAGCTCTGCTGAACTACATTTATACAAAGTGTTTATTTGATTGTGAGTTTGTAGCCAAAAAAAATGTCCAGTGGGGTCAGCACCGCTGCCGGCACTAAACAGTCAACACAGCTTCATTATAGTTGGGCCATCCTAGGTAAACAGCAGGATACCCTGAGGTGAAGATCACTTCCTACCATAACACTTGCATTAACGAAGTCCATCCTAAATGTATAGATACTTGTTGCTGTCTATGCTTAATGTATGATTGGTATCAACAGGTAGTGTAAGTTAAAGCTTATGATTACTTGTGTGCTCTGCACTTACAGGCAGACCTGGGTACCCAGGTGTACATTGTGGGCGTGGCCACCCAGGGGCGTGATGACCGGGATGAGTGGGTGTCTCAGTACATCCTCGGTTACAGCCATGACGGCAAGACCTGGTACGCCTACTTCGAGAACGGAGAACGCAAGGTAATTTTATGATTACATCCATTATATATATTATGAGATATTGACTCAAGACCTCAATAAGATATTGCGAGCTAGATGTTAGGTCAACAATGGATGGCTAATTTGTGAAACCAGATTCAAGAAATTTCATCACATCCACTAGGAGAATGAACTATCACTATATATACATATCTGGTCAGTTGTAGATGTGCTTTTCAGTACTTACATGTATTCAGGACAGCAACCACAAGCTGTAATTGTGTCCAAAGCATCAATGCGCTCTACTTATATTTCTTTTTTGTAATTAATTATCTATAGAGATACAGGGACAGGATTAAACTATAGAAATAGCTGGGTTTGAATGTAGCGTTAGAATTTTGAGCTACACATAATGTTCACATTATTCCTGAGGAAGACATTTTATACAATGAGTTTGAATATTACTTGTTTCTGATGCCCGTGTATGTTTATGAGGTGTTATATTTAATCTTTTCACACCCTTTTCCCAGGTGTTGAATGGTAATTGGGACAGGAACACAACCCGTAAGAACTTCCTGTCCAACCCGTTCTCAGCGCGCTACGTACGGCTGTACCCACAGGCCAGTGTCAACAGGATCTCCCTACGCTGGGAGCTCTATGGATGTCCAGGTTAGTAGATTACCGTATTTGACGTAATAAGCGCCCTGGGCGCATATAAAATTATTTTATGGCGTTTTATATACTTAAGAGTTTAATTGACACCAAAATCAGGAAATTTGAGCCTTTGTTGTAGTCTAAAAATGCCCCAAAAAGAAGAGGGGGCGCTTATTAGGGGCAGGGCGCTTATTACGTCGAATACGGTATGTACTTTTATTGCCTTTTATAAAATTAACTAAAATTAACTAGACTTGAGTTGCATGTCTACAGATTAGACCAACCCAATTAGTTATGTACTTTCAAAGATTTTTTGAAGATATTGACAACCTAAAAAAGTTCATGTAATACCAGTGACACTGAGTGCAATGAGCTGGGTTTCACTAATTGATGGGATAAATAAATGGGATACATCAGAGTGTTCCTTCTTTGCACCCCTCATTGGTTCATTTCATTCATTCATTTTAGGAATATACTCTCCCATAAAACGTTTCTTTGTTCTTATTCTTCCTTAGGACCATTGAGTGGTATTCATGCTGGTTGCTATGGAGATGCCTTGACTGACCCAGATATGTCCAACTCCCCGATTCTCAGTCCCACTGGTGGTATGACAGCTCGCATCTGTATCAACCATTGTTTCCACCAGGTAAGTACTATAGATAGAGTTCATAGCATACATTATAAATCATTATAATGATTTAACTATCAAATGTATCTGGTCATTTTCAGAGTTGTGTATCTGCACACTATATGACACTATATGGCACTTTATGGCATTATATATACCACTATATATGGCACTATATGGCACTATATGGCACTATATGGCACTACATGGCACTACATGGCACTACATGGCACTACATGGCACTACATTGCATAAGTTCATAAAGACAATGAATGATTTGTGTTTCTTATTGATCTTACACCTGGATGTATTGGGGCTATAGGGCTCATGTTTCACCACTTGGTACACCAGATATCAGAGAGGGGTCACTCAACAGAAAAGGAAACGACATTTCCTTAACTTTCACCTTCAGATTCAAGCAGTTGCACATGCCTTAGAACCCATCAGCTAACTTTGGCCAGATCGTAGAAGAGATCTATATCTTAGTTTCAAGTAGTTACCCATACATGAGCTCGTAATGGAAGCATTTATATTCATTCTGGCAGTGTTATATAGCTTTAGAATCTTCCTGACAGTACAACTTGATGTATCTTACTAATCTCTTACCAGTTGAACAGATCTAGATTATGAGAGTTGACCAACAGAGTTGACCAAGAAACAGATATAACATGTGACCTTATTGTTAGTCTAGGACCTTTCCTGAACCTTGGACTATGAAGATTATCTGACCTTGATTACTTTTTGGTGACTTTATTTGACCTTCTTTTGTGACCTATATTTGACATTGTGACCTATCATTGACCTTCAGGGCTACCTGTTTGCTGGTATCCGGGCGGGAGACACCTGTCACTGTGGTAATAACTACGGTAAGCACGGCATCAGCACTTCCTGCAGCATTGTGTGTGAGGGAGACCGGCAGGACAAGTGTGGAGGGGACAACGCCAACAGTGTCTACAACACTGGAATAGGTAAATAGACTTAGTATATAATCTGTATACTAACATAAATGATGAGCCAGTATATTATACATACATATTAGGCCATCACAATGCAATCACTGTCTTTAACACTGGATTTCGTTTATACATGTTTTGTATCATGTTAGATAAGATAGCATCAAATATAAAACAGGAATACATCATTTCTATGGCTACGGAACTATAATTATAGTGTGACCTCCTACAAAATTGGCGTACAAGGTAACTTATCACCAACTTTGCCAAATCATCGGAGGGGCTCTACAAACGATAGTATTAAAGTTGTTAATCCTGTAGTTCTGAGGGTATATATTGTGAGTATATATATGTCTAATACATCTTTTTCCAATCAGGCCCTACACACAAGAAGTGCCCACCTGGCTGGTTGAGCTTCAAGGAGAGTTGTTACCTTGTGTCGTCTTCACGTCAGACGTTTGATGGTGCAGTCAACATCTGTAAGACGGAGGGAGCACACCTTGTGTCTGTAGAGGACATGAACGAGATGGACTTTGTCACCTACATCGTAGAAGGTAATCTTTTGTTGCTTGTGGTTAGGGCCTGTATGTCGTAGAAAGTAAATGTTTAACTTAACAGGATAATGGTTACGAGATATTTATATCTATTTTGATCAACTTTATATATTTATTTTGTTCAACTTTTAAATAAATGAATAAGCTCTAGGAAAGTGAATGGTCTGTCTGATTTCCTTTAATTAGTTGTGTGTGTATGGAAATATTAGGATAACTTGAAAAATATGAATCTTTATTGATGCTCGTTTCATGTATTTTTTTCCAATTTAGAAAAGATAATAATGAACTTATCATCATAATAAGCATTGTAATACATGTTTAACAGCCCGGGAGCAGATGTGGCTGGGACTGAACGACCGGCGCCAGACCCGTACATTTGAGTGGGAGGATGGTACACCGGTAGTGTTCACGAACTGGGACTCAGGCCAGCCATCCAACTGGGCTAGCCGTGACACTGCCTGTGTGTCTGCCAATGCTGTGGTATGTATGTTTATTATGTCAGTATGGTTATAAATGTACCACCATACTACATGTGTGATTGCTAGTGATATTGCACCTGAACAGTAACTATCCTTCCATTGATATAACAAACACACATATTGTATACATGGAAGTGTGTTTCAGACCTGCATATAGTGAAAAAAGAGAGAAGTAGTCAAATTTATTATCTAACATCAAAATATAGTACAATTTATTACAAAACATAAATTTCAATATTGTGAAATTCACTTTGTTTATTATAGATATATAGATATACATATATAGGTGGATACTGAAAAAATTACCTTAATGTTTTTTTTTAATCATATCACATAACAATCTTAGATTTTTAGGCTTATTGACTATATTGTGATTGTTAAACTCTTAACAGAATGGTCGTTGGTCTGGGGAGTCATGCAGCAACAATAACAAGTTCCTGTGCGAGAAACCGAAGGAGTCATCTGAGGTTGCCATGACAACACAGACACCTAAAGGATGTCCAAGGGTTCGCTATTTTATAGAGATATTCCTTCTTCATTGTATCAACAGGAAGGGTGCTGTATAGTCAGTGATCGGTATAAATTTAGCAATTCTAAAATGGCACCACTCAATGATTTAGCATTCAGCACTCTAAAGTGTCTAAATGCGAATTTGTGATCACTCCATTTTAAACATCTGAGGCGCCTTGAAATTTAGTAAATCAAGACTTCAAGATTGATAAAAACATTAACATTGAATATACTCACTCTTTAATTGACAGGGTTGGTCGCGGTGGTACGGTAACTGTTATTTGGCCGTCTACACCCTGAGAACCTGGGTTCAGTCTGCCACCAACTGCAGAACCATGGGGGCCCAGCTTGTACGAATACAATCACGGTAAGGTTAAATCATAGATGAGGTAAGATATATCTGAATCATTACAATAGTTTAACCTCTGTACTTAAATGTCAAATAGTAAGAGAGATTAACTTATGTCAACCCTTCAGAACTCTTGAAGGTTGGTATAATGCAGAAATATATCTGTTGTCAGTGCAGTCCTTTTGTCACCCTGATGTATGAATGCAGCATGAGTAACTCGCCAGTGCTGCGTTCAAGCATTATGCTGACTATTTCGTTGAAGGGTTGATTTTGTTATTAACCATCTCTAGATTGATACAACATGACAAATGAACATGAAATAATGCCATCCGTAAAAGGTTAGTAATTCACACTTATTCAAATGTTCCTGTACCAGAGAGGAGATGGTGTATGTGAGGAGCAGGATGACCCTCCTGTCAGGTGACTACTGGACAGACCTGTCTGACGTGGACGTCCCGGGCAAGTATGTGTGGAGTGATGGAACGGCTAACTTACGGTACAGCAACTGGGGCAAGGGACAACCAGGTAGAAACCTTTTTCTTTTTAGTCTAATTGATTGAGAAAGATCACACATGAGGGGTAGACACTAATGCTGGCCCAGGGGCCAATGGCTCATAGTTTTTGGTCCATGTACAGAATTCCACAAAAACTTTCTTTCTATGGGTCCTTGTGGCCTGAAGGAGTGGATGGGGAAGATTCTTGGAGAATAATATTATTGATTTTAAATGTCTTGTTAAAAATCCTGATGTGACTGAAAAGTGATAATTATGATTTCCTCTTTGAGTTATATGAGATAATTATTTTAGAGCTACAGCTTTTGGTATGGGTCCATAAATTTCTTTAACTATGTGCCTTGATGACCAATGCCAGGAAAAAAGTTACTGTCTACCCCTACATACATCAGGTGAATGCATAAGTTATGCTCAAAACTGACTTTGACTTTACATGAATCCATTTGATTGTGACCAATACAAAGTAACATGGAATAGCAAACTTTAACAAGTTGACTATGAAACTAGTTTTGTGTCACCTTTATATATATAAATGTTCATGTTGATTATAATCCTTGTGAACACTCCTTGATAGGATATTGAGCTGATTGACTATTGACCCTCTTCCTAAATACCTCCTAGATCCCGACCGTTGTGTATTTCAGATAGCCGTAAAGGAGCCTGTGTTGCTCTTGTCTCGTTCCCCTCACTGGGACGTTGGTTTGACAAGCCGTGCAACTCTGTGCTGTTCTCCATCTGTAAGAGGCCTCAGGAAGGAGCCTCCGTCACCTACAGCCCCCCTGCTGCTGATCTTATAGATGATGTCTATGATGATCAAGACGATGCTGAAGATGTAGATGATGACACTGAAGTTCTAGCTGGCCCTGCTGTTATTGACGATGCTGATGTACTCGCTGGTCCTGACGGACCAGGCGGTCCAGATGTTATAGCAAACTGCCCTACCGGCTGGCTTAAATTTGGCAAAAACTGCTTCTTAGTAAGAACCAATGTTATTCTTATGACCAATTCTTATAGTTTAGCAGTATCAGTTATTTGTTTATTTGGTAAAAATTGATTTTAGACATCTGCTCAGTCAAAGCATAAGTGATGGATGAGATTTTACTTGTAAATGATGACATCTTCCGTTTTTCAATAAAAAAACATTTATCCTTGTATGTTTTTCCAAACTTTCAATGCTTTTGTTTCTATCGATCTCTAGGTGGTAAACAAACAGAACAACGATGACATGTTGTCATGGACTGAGGCACTGTCTGATTGCCGTAAGCGCGGTGCTGACTTAGCCAGCTTCCACAGCCAGGAGGAACTCAACTTCATCTGGGCAGAACACATAGCGTAAGTCAATCATTCATTGTTAACTTCCAGGGCTAAGATGTATCATTTCACTTAAATCCTGACACCAATTTAGCAACTTCTTTTGTATCAACTAGGATATACATATGAAATATGTAAAATACAAACGACCACTTGAATTATTCAAGGCCGGAAATAGGTTTCAAGGCACATTTGAGGGTGCGATATTCCAATGAGCTAATGCGTAACTCATGCTGATAAAAATACATAGGGTATTCAAATACTATGGTGTCCCCTTACACTCTTTTTATGTCTAGTTGATCTTCAATGTTAACCAAGTCTCTACCTCCTCCTATGAATGTCCAACCGGCAGTAGTTGTCATTATCCTGTCCTCACGCACTTGTGAAATGTAGAAAGTAGGTTGAGCAGTGAACTGTGTGTGATGTGGAAAATAACCTTTTTTTACAGAGGAGCTATGGAGCAGTTCTGGATAGGACTTAACACCCGGGATCAGACCCAGGGTAAGCTGTACTAACATTAAAATAAAAATGCATTTACCGTATAAGAATGATCCACTGTGCGATTACAATCTCTTTTACCAACCTAGCTCTTGTTCTCTGAATGCTTCCTCCGTGTTGCCCTCCTTCTTATGCTCTATGCTGCTCAATCTAGGTCATGAGTGGTCCGACATGACAGCAGTAGACTTTGTATTCTGGGCACCGAATGAACCCAACAGTATGAACAATGTAGAGAACTGTGTGGAGATGTACAGGAACGACGGCAAGTGGAACGACATCCGCTGTGATGTTCAGCGTAACTGGATCTGTAAAGCAGCTGCTGGTGAGTTTCTCTCTTTATATATGTCTACTCAATGGTATCCATTCATTCCATTCCTCACTTCTTGGACCCCTCGCATACATTTTACTTACCATAGATTCTCATGAATAACCCTAACTTGTGTATATCCTGCACCCTAACTATGTCAAATTATTCAGCCACAGAGAGGTGTTGATTATGGCAACTTTATTATTGTAGCCTATATCTAAAAACTGTGTATAAGCAGCACGCTGACTTGGTTCACATGTGATAAGCCACACTGGGAAGTCAACTTGTGAACTATAGTGCCTAGGCTACTAATCAAGAATTTACAGTAGTTAATGGCTCATTTCATGTGTTATCTATTATTTTTACAGGTACTAACATCAATGACTTGTCTACAACACCAGCACCCCTGCCTGGAGGCCGTAAGTCATGTATTTGATTTTAATATGAATTATATTCCAACTTTATTGAATCATAAATGATTATGTAAACTAGATGTGTACAATAACATTTTGACAATCTAAAGGGATTTAACATATTAGGTGAAATGTTAAAATAATTCATCCTCTATATTCACAGCTGGCAGCTGTTTATCGTCAGAGGGTGACTGGCGTCTGTTTGATGGCACATGCTACATGTTTGCTGATGGTAACAAGATTGGTTCTATGAACTGGAGGAAAGCTGAACAATACTGTAAGCAGAACACGGCCAACTCACATCTTGTATCCATCCACAGCCAGAGGACACTCAACTTCATCAAAGGTTTTGTACGTATCTATGCAGAGCCTGGGAACTAGTTTCCAATAGGTTTTGTATGACTGTATACACATAGTCAGAGAACTACTTCATTAAAGGGTGGCTAAGTCTTGAAGTGCCCCCAGAAACTTGTTGCCTCCATATGTGACACGCTCTGTGGAAAGGGACCTTAGTGTATGTCGCACTATGGCCCCTTTTCCTAGTATGCATGTCGCATATAGCGACAGAAATACAGGGTACCATATCTCTAATATACAGGACATGCCTGGTCGAACAGACAAGGAAACTATTTCATCTTGAGTTTAGTGCCCAATATGTTCTTCAATATGGTCGCCTATTCTCACCATAATAGCTTTAGTCCATGGCCCTCCACATCAAATAACTGACTGATGATTTCATATTTCAGATCTTGAAACGCAACATGACTGCGGTCAGTTACTGGACTGGCCTTAATGAACTGGATCTCAGGGAAGGTTACAAGTATGTATATACAATACCTATGTAAACTCCACCTATGAGTCAACCCCCTTCCTGTAAGCCAAACCCTGGCATCAGGAAAAAAGAAATGTATGGCTTATTATGAAAATGTGTTCCACTATATTGGTCAAAACCTTACAGTCTTATAGCTAACACATTGTATGTATAAAGCTCAAAGTATAAAATGTATTGCATTTGATTAGCAGAATAAAACTATGAATAAAATGTTCTAAAGTGTTCCTATATTCCTGTAAATGATAATGTCATATTTAACTCATATTCAACTCTAAGATTAGGAGGCTCTAACCTGGTACATATGTCCTGGTTTTGATTTGTAATACTGTATCATTTCTTTCTTCATCAGTATCTCATTTTATTCAATAACTGTTGTAAATTGTCAGGTGGGCGGATCAGACAGCAGTAGATTATGTAAACTGGGGTCCTAACGAGCCTAACGCTGATTATGGCAATGAACCATGCATCGCACTCAAGGCAGCAAGAGGTAAGGAATACTGGAATACTTTACATTAGTTATAACATTAGAACTCTTTCTATTACTTTGGTTGTTGACACTGCGTAGTGCTTTGAGGCACAATGTCTCACCAGTGAATGACTCGCTGATGCTGCATTGATGTATCATGCTAACCCTGAAGCGTGATGTAATGTACTAATCCAGTACCAATGAAGTACTTGCTAGTGCTGTGCCTTTAAAGAGTTAACAACACTATCTTCCTCCACAGGAGAGTGGCACAACATGCACTGTGCAGACAAGATGGGCTTCATCTGTTCCCGGCCGGCAGACAGCACACCACCACCCCCCACACAGCCCACTATTAACGGCTACTGCCCTACAGGCTTCGTGCAGCTCAGGAACAAGTGCTTCAAGGTGGGTTCACATTTAATTTGTATATCCTGGGTAGTTCACTCATTTAATTTCTTTTCAACTTGGTCACATTATCTTTCTGATTTTAACAACTGAACCTATAAATTTAACTAAATGATCATCATTAGATTTTGAATAGAAACTTGTTCCTATAAATACAGTTGAAAAGTTCAGTGTCAATGAGATGTTAAAGATAAAAAAATTAGGTGAAAACGGAAAAAGGACTACTAGTCCCTACCTTGCACAACCACTGAATGCCTTGTTGACAAGGCTCACTATGCTTATGTGTACCATGGTTACCTAGTGGCTCTGACCAATCAGAGTCCAAGGATTTAGTCTGTGACATCACTTCCTACAGACACTCTCCTAGCAGAGTGTTGTTGGACTTCCTAATATGGGAAACTGTCTTAGAGCAGATGTTTAGGACTTAGAAGAATTTGTGTGGATATCATCTAGGCCCAGTGAATGATAGTGGGGGGGCCCTTATCTGCCATTGTAATTGGTGCAGTGTGGGTGGTACAGTTAGTGGTTTCGACTTGAATGTCTCATCAGGTGTGAATCATTTGGAGAATACTGAGATTGATTATGTCCTTATTAGATTCCCAAGGTTTATATGCTAGATAAACTTTTAGACAGAGGTGGGACTAGGAGATGGATATTAGGGCCAGATCAGTCCAGTTTAGTCTGTTTTATTTTGATCAGGTGATTTGTCTGAACACTAGGTGTTAGAGATTTAGAATAGTCTAGTTTCTGAAGGAGATCATTAAATAAAGAGTTCAATAGTGTGTTGAGTGTGACTTAGATAGGTACACAGGGTTGCATGGCACTAGAGAAGCAGGGCTTAGTTTGTTTCTCTGGGCACCCAAACAAAATCAGAATTGAGGGTGGGGGCCGCAAAATTAGTGAGCGGTCCATGTGACAGCAATGAAGCATAGGGTGTTTTGGTTGGACAATGTCCGCATGCCATGAGTGACATGTAATTTCTGTGCCTAGGTATGTGGGACTCTCTCTATGTGCATCTTGTTGGGAAAAACGGATTATTGAGAGTCGTGGGCCTAGGCCTAGATTAGTCTAGTAGATTTAACCCATTCGGTGTGATGCTGCAAAGGCGGTGCATCCACCGTCTTTCCTCCACATTCAGTTCCGTGATTCCAGCAGAGGATCGCGGAGGGCTTTTTATGAAACTCAAAACTGTGATTTCTAAGCCGTTCCATCTAGATGGTTGTTGTGGAGGAGGGGGGCATAGGTTGTAGTGTCTGCCAACCGGTTTGTCACGGTTGTGATCTATGTCCCCATGGTGGCCCTGGAATCGGTCCATTATCCGTTCGAGGGTCTGCCCAACATATTGTATGCCACTGCCTTTGCAGCATCACACCGAATGGGTTAAATCTACTAGACTAATCTAGGCCTAGGCCCACGACTCTCATGATCCGTTTTTCCCAACAAGATAAAAAAATTAGATTAAGCTTCAGCTTCATTTAGAACTTTGACTGATGTGGCCACTAGGACTATCACAAACATGACAACTGTAAATCCCTCAATCGTATGTTTAGCTGTGAGCAAATTCCACCTGTTTTGATCTCTGACAGTTTGTGGACCCTGCTGATGACCTTGGTCGCCTTGATTATGACGGAGCACGTAACGCCTGTATAGCTCTGGGCAGAGACAGCGGTCAGTTCATGTCAGACATTGCATCCATCGACAGTGCACAGGAACAAGGTACAATTTGTTTTGCAATAATTTTGTTTGTTCTTGAAGAAGAGCTATTATTATTACTTAGATAGCACAACATTTTGGGCACCTCAGAGGGAAAGGCACCCCCCCTATCAACAATTCACATGTAACATCGCTTAAAGAGGTTATTGCTCATCAAAGGGAGTCCCCTTCTTGTTTTACATTACTGCTAGCAATAATGTTTCTGATCCAGATGTAATCACTAACAGGATACTTTCTTCAGGATTCCTTAATTCCTAAAAAGCACTCTACTATATATAGTTTAAAGTATGTAACATCGACGATCTGCAAGGTGGATAAGCTTACCTTTATTTTGCATATTTTCAGCATTTGTAACTGCCCATTTGATGAACCGTAAGTCATCCATGTGGATCGGTCTGCACCAACCTTATAGTGGGGAGACAAAGCGATTTGTGTGGGCTTCAAACACTCCAGTCACCTACACTGAATGGAGAACTGGCCAGCCCACAAGGACTGTATATAAGGTAATTCTTTTTTCATTTTCTTTATCAAACCTAAGGAGAAGTATCTTGCTGTATACCGAGCCTTATTGTGCACATAATACAAAATAATGTACAAATTGTGTCATCATTAGGTGTGGTTCATATATGGAAATCAGTATATAACAGGTGTCAACTGAGAGGATCTTATCAAGAAGTCAAAAATGTGTTCTCTTCCGTACAGGATCGTAACTGTGTGGCCGTAGATACCCAGCCAGGCCTGGATACCACTGGGAAGTGGTTTGACACAGAGTGCTGGAAGAAGAACGGTTACATGTGCATGACACAACCCCGTGAGTTTACAGAATACATATACTTAGTTATAAACTGAAATTGATGTACGGAATTGTTATTCCCAGCCTCATTCTCCTTATTCATAGAGCACACTGCTTTGATTCAAAAAAATTATCAATAATAAATGGATAAATATTACCATTAGAAAGTACTGGTGGTGGCTTAGATTGACAAAAATGTATACAGTGTCATCTTCTCTGCTTTCTCATATGCAATAACCAATGACATTCACTAGCTTTGATGAGACGGATGTAGAATAAAAACACTTTTCCAATACAGAACCACAAATCAACACGCCACCACCCACAGCCAACCCGTGCCCACGGGACTACGTACCCTGGAGGAAGTCCTGCTACCTGCTGCTACGCGGCTCACGGGGATGGCAGGTACGGCGATCAACCTACCGTAATCCAATACTATACCGTAAATTCTCACAGTCCGGCTTATAATATAGTCCCAAGATCTAGATATGGGTTGTTGGCGAGTTTATGCTAGGTTAGTGCAGTACTAAATTCACCATGATCAGAGCCCCTATCAGGCTTGTAGGATATCTCCAAAGTCTATGAGTGGCTAATACGAGAATCAGGCATATACACAAGAATTTACAGTAATGAGCACCAAAACCCAATTGACTCATTACTTCTAGAGATATTTATTATAAAGTTTTAAAGGGTATTATGGGGTACACAGTACACAAAATAATTGTAAAAATAAACAGGAAGCAAATCTGAGGCTTGTGCCCCTATTTCCAAGCATAAAATAGACAGATGCTGGCTTCATACAAGGTGTGAAAAATAGATGTACTGTGCAACATGACTGAGGGGGGAGGGCCAGGGCAACATAGTAGTACACATAGATAGCAGGTATATATAAATGCTTTATGTTCTACAGGATTCCCAGAACTACTGTAAGCGTACAGCCCCTACAGCCCAGCTAGTCTCAATCTCAGACATCTATGAGCAGGCCTTTGTCTACTCCCTCATGAACCTGGACGACGTTGGCAACGACATCTGGACCGGCCTCAGTGACTTCTTTGTAAGCAACTTTTTCTTCTTAATCATTAATCAAACTTATATGAATTCCTCAAAGTAACCCTAATTTATAAATTTAAATAAAACTCTTAAATAATTTGCTGGTTCACATTGGCCATTCTTGCTGAAGGGAAAGTCTATTGTGTCCAATCCAATTGTACAAAGACATCCAAAATTATACAAAGATGTTAACAAAGTATTATGTTACCCATTCCTTAAGGAATTCAACATTTTGTTTAGTTTTGTATTTGTTCAGTTTGATTAAATAGTTTACGCTGTACTTTCTTGTTAGTAAATTTTGTAATTCAATTAAAGGCTTTTGACTATCATTGCATTTTCATGAAACAAGTTATTCACCACTAAAACATTTTAATTTTACAGAGCCCGGGAGTGTTCCAGTGGGCAAACAAGTGGCCAGTCAGCTTCACATCATGGGGCACGATGCAGCCAACCCGGGCAGAGGGCGGCTGTGTGGTCATGGACTCCAAGGATGGCATGTGGAAGGACATTGACTGTCAGTCCAGACAACCCTCTATCTGTGAAGTGACTCAGGGTAGGTGAATTAACTTGTTGATTGGAATTATTTACAGAGATTATTCATTACTGTCATTCCTCTTCCTCTTATGCCTTGATATTTTGTTTCCTTTCTGGTTATATTTTGTCTCGTTTCTGTTCCTATTTTGTTCCCTACTTGTTTGGATTTAGATTTTTGGAAAAATTTACATATGCAGGCGGAGAAGTTGATTTGAGCTCTCTAGTGTCAGCTTCTTCCCACATAATAGTTTTCTCTTTTTTCACTCAATTGAAAACCTTTAACATCTGTTACAGCAGTTGGCTGACTTCTTTATAACCTTACCCAGCAAAAGAAGAAAAGAATGCAACATGCCTTTTCTATCTTCATTTATAGCTATACCAGCTCCCACTCTGAGTCCTGTGGCCACAGGTGTGTGTCCCCCTGATGATAACGGAGACAAGTGGATGAGGTTTGGACGTTCCTGCTTCCTCTTCATGTCTAGCAAGTACATCAGCTACAAAGATGTAAGTCTTTGACACAAGTAGTACTTAACATTGCATGTATCAAAAACATTGGTAATAAAGATGTAAGCTTTTGAATAAAAAATACATTGAGTCCTTGATAATTTGACAGTCGACCCTCACCTCCTCGGTTTTGGAAAATACAAGGAAAAATGTCTGAGGAAACAAGTTATCCGAGGAGTTAAGTCTAAATATAATGGAACATATAGGGACTGTTGCCAGGCACCTATCTGAGGAAGTGGGGGACCCGAGGAAGTAAATGTTCAAGGAAGTGAGGATTGACTGTACATAAGATTCATTAGACTGTGGCTGGAGCAGTCTTATGTTTAAATATGATTTAATAGTCCGTCACATCTGAGATCTGACAAAAGCAATTCTGTAACAGCATCAGTCAGACCATTGATAGTCTCAACTAAGTACATTAGTCTTATATTCATCTAATACATACAATGTTATCATAAAATTTAAGTCATTAATTGGTTCAGTAAAAAGTGAGTCGTTTGAGTGATGTTTGGGTATGGCATATCTTTTAGGTATGATCATTATCTTTGATACATGATGTTGGGGTATGGCATATCTTTTAGGTATGATCATTATCTTTGATACACTTTTATTTCCAGGCTGACTATGAGTGTGTCAGGAGGGAGGCTCAGCTGACTTCTGTTCACAGCCCAGAGGAACACCAGTTTATTGCCAATACAGCCAGTGGAAAAGGACTCTGGATTGGGTTCCACAAAACTGCAAGACGTAAGAAACACATCTGTTTGTGTAACTTCAGGTAGAAATCACTTTGAAGAGAGAAAGAGAGAGGGGGGGGAGAGAGTGAGAGGTAAAAACAAAAAAGGGAGCATAGACAGTAATGAATACATTCACAAAGATAAACATAGAGATCAGAGAAAATGAGTGGATAGCTTAATGGCCTATTTAAGCACAGGGGTATCAAATAAGTGCAGGTCCCATTTAAGCACAGGTCTAAGACCTCCATGAAATCCAATATCCATAAGTACATAAATAGTTATAAGTGTGGGTCCCTGTATAAGCACAGAGGGTAACAGGGACTTGAACTTACACAGCCAAAAATTATTTTCTCATTTCAAGAAACTAAGATAAATAAACTCAACTGGCGGACAAATTACTAGTTTTAAGAGAAAAAAAAATCTTAAAACTAGTCATTTATCCGCCAGTCGAGTTTATTTATCTTCATTTTTTGAAATAAGAAAATTATTTTTGGCTGTGTGTGAGTGCAGGGGCACTTAAATGGGCCATTACAGTATGTGTATTTCTGTGTAATTACAATAAGTTTAATTACCTCCTAACTAGCAGTCCTGTGAGAATTTAATGCTCCTCATATTTTACCATAACAGAGAGTTTTGTTTGGCGTGATGACTCTGTGGTAGACTTTGTACGCTGGAATTCCGGAGAACCGAGTGACCGTAATGGTAATGCTAATGAGAACTGTGTGGAGCTGTGGGGGAACGGGAACTGGAACGATGTCAACTGTTACAACCACAGAGGCTTCATCTGCAGGACACCCATGCGTAAGTCACATTTCTTTTCTCGGCTTTCAAAATTTCCTATTTCTGAAATTTAGTTCACTATTGATTTTAGTTCACAGCAATATATGGTCACTGCTGTGGCTCAGCATGTGGATTTCAGAAACTACTTCAACATGGAAAAAGTGAACAAGGAAGTTTCAGATAATCATCCAATTTCTGAAACAAGAGACTACTAAAGACTTAAATCCTTTTATGATTAAGCATGGAGTCATGTGTACAAATTGACTACTTCTGTTAATTCTTTACGCTGATACAGGTGCCGAGCGCAGTACGGCCACCATACCCTACAAGACTGAAATGATCAACGACAAGACCTCCCCCCTACCGCCTGTCACCCAGCCACCCAGGACCTTCCCTCCTGTCACCTTCCCCCCTCCTGTCACCTTCCCCCCACGCACCTTCCCACCACGTACCTTCCCCCCACGGACACAGCCACCATGGCCCCCACGCACCGAGCCCTCACCCACTGGAGGTTCCATGACGACCAAGAAAAACTCAGGGCCAGATGATGTTAACAAAGGTAAGAAATTTATAAACACAAATACTGCAAAATATATCTTATTTATGGGTTGGGCACATTAAAATGGTATCCATGGGCAGTAAAAGCTCAGAAAGTGTATCTAATGGGGTCCAACTATAGGCTTTTCTAATGTATTTTCAATGGGGGGAATAAAAGCGTACACGATTTTATTCCAAAATGACCATATATTGAGCAATAAAATCAAATTTGAGCAAAATCAGAGAGAATGAGGGGGAATGGAATAGATAAAAAGTGAAATATGTCATATTTGAACATTCTGCCTCATTATTAGAGAAATTTATTTTTTGTCCCACACATCGGATATACTCACTTTAACCATATGAGGGCAGCATAATGCTTTAATTGGTAGGGTAGATTTACCTCAACCACATACCTTGAGTCAGAATTTCCCGTCATTCATGCACGAAAAGGCCTTTTATTTGACAATTGTTAGACAGACTAGCATTTTTTATAATTATGCAAGAATAGAGGAATAATTAGCAGTTATATCTATACCTGTTTCTGTCTTAAAGTTGGAGGTGTGACAACCTCAGGAGGTAAGACTGCTGATATATTAACACCTATTTCTGTCTTAAAGTTGGAGGTGTGAGAACCTCAGGCCGTATGACCGCTGCTATATTAATACCTGTTTCTATCTTACAGTTGGAGGTGTGAAAACTTCGGGAGGTGAGATTGCCGCTATCGTCATCCTTCTCCTACTGCTCATCATTGTTGTTATTGGAGCCTTCATGTTGTTCAAACACACCAAGGCTAAACAGATGCCAGCTCAGAACTCCAGCAGCGGGTTCGACAATGCCATGTACAATCACCAGTCAAATGAGCTGCAGCTAGAAACGGCCAAAGTAGCCGACAGCACCAATGGCACATCTACTAACGCTTAGAGTTATGATATGCCTTATATATGGAAGTTAATGAATAATTTGAACCCTTTAAGAACAGAATGATGCCTCTAGTCTCCAGTCATTTCTTGCTGGGAGTACCTGATCAGAACTGTGCAGGTACATAAGGTCCATAATGTATCAACCCGTGGAGTTGTCATGATGCACTAAAGATGGTATATCAGCTAATAGACTTCCCAAAACCTTTCTTCAAAATGGATATAATTTCAATGTCAAGGGTTTTGTTATTATGTTAGCTGATATGCAGTACTCAATGTTAAATATATTTGTCTATAAATGCATGAAGAAAAAAATGTTGCTTATTCACCTCACTGACTCTGTGTCCCTCCTATATGTGAGCATACCGGGAACTAAGCTAATAGAGAAATCACTGAGTCATGCAGTATAAACACATAGGGAGTTTTAGTGTCGACCTACAGTAAAAAATGTTGCACTGTATGTGCTCATGTTATAGACTAGGACACTGCCAATAATCCTAAAAGTTAGGGAAGACGTATGGGATAGGATATACAACAGGAGTATGATAAGACTAAAAAATCTCCAAACATTTAGCTGAAACACCATCTTTAATGCAGCACCAGAGAATTACACACCACTGTGCTATGCTGTCCTTGAATAAGGGACTCATCCCTTTTTACTGTTTATAATGTATAAATCCAGTAAATTACATGGGAGACTCTTAAACCTGACCCTCTCAATTAATTCAAGAACTTGTGCAATAAGACAGATTATATATGTGATATTATAAATACAATGAGTTGAGTTGAGTTGAAATTCATTTATTTAGACTCTATAAGGTAGGCCCAGGGCCTGTTTGCTACATAGAGTATATGTCAATCGTCTGAATAAGAACTAAATGATTATTACATTGTTTCTCCAGAAGGGAGTAATTAAATTGTAACAGACAGTGTGTCATGCATCATTGGCATAAGCCGTATGATACATGCAACACAGTACATTGCCACATAGTTGCTACGTCAGGATCAAATAAACCTTCCAATAAGGAAGGGGTTAATAAGACAAGTGTTAGTTTATTGGGGCTTGTGCCCAATTGAAGGGTTATTCCAGAAGTAATTCTGGGAGTTAGTAAATAGAATATAGAAGGGACTGATGTTGATGTCCCAAAGACACGATGTTAGTGTGTCATGGCACGATGTCAGTGTGCCAATGCTGTGTGCTAGGATGTTTGTAGCACACAGCATTAATGAGCATAATTATGAGATGTTCTTCATATCTTACCATTTGTGTTGGGGGGAGAGAGAGAGGGAAACCACAGGACTCTTCTAGTCCTCAATAGGCCTACTCTAAGGGAGTGGTCATTTTTAACAACAGGGGGGGGTTGGTGGATTTGGGGGGGGACCAAAAACATTTGGACCCCTTGAAGGGGGGGGACCAAAACCATTTGGACCCCTCTTGAGGGGGGTCCAAAAAAATTGCAGCCCTTTTTAGCGAAAAAGCCAGCGCGTTACTATAGCTCAAAGGGGTCGGCCGCGCTCAATTTCAACTTGCCTGAGGGGGGGACCAAAAAATTTTCGACCCGCTCAGGTGAAAATCCACCGACCCCCCCCCTGTTGTTAAAAAATGACCACTCCCTAAAACCCATTAATCAGAATCTACTCGGGACAGTGCTAATATTATATACTGTGGTGGGACAAGGGGCAATATGTGTATAGATGCTTTATGTTGTGCTGTAATATCTTAAATGTCATTATATTTTACTGAAAATAAAAGAAAACACCCTTGTATCTGTTGTTAGGCTTGATGGGTTGGAGTTCCCTGAGATATGGTCTCTGCATGACCCAAAGCTGGTCTACTTTCCCTAGATATTGTGGCCTTCCAACATACAAGAAAATCTACAAGATTTCACCATTATATGGTTTATAGTTGAGGTAAACAATCGACATTGAAAATGTTGGATAATAAGATTTTACCTAGTGAATACTCACTTGGGCGTTTTTCCCAGGATTACATTATATATCTGGTAGCCTTCTTGGTAAAAGCATTGACCGATGATACCATTAGCAAAACTATTTATACTGGGGTTTCTCAAATGTAATTAGGTTTTTATTCATACAGTTTCACAACATGAATTGAAATTGAATACAAATGTGAACATGAAATAGCTAAATAGGTTTACGAATCCCAAGCGCGTAAGAGTCATGACTGTTCTGGACGGTGACCTGGTGTGATCTCTTGACTGCTCACTCCTCATTATATGACAAGTGAGGCATCTGGAGAGCCCTCAGTTTGGACCAGGAGAAGATGTGAACTAAAAGTCCAACCTCATCTTTGCATGACTCTACAAAGAGGTAGTGTACACAGCACACACTCGATGGCACCACCTCTCTGTAGACTCTATTGGGACGTGCAAAGATGAAGTTGGACTTTTAGTTGCACACCTTCCCATGGTACCCTATAGCCTACACACTCTCCAAACTGAGGTCATGTTAAAACCTGTGCTCCCAGCAGAGGCCCGGCTCTGTTTGAACTGTGCCTTGATGCTACCATTGTTAGCATCCGGGTGCTTCACGTCAGTATGTGTATGCCAGGATAACTTTACCTTGAAACCTTGGAAATCTGGCTCCCATACATCCAGACTCTGGGGAGTGTCCTATAGGACTAGTAATACTGACACAGAGATGAGAAATTATTTGTGATTTGTTCGACTTGAAATGTGAAAATTCTTTTCAAAGGACAAGCTGATGTCTACCTATTACTCAAATAGACATCAGTGGCACATTGGATATTTCGGACCTACAATTTCATTTCACTGTGGCATTTTTCCACCTGTAGAGTGAGGAGCTTTAGTATTCATACCAAGCTCATGGATTGGGGTCTTAATGCCTACATCCACGTCATGAAGGAGGTAAAGCACCCAGCAGATGAAGGCTACCAACCCCAGCAACAGGAGGAACTTTGACCTCTGTGAAGCCGGCCAGAATCTCTGAAAAACAAGGAGAAAAGAAGGTTATATACTGTGCATGGGCTAAAACCATAATATGGGTTTCTTTTATGAGAGTATCTATCAGATATTACAACAGCTTCTTTTACTTTTATGTATATTGAAGCATGGTTTATAAAAGTGTTCATAAAGAGTTATTCATTAGGACCATCACATATATACTATATTTAATATCGCCACATCAGCGATGGTTATATGTAAGCACCTAACACTGAAGTGTGATAAAACTTTGTACTCTTTCTCTGTCGATCTCTCTCTCTCTCTCTCTCTCTCTCTCTCTCTCTCTCTCTTTCTCATCATCATATTAATTGATGCCTTTCTCTCTTTCATTGTAATATTTATTGATGCCTTTTTACAAAAAAAACAGAACTAAATCCCTTGATCTACAAATCCCTCATACCTGGAGCCAGTCGCGTGGTTTGGACCTGTCAGCCCTGACACTAACAGCACGGATGAGTCGGCTGATATTCTCGTCTCGCTGTCTCCGCTCGTACTCTGTGTCTGGATGGTTGTTGATGGCTAGCACCCTCCACCCCTGCAGGTCGCGTGTAATGAGCTCACCCAATGGGTCCTTCTGTACCTCGTTGACGTACTCGGTGAGGTTGTTTGAGGACAGGGCCTCAGACGCGTGGGTTAGTAACAGGAAACACAGATGGTGCTGCAGGATGCACCGGCCCCTTGAGTCCTGAAGGGGAATGAGAAAATGATTTTAAACTTTTTTTTTTAGTAACTATGCAGCTTTGAACAGCTCTGTTGATTTTAATAAATCAGATATCATTAAAAAAGACAACGTCTCCATATTATTGATGTCAGATTTAAAGATGACCAAAAGATTTGGCAGATACATAACAGAGAAATAGGATGTATACGGATCCTATGATGTGTGACATGATATCTTATTTGAAATAAACGTCAAGAGAAAAAATTATATAAAGCTGTAGACACCTTCCTTATAATGAGCCACATGATTTGATGAGCCTTGGGAAGGCTTTTTGTATATGCCATCGAATCTCAATACAAGTCATGTTACATGAAATTGTCAATTGAGGAAAGTTGGTGTAGATACTTTGATACCAGCAAAATGGTGTTAGTTTACAGTAGGCCTATATAAGGATGCTGCAGTGTTTACCTTCATCCTCCTGAGCTGTTTAAGCTGGGTGTCGTCAAACCGGGGACTGGCCAGGTTTACCACAAACACGTACAGCTCATGGTCCGGCGGCTGCTGGACGCCCTGCAACAGACGTAGCACTGCATGAAGGTTCGTATTTAAACTAGTTCAACATCCTTAAAGGAACAGTTTGAAGTGGATATATGTGTCGAATACTGTAAGTATATCATATATATATAGCGTAGGAAGCAAATCTTCATTGGGGGGCCCAGGGGGGCCCATCCCAACTGGCTTTATACATCAGGTTTTAAGCATGATGGCGCATGTACACATTTGTATTGGAATTGTATAAAAGAGTAGTGTTGAGCCCCTTTATAGTTCTGATTGTAGGCGCAAGCCACTCTGCCCCCACCTTTTTCATATGTGGGAGAGGTAAAAATTGAAAATGTGTGTATTATATTATAGGGTCTTGGGAAATTTGGGGGGGCCCAAACATACTCAGGCCCCCCCTCCTCTGAGATTGGGGGGGGGGGGGGGCCGGGCCGCCCTGACCCCCCCCCCCCCCTTTTCCTACGCCACTGTATCATGTATGGGTTGGGGGACATTAAGATGGCATCACGGGGCAGTAACAGCTCAGAAACCTGGTCCCATGGAGTCCGACCAGGGTCTTTTACATTGTATTATCAATGGAGGGAATAAAAGCATTCACAATTTTTTTTCCAAAATCACCCTATATTGGGCAATAAAATCCAATTTAAGCAAAACAATAGGGAAATAGGGGAAATCGAATAAATAGGAAAGCAATTATATTATTTGTGAAAATCCTGACTCACGAGACAAGTTCAGCAAATGCCATATAAATCTCATTGAAAGGTCATAATGGAATTTAAGTAGCTTTAAGTGGCTTTTATTTGTGTTAAAGATGCTTAAAGTGCTCCATCTAGTATCGTTAACTTTCTTACATGCTTTCTTACCTAGTTTTCACAGAATATTGAATCAACATTGATAAGTGGTGGTTGTCCATGTTGAGTCAATGTTGATTCAACAAATATCCAAGTTGCTTTAAGTTCCTGCAATACCAGATTGGTGGATTTCAGAAAAGACACAAAACGTCAATTATTATAATCTCTGTTTATTGCACATCACGAGGAAACATAGTATACCTTTTCATTGGTGTAAACATCAAGCCATAAAGGCAAGCATACTAGCTGCACACTGCAGGTATTCATTCCATGGCACTCTCAATTTGTGATTGCATGCACTCAAAAAATAAACTTGTTTCCAGACTCTTCAAAGTGACGGTCATAAAATAAACGAGTCAAAAACTCGTCTAAGTGACAAGGAAGCGGGTCTTCTAGCTGGAGATAGAAGACCCATTTGGCATGTGTCAGCCCAAACCCGACATTTGCCAGCTCCAGATTCTATTTGTGGGATGGTAACCTGATAGGTTAGACAACCTTTGACTCGTTTATTTCATGATGGTCACTTCGACGAGTCTGGAGACAAGTTTACTTTTTCAGCATGAGTTCAACTAGTAATGTGAAATGCACTGCAAAAGTTAAATATATTTCCACTACCGAGTACAAGTACTAGGAATCACTTCATCAATTGTGATTAGGTACACAATATTGTGCATAACTCATCTGGTAGCACTAGTTTACCCTTCAACTTTAACGGCCACTTTAATACATAATGTCTATGGTCGCCATGCTGCATGAATGCAGCCCAGTGTTTTATTATACCTAGCATATGATAATCACATTCATTAAGCCTAGGAGTCTGTATGCCCATGGTGTGTAGTAAAAGTGAGATACGCTCACCTATGGGCGTATGGGCTGTATGCCCACGGCTGGGAGTAGCCGTAGGCATATGGCCCATACGCCCACGGCAAAATGTGGAACTAGGTCACCCAGAGCCTGTTTCTCTTTGCCTTGGGTAATCATGGGTAAAAATGTATTTCTAATGTCGAATCTTGATCATTTTAGGCTGTTTGGCTAGGTATAATAAAGCCAAAACCACACGGTAAAGCATCTGGACTGTTGTACGGCCATTCGCGCACAGCTGTGTTGTACGGCCCTCTCGTGCTACGCACTCGAGGCCGTACAACACAGCCGGCGCTCATGGCCGTACAACAGTCCAGATGCTTTACCGTGGAGTTTTGGATTATTATCACAGCAGAGGCATTTCTGCCACACCTTATTCACAGCTACATACAGGTGTGGGTTGCATGTGGGTTCTCCCTGACTGTTCCCTGACACATCCAAGATGCAGTACAGCATCCTCAAACATCACTAAAATATAATATATTTACATTTTATATCTGGAGCTATAATAAAAACCGGTAGAAATTCTGAAACTGTGCAATCTAACTATGGTGCATTTCCGGAATTGCCCTGCGCAGTTCCGGAATTGTACAGGGGCAATTCCGGAATTCTGATTTTGCGCCTGACATATGCCCAGCTATTAAAGCGATGATAACAAACAACTTTATCAATTGTGACCTTCCACGGGAAAAACTGCACCCCCTGTATTGTTTAGTTCCACAATACTGTGACTAACTCATCCGCAGTCCAAAGATCACCAGTATATTCAAGTACCGTCCACCCAACTAATAAGCGCCGACCCCCTACTTTTGACATTTTTTAAACTAGATTTAACTACTCTTTGAGCCTATTAGACTCACAGTCACTCAAAGATGATTTTATCCATTGTAAGTGCCCTGGGGAAACAGTTCGAAATGCAATATTGCACCTATTTTTGGACATATCTATGAATGTTGCGCTCATGTATTTATCCTCCAAATGACAAAAGCATTCCGAGAGTGATTACAGAACATAATGGCTTTAAAACCCTGTAAAACATGGCTTCTATATAATAGTCCTCATAGAACTGAAAACAAATATACAATTTACCCAAAGCTCAGGTGATCACTGTGTTGCCTAAAATGCTCTATGAATCAATTATTGACTCAACCATATCAACTTGTATATGTATCACATTTTATTATATCACTGCATAACCATTCTAATGAATCCCTAGTTCATTAAATTCAATAAGTATACTGAAGACAGTTGCTATTTACAATTTGAATAAATAAATGGTGAAAAATACACTAGACAGCTGAATCACAGGATTATCCTGAAACATTTTTACAGAACAGAATCTATAAGAATCACCAACTTATTACAGTGATAGTCACTACTGTATACTATCACATAGTCAACCATTGTCACTCGAATGAACATCTAAAGTATCAAAGTATTCATAAATGTGGTTAGATATAGCATCACAATACATTTTCTTAGCATCAATCTTTGTCTGAAGTCCAGAAAAAAAAGTTGGTACACTGATATTCTTAGGCTCCCAATCTCTCAGTCATAATAGTGCCTAACCAAATTAGTCATTTTTTGGCTCCCTATACAACCATCGTAGTAAGTTAATATTGTTAGGTTGGTCAGTAATGACCAACTCATCTTAGCCTTTCCTTTTTAGGCTAGGTCCTTTTGAGTAAGGCATTAGTCATATGCTGTGTTGCCTCACTTATTCTTGAATAGCACTTGGTCATGCTTGACCAATGACCCCATGACCAACCTACGATAGTAGTAGTAATGCGAGGGATTATATCCACCATTTTGCTGTCATACGTGTCAATCATGTTTATCATGTATTACATTTTCATGTATTGTTATCATATTATGTTTCAAGATATCTTATCAGAAATCCCATTCATTATGAAAAAAGATGTTTCGATTATGTGATTATTAATATGGTTTTTGATGCTGTCAACACTTTCGTTTTTGTTAATTCTTCCAATGTCAAAATTTTATATTTAAAGTTGGTGTAAAATGTGCACAATATTCATATGATGCTTATCATCTAGAAATCATTATAATCAAATAATATTTTCATATGTATATAGAGCCCGCAAATAGATGTTTTATTAATGCTTGATTTCAATGAGTGTCACCGGTGGAGAACTGGCTGAATAACTAACTGTTTGCTTGGATGTTCAGGCTCACCAGCTCCCACAGGTACACCTGTATTTAAAGGTAAACCAGTAATATCCGGAAAACCTTTTCATACAGGTAATCCAGTAGTAACAGGTTCACCGGGTTTCATTGGTTGACCTGGTTGACCTTAACAACTGGTGATCCAGGGACAGCTGGTTCACCAGTATATGATGGTTACCCAGCAGAAACAGGCACACCATTGAAAACCACTGTGCTTCATTGGTTGACCTGGTTGACCTTAATATCTGGTGATCCAGGGTCAGCTGATTCACCAGTATATGATGGTATATCTCATTCTATACTTTAAATACTGAACAGACTATTATTAATTGTGTTTTTTTCCAGATATATTATGTATTGACATCAGATATAATGAGTATTGGCGTATTTTATTTCATCATATCTTACTTTCACGATGACAACTTTCTATATAAATCTAGACGCAGAGCCAAACCCCTATATAAATCTAGACGCAGAGCTAAATTCATCATTTGATGAACAACAGCTTGGATGGTAACATCATTTTTTATTCTCTTAAAATATTACTGTTTCATCAATACAACGGTTGCATAAAATAGTTGCCATCGGATATATATCTTACTTTCTATCATGAACACAAAACAAGATATGTCAACGGATAATATTCCACATGGAGATACGTTTCCCTCTTCCTCTTCACCGGTGGATACAGGTGTACCGTTAAATGATGGTATGCCGGTTAGTGATACTCATTTATCATACCTGTCATGTTACAGCTATTAAACTCTCTGGACACCACTTTTCATTTCCAGTAACTATTCTCTGTTCTAAACCTTTCATTCTTCTCTCCTATTTAACTCAGAACACATATAATTGACTCAGGGTGCACCCCTGAGGCTAGATAGACGATCTGAAAGCTTGGTTAAGAGATTTTCCCAATTTCATTTTCAATATTTAAAATTGGAAGCCTCCCCGGAAAAAAGTGACCCCTTGATCACGGCAAACTGTAAACCTAGGCCTACCGTTGATGGTAAAATAGACCTAGGCCTTTATTAGAGTCTTTCCTACATCTGTATAGTTTCTATTTGAAGCAACCAATACCATTGACACTACCTTACAGTGCAGGTGTACCAATAGTTATTAACCATTCAAGGATATCATGTTGCTAAAAAATTGCATCTGTCGTCATGATGCACCAATGCAGCCACAGCAAGTAACTCACCTGTGATGCATTCATGCAACGTGATGTCCAAGTAAATAATGTGTTAATACACAATGCCATCCTTAAAGGGTTAATGCCCAGGTCAGTAAAAGTTTTATGGCCTGGGGTCTGTTACATAAGCAATGAATTAGTACGAAAAAAAGGATAAATCCAGTTCAGTGTTTCAATGTTGTATATGGCTGCGCCTGTTAATTAGTGGTGTCCATTAGGGAACAAGTATGACGCTAAAATATCGCATATGTCGTCATCATGCACCAATGCAGCCACAGCAAGTAACTCACCTGTGATGCATTCATGCAACGTGATGACCAAGTAAATAATGTGTTAATACACAAGGCCATCCTTAAAGGGTTATTGTCCAGGTCAGTAAAAGTTTTATGGCCTGGGGTCTGTTACATAAGCAATGGATGAGTACGAAAAATAGCATAAATCCAGTTCAGTGTTTCAAGGCTGTATATGACTGCGCCTGTTAATTAGTGGTGTCCATTAGGGAACAAGTATGACGTGTGCTTTCTATATAAGAAAGTGTTGCCATGCCCCTTGGTAGGTATCCGTTGATACAAAATTGTGCCTGCTAAAAATGTATAGATAGTGTTTCATATAATGCTTATATGTGTCCTTTGCAAATGTATAACTTTCTTATACATGTGCAGAGGAAACATATAAGGGAGGTAAAAGGAGCTGAAATACCTAAAAATGGGAACAGTTTATAACATTGTCCATCATCAGGAGGAAACATTGTTTATTTTATACATCGAAATAGACCCCTAGGAGATATTTACATTTAAGGGTTCTTTTTTCCTTTGCCAGCCTGGGTATCGAGCAGGATTTGTACTCAGAACATTGAGCCCCACAGCTAGCCAACTGCTCCACGGGGACTTATGCAATAATACTAATCACCCAATAGAATATGTACTGTTTCTGCCTTTTTAGCCAAATCATTTACGCTATTTAAAAATTTTGCGGGTTTGAACACCATTTGATCTGATCCCAACTAGAAGTCCAATATACCCTAGCAGCAGGACCACACAGCCAAATGTGATTGAGCCTGTTAACTAGGGTCTATCTTGGTGAGGCTTATATCAATGATATTGCCTCTCATGGTTTTTTCGTGTGTAAAATGACCACCTCCAAGATTAACTTTCTTTCAAAAAGCACACATGAGCAGTTTTCATTCACCGAGGCACAGTTTCATTTCCTCTTTGTCTCACTTGGAACGGCAGATGTAATAAGAAAGGAGGACTTTATTAGGCATCAATACATTTAGACAATAAAACACTGATGGTTTATGCTAGCTAATGTGCATAAACAAACTGGACTATATACCAGCACACAAGACGTAATATGCATAGCGCACGTTTGCTTTGACGCGCGTTGAGTAGTTTACTTATACGCCGACAGATGGCGCCACTATACATTATGCGGAGTGTGTATATATTGTTACCGCTTTTCTTCATAGGTTATTAATGTTTTAATTTTTTTGTACTGTTATTTGACATAGCATGATATACTATAAACATCAGTGCTATATAATAGTATTTGTGTATGATCACCAAAGCTGTGCAGTGCAAACCCTCGCGGATTGAAGTAAAAACACCATAACTTTGGTTTTGACAATATCATATAGTTTATGATTGTGTGGTCGACAGTAACTCTCGCTATCATGGCATAGGCCCCCAATTAAGGGGGCCTCCCATGGCCAGAATGGGAGCCGACATCTCAACAATTTAGTCATTATAATATAATGACTCATATTGTTGGGATTCGGAAAGAAAGGGTCCCTCTTTAGGGACCCGGCAAATAATACAAAAATAGTACGGTTGCTGTGTGATAGCGTCTACATAATACTCTTAACGATTGAAACCGCCAGATGGCGCCACAAGGCATTATGAGGAGACCCGGAGGATAGTAATACATCTTTACCTAGTAAAACATCAAGTAATCATGTAATTATATATATCATAATGTGTGTCATAATGTATGTATGCACATTCTCTATTTAAATAATGGATTGTATTGATATAACACTAGTAGATGGAAGGTGGTGGGGGGCTAGTTCGATAGACACCACAAACTTGGTTTGTAGTAATGTATATACACATGTATTGTTTGGGCCCAACCCGTAAGCATCACTCCCTCGCACACATGGCATAAACCATCCTTTAAGGGGTTTCCCATGGTGAGTTTACTTTGGCTCAGCTACTTCTGAAATATCTTCTTCAGAATGGGGCATGATACAAAGTAAGCCGGGTCTCAACAATTGATGTCATTACATGACTCTATGTTGTGACCTAAAAGAGGGAGAGAAAAAGGATTTCTTTTTAGGGATCCGACAATAAATAAAAAATATTTTCCAGCATACACATGTTCCACAATCAACTTTTATAACAAACAAGATAATATTAACAGATAAGAGATGAGATAAGGATAGGGACGCGATGTGTACGTGGCGCATACTTTGAACTTTTATCAAATTCAATCGGGGTTTATTCAATGCATACAGCTTGCTTCATGGTTTAGGTATATCACTATCATTAATACTATTTACTAATTCAGGTATGTGATCTAATCATGTATGGTATATGTTTTAGCAGCACTGATGAGACACATCAAAACACCCTTTTATTCACACTTTGAACATGACCTTAAGAACAAACATTTCAAATTGTTCTCCCACTTTTTGTGTATGCGATAGTTTAGAAGGAGAGGCCGAGATAGTAGTTGAGCCTACACTCACATGGTTGAGGCTATGGAGGAAGTAGAGCTATCTGAGAGATGAGGTGCGATGGGGTAGAGTAAAGTGGTAGAGTAAAGTGGGACTCATGTTTTGTGCTTCTCGGCATTGCAGAGAAATGCCTCCCTCTACATTTCTGAGGGACCACCCTATTTCTGACATTTGTGTGCTGTGCTGTGATTTCCATAAGGTATGGACAAGAGTTTAAGATTGCTATATAAATAATAACAAGACATCATTCCTATTTATATAGGATTTTATTACAATTGCTCACCCTATACATCTAGCTATATAACAACCACATTACAATATCAATTATAATACACCATGCAAATTGAACAGGACAAATGTATTTTTAGGGCACAATAACCAGATTAGATTACTACCCAAGCATGATGGTAGAAAGTGCCATGATCTCAATACAAAGGGTATTCTACACAATTGAACACTTTCATATTGAAGTCCCCACACATCCAGTTACACATTTCCAGAACCATCTTTTTGTGTAGACACTTAGAGAGTCTGGTGGAGTAACATATCCATTCAAATTTTCAATGACCATTCTTTTAGGTAAATCTAATGCCCTAACAGAACATATGTTTTTTCCAGATAACAGAGTTCACAACCTGTTTTAGCTGTTAAGAAGTGAGAAATCCTGCCCAAATCTGGACTGTGTCATTATTTTTTCAACTCTTGATTTTTAAATGTATTTAATTGTTGAGGCATGCCCCTCTCTGCACTGTACAAGTCATATTCTAGTTAACTAGTCATCATGATGTCATGGACATATTTATCCTGTTTTCAATACATATCAAATTATGATGTTTCCTGTGGTAATGCTAGCATTTAATGAGGAATGTAGTCTAACATAATGTATTATCTTTAAAGATGAGGTCTTATTCCTTAATAGACATGATGCAATGTCTTAAATTCAGGCAAATTTATACCCAGATAGAAGAAAAACAGGAACAACTCCATTTGATAATATGTGATGAAGGGGACAGTCATCAATTCACCTCCAAACAGTTCTTTTTATCCAATCTTTAATCTAAGCCTATCCACTCCTCTTTATAAATGTTGTCTGACAATGAATCAAAGCATGTTTTCATGAGTTTACTTGCAATTCCAATAGACACCACTGTAGAATCTGATCATCATCTCATCATTTCCATTAATATTAGTCTTTCTGTCATTGTTATTGTTTAAAATCAATTGTAATTCTGAGTGCATTTGTACAGCCTCAGCCAAAACGAGAATCTTCTTTGCAGGGATCTATGTAATGCCAAGTCTTTACTTCAGTGACTTTATCCATTGAATGTTTTCTTTCAATGCTAGAGCAAGAATTTACTTTTCTGATCTCTTAGGTCATTGATGTTAAGTCCCATCAGCTCTTGTATGATATCGCTACGTCTTTGAACATCATGTAGAAAGATACAAAACTCAATGAACTTTTTGATGTTTAATGAGTGCAAGTGGTCTAGCAGCATAGACCTCTTCTGACTTGGCAGTTGAAGTGCCTGGAATGAATAATGTTATAGAAATCTCCATCCAAACATCAAAGCAATCATGCAATGAAAGATTCAATATCATATTATAGATGATAGGCCTACTAAATCATACTATATTTTAACTTTGTGAAACCACTCGTCTACAAAAGAATTATGCAATATGACAACACTTTCTACTTACATTGATGTCAGAGGACTGGTATCGAGAGACAACATTCTTCGCCACTAGATGTGTCATGAAGTAGGGATTGATAGCTGCAAAAGTTGTATTACACATGAAATCTCATACAACAAAACAATTTTCCAATTTAGAAACCATTATAAAAATACGAAAAACATTTCATACTTTTATACTGCATTAAAGGACATTTCTGTAAAATTAAACACAGTTTTAAATGCAAGAATGAAACTACTTAATCGTTTCATGAGATCATGACCTGTCCTGTTCAATATATCCAATTTCCTCTCCTGATCCAGTAATGTATAAGTCATCACATGCATGGTGGTTAATGAGTCGTATCACTTTAATATATTTGCTACTGATCACACTTGAACTCATGCATGGATGTTTAACCATGTGGAGCAGTATAACCACTAAAATCTCACCCAATCAGAGTGAAGTATTTACATTCATTCATCCAATCATTTTCACATGGTAGTCATCTCATCAGCATACACTCACAGTTGGTGCATTACTAACTGATGTCATCATGGTGATGCATCTACACAATCTCATTATCGCTGCGTCATCCCTTCAAGTCTACTTTGTTGTTCAGTCGTAAATTCTGCTGTTGGGGTAAATTACCGCTTCACTGTAGATGGTGTCACTGTTGTGCTGTCTTCCAGCCAACGTAATGACCACCATGTGGCAAGATCCATGCTGCAGGGAATGCAGGACAAAGGGTACTAACCGACTCACCAAGCAAACACTGACAATCGCCAAAAAAAAAACTAAATTAAATTTCATGCTTGCATGTTTTTTATTTCTTTCATGGGCTACCCAAGCACCCCAGTAAAGGCTACCCAAGCTCCGAATTGTCTTATTAATGTCTTTAAAATGTCTTAAATTACATTAGTCACAAGTTTACTGACATGTAAAGTGTTGATGCTCATGCTGTTCCTTACATTGTGTTACCTATATTGTAATATTAATTGTTACTGGTACTTAGTATATGTCTAAACCTATGAGGTAATACTATCAATTGTACATATCACCAGAATTTTACTATTTGGTGATATTTGCTCACCATGGAAACCAACTCAAAATGTGATCATTTATAGTACCTCAGTCAACTGTACATTTATTATAAGCATCTTTGCCTGATGAAGGTTCATAAAGGAACCGAACCGAGCAACTTAAGATCAAACCAACAAAAAAACTCCAAAAAATGTCTATGAAAACTAACACTTCAAATAAAAACTGAAAAATAAATTCCTTGTGTTGGGTTTTGTGTGATGTAATTATTTATTACAATTCCATAAAAAATAACGGGGATTCACTGGTACCACTGGGTGCTGGACTTTCATCGTAAAAATAACGGTCACTGTTGTTTTAAGTTCACTGTGATTTAAACAGTGAAAGTCTGGCACCCAGTGGAACAGAATACAGCACATCACTGTCATTTCAATACAGTGCCTAAACAATGGTTATAAGATTTTTTGTGTAATTTAACTCATTTATCCCAGTATTTTCTGTCCATTTATCCACCTATACCTAACTCTATGCTCAATATGGTTCCATGCCAAATTTGGTACCATGTCCAATCAGCAATATCATCTTAGTGTCAAAACTTCAGGCCTAATCATTAGGAATTAGTCTATGAGAGTTTTATAAAATGCTTCATGACAGTTTGCAATGCCAGTCCATGAGAAGAAGTCACTCTAGGATGGACACAGAGCAACGTTACAGCTGCTTATCTATATAATTTTCTTACTAGCACAAAAAATGTATATCGCAGGTGAGACAGGCGCCATATTTCAGGCGGGAAAAACAGAGAGAAGCTAGGGCGGAGGTGCTGCGGGCTTCCTATCCGCCATTAGTGACTCCTAGTGTGTCACGGTCGACTTATATAGTAAAGCAGCGCCACCTGTATTGTCGCTGTGGAACCGTTCACAAGCATTCAGGCGTTGGACAGCTTTTACGCAGCTCAGTATTCCGAAAGGGTGGGGAAAAAAAGAGTACATTTCTACCAGTATCATCATGGATTATAGTATTACTGTAATCAAGTCACAGGTCAGAGCACTGTTCCGTACTTTCTCCGGAATACTGTACAGGTCAGTTAATCACTTTCCTCTGATTTTACATGAGCGATAAAATGAGGTAAAAATAGCCGCGTTACCACATAACTGCATGCTGTCATCGGTATTTTTGGTCTGCATTTCCATGTCCATTGAAAATATCGACTGATCTAACTACATCATGAAAAATACACATTCATGTAAAAATATGTCATGCTATACCTGATTTACGTTATATATACATAGAATGGTGATACAAAGTAAATTTGGTACAGCTGTATGTGTAAACAGTTCATGTCATACGTCTATTGTACATGCATTACCTCTCTTATACACCTGTTACAGTGTAACACAAATGTCTTTTTTTCTTTATATTTTTTAGACCTAATGTCACGGAGGCTGGGGTGCAGGCGGTTGTGTCCACCCGACCAACGAGTGTACAAGTGCAGCCAGACACAACAGACGTTGCTGTGCAGGGTTCCGAGGAGAGTGTGAAAAGTGTAAAAGACAGTGCATCCCAAGCTGTTGTGGCTGTGGCACAGTGCGAGACACAGGTGGAGCCGGATGTCACACAGTTTGCTACTCAGACTGACATAGTACAGGACACTGACGAGTTTTCATGTCAAGTTCGCATACTACCTAGCACAGATGAATTTTCCTGTCAAGCAGAGTTGCGACACGATGAAGGAGATTTTGCCTGTCAGGTTAACATAGTACAGGAGACAGAGCAGTTCGGGTGTCAAGCTGAGCCTGACACAACTGAGTTTTGTTGTCAAGCAATACCTAATGTAAATCAGTTTGGATGTCAAACTGAGATAAAGCCTGAGGTAAATCAGTTTGGATGTCAGACTGAAACAACTCCCGAGGTAAATCAGATAGGATGTCAGACTGAGATAAAACCTGAAGTAAATCAGTTTGGATGCCAGACTGAGATAAAGCCAGATGTGTCTCAGTTCGGGTGCCAGGCAGAGATAAAACCAGAAGTATGTCATATGGCATGTCAAGTTTACATTCTGCCTGATGTTACCCCGTTGTCTAGTCAGACTGACAATGTACCCCAGGTACAGCAGCCAGAAAGTGATCCTGTCATATTACCTGAAGTGCTGGAATTTGGGTCACAGGTGTTGCTGGAGGGGGATAGCGCGGAGATCATGTCCGCCAAGCCGGACAAGTCAATTTCATTCCGCAGATTTAAACTTGACCCCCCACATGTGACAGATTCTGCCTCCACTTGTGCAGCTTCTTCTGTCACATCTTCCACCAGTATTAAGAGAAGGAGGAGGAGGAGGAGTGACCTAGAGCTGGATACTTCATCCATACTGAGCTTCAACTCTTCACCTGCACACAGCACACGTTCCTTAGTGAAAAGAAATAGACGTTCTGTACCCTAGAAACTCAGTTTCTGATATCTGAATGTGAGGCATATCATATGTCATAACCCGGTCCTGATTCACATGATGTGACTGTACATAGAGTTAAGTTTATTTATGGCATTACAATATCACATGTTATCCTACATATAGTTATTTATGACATGATCATTACAGCTCTGTTACTGTCAATTTTAAAAAGAGCTGGGAAAGAGACATACAGTATTAAGGAAACACTTTCGGGCAGCGCCTGTTCAAAATCCATCTGAATTGAAAAATTGTCTTATTCATAGTAGACCATATAGAACCATACACCTCCTCTCTGACATCCGGTTCAAGGTCAAATGCAAACAGTGTGTGTCCACTACTGAATCCCGATCTTGTAATGTATAACCCCTCGTCCCTCCCATCTGTGTACCGTTCCCTACCATACAGAGCAATGTAGGTCTCGATGAAAGATGATTTCCTACTGTGTGTAGGGTCAAACTTCATCAGTAGTGATTTTTGAGGTACATTTTCACCATGTACTGTAACACTAAAGTGTTTGATCTTCAATGGTTGAAAGTTATACGGATTTTTAGTATATCACCATACTGTAGCTTTTTGAGAAACTAAGCCGCAAATTATTCTGGATGGCACGTTACCCAGGTAGATGTTGTCGGCACTAAAAGAGTAGTTTGTACTCGGTATAGAGTATTTTTTACGTAGAACACATGGGGATGATGTGAGAAACACCTTCTCAAAAGCTGCTGTCACATCGTCTGCATTTTTAGTTTGAAGTGGTTCTGTGTGAACTTGACGTGAGAATATATCAATACAAAGCAGAACAAATGTGATACATTGATTGTAACGTTTCAATATGTGCATGTCCATTAAATCAGCATCCCACATGTCATTTATTGCTGGTGAAATAATTCTGGAATGCACCTTGAGTTTACCTGGCTGAGAGAAACGTAGATGTGTAGACTGATCATTTAACCATGTTTTGAACTGTTCTGTTAAATGTTTTTTAGATTTTGTGTTACTAGGTATGACAGTCTTGTTGACACCACTGAAGCTACCTGGTATAGAGATATTATAGTAATTTCTTTTAACACCCTCAAGTTCCCATCCTTTGTTCTTTCGGCCCCTTTTACGTTGAGCCATTTATAGCATCAACCACTCCCTCTTGATCTTTTTGGTCTGAGGTTCAATAACCTCAGTGTTAATAGCGCTGGGTTTACTATGAGCCCCACTATGTAATGTGTCACATGGTGTTTCTTCACACCTTTTAAGGTATGATACAAAATCGTCAACATTAAAATCCTCTTTAGATTCCTTGTCAGTATTATGATGTGGTGCAGTAATATTGTTTTTTTTCTGCTGTTTTATTTGTGTTTTCTGTCAGTGTTTGACTGGAATTTATGAGAAGCTTATAATCTGTAAATGATACAAGGACAAGCTTTTGTATATTTTTCATGTTACTTTAATGTTGTTTCTACAATATATGATACAGCCTTCCCTATTTTGAGCAGTATAGCACGGCGTGATGTCCAGGGAGTACGGTTCCTGGTGCCTGCTCTACAGAGGTCCTTTTTGTACACAGCAATTGATTTGATGTCAGTAGGAGTAAGCTCGATGTTGCCTTCCAATGTGTGTAGTATGATCTCACATATAGCGAGCACTTGATCTTGTGCTGCTGATTTTATCATAGACTGACGTTGCTTATGACTGGGTGGTTTAGCTATAAACTGTAGAAACTGAATGTTTCTATTAAACCTGTCAGAGCTCATATTAAGTTAATTTGTTATGATGTTTGTGTTTTCCTTGTTGGGGTATGATATTTCATTATATGGAAAGACATGTATGATTTGTACCTGGTGAGAGAGAACGTTTACCTTAGAGGTGTGTACAATATGGTGTAATGTTCAGGTGTGATATGTGTTCGTCCGCAAAAAATCTGTTTACATTCCTGAGTAAGGTAAAAAAAGATAACCATATGGTTCACTCTCTGTGGCGTCCTGGTAGGCTTCTGCTAAAGCCTGAGGAGTAGAAGGGAAAACCTGACGTGCTAAGTAATTTATTTGACTGCTGTCACGGGGACTTTTGAACAACACTAGATATTGTGTATTTAGAGATATTGTTTAACTGTATTTACCCTGGTGAAAAATGTTCTGTGTTAAGTAAAAGACACTAATGTTAAGATGATGAGACCCCAGAATAAACATTTCTAACATGTCGACTGACTTTTGCAGCTGTGTTATAAGATCATCTAGAATAACAACATGGTGGGCCCCATGCTTAAGACTGTGTATCAACTCTTAAGAGGGTAGACCCCTATGAAATGTTATATTAGGAAGTAACTGCTTCATTTCTAAGTACATTGGATGTTCTATAGAGTAGCAATATGAAATGGTCTGAGGAATGTCTATATGAGAATAAAGATGTGGCAAGTTAGTAAGATTTTTTAATCAGAGATGTTTTACCCGAGCGTGAAGGGCCAAAGATCACCCAGCAATCACCCATGCATTTCAATGCATCAACGGATGTGATAAACATATCCCCTGTAGGGATCAACAAGATTTATCAGGGGAGGGATGTAGCATTTACTAAACAGATAGCAGCTTTCAGAACAAATCTAATGCAGCAGAGCCCCATGAGAGAAAGCTCTCCCAGAGTAGTGAAAGAGACGAGAATCATAAAAGAAAAAGAAGCCCAAGCACCCACTGCATCAACTGAACCAGACTATTCACCAGCAGAGCTGCAATACAGAAGAAGTATCCACACAAACAGACAGCTACCTCAGAATATATAGCATCCAAGGAAAAAGTATATATGAAGTAGAAGCAATCCTGAGTCACAGGACTGTAGGTTATGGTAACAAGGTGAGGCAGGAGGTTAATGTCAGCTGGCTAGGTTGGCCAGACAAGTATAACACTTGGGTAACAGTCATTGAATTAACACATGTGAAGCAGGGTCCAACCAAAGAGAACAATCCTGAATTAGTAGGGGAGTCAAAAATCAACACTGAAACTGTGGCTGCAGTATCCCCCTTGCAGCTCAGGGGACTACATGAGACTACACCCAGCAAGAGCACTGATGAAAATATTGTGCCCAGCTCAAAGAAAAAAGATCCAGAACAAAACCCTGAATAAAACAGTAAGCAATATTGGTTTACAGTGGAGTGCATTATGGAGCACAGGATCGAGGAGAAAAAAATCCTGAGTAATAATGCTATGCCAAATACATTTCAATACAAAGAGTCTTCTCTGACCTCGCACAATATTCAAGAAACTAAATGCTTTCAAATAAATGTCTATCCAAAATATTGCATGCTAAGTAGTAGAAAGGTGATGACTACATGCATGGGAGGAGGTTCTAGGTCAAGAACATGTTGTTTTAGGTCAAGAACATGCCAAGAACATGCATGTTCGATGTGTCAGTTTTGATGCTATCCCTACTAGGCTTCATGCAACAAGCATGCACCCTTTATATTTGTGCCAGCATTAAATAAAAGTTCCCTTCTTGTCAAATACTAACTAATCTAAGCTAAGTGCCAATTTATGAAAAAAAGTTGAGTTAAAGTTATTGTAACTTAACTGCTAGACAAGACATTACATGGATGTATACAAGCACTTAAATATGAATGATGGATGCGTTCTTGAGGTTGATGTCAACACTGTCCATATCAGGTATTCATTTTTGGTTGGCACTACAGATCACTTCCTCAGCATGTGGCTACTGACTGGCTGAAACAGGGAGTCGACTAACATCTAGATTATGGAATTGTAAATCAGGCTATAAGCATTGGCACATCAACGACCTCCCTTCCATTCAATTTTCCAATGAGCATAAAGGCAAGCTCACATAGGCTCCATTTCTCAGACATTCATCAAGAGCTCCCAAATTCTCTCTTGACATATATACATGCATTGTGTTGGACAATCACGGCTGAGTATCATGTATAATGCACTATGCGCAACTCTGATACTTATCTATACTGTTCATACAATTTGTTTCTGCAGGCTTCATCATCTTGACAAACTTAACCAAAGCTCACTACTCTAACTGATTCTATATGCACACACACTGTGAATGAGGAAGATACATCATATATATATATATATATATATATATATATATATATATATATATATATATATAAACACGCCTATAGACATTCTCAGCGACTGTACACTGTATGTCAAGTAGTGACTTGAGGCAGCCAGAATTGTGTTATCCAATTGGCCATATGCCAAGGCAGCTCCATCTGTGGTGCCATCTTGACTTGATATTGATAGAACATATGCAAAGATTAAAGTTCATTGTGCAACCTTTCTGTATCCAACACTTGCACAAGTTAACAGTTGGGAATTTACCAGCATTTTCTCTCACTGCACTGTGGTGTATTTCACTTACTGCGTTTCTATGGTGATGAAAAGCAAGGAAATATGCAGAAAAGAACTTGTGCTGTGTATGTAAAGACTCACTCATTTTAAAAAAACACAAGTGATATAAGAAGAAAATAATTTTATAATAATTATTTTGTGTGTGCTATCCCATGATGCACATACATCTGACTTTGCTTTGATCAGCTAGTTAACACCCATTTCCCTCACAGAAAATACTTCACCTTAAATACATATCCCTATGAAAACTACATAACTCAGCTAGCAGATACATTTTTCCCTAAGATTCGGTGTTTACACAGGGTACCAATTGACATGTCAAAACAGGTCATACTCATCATTAGTAGTTATCATCTAACCTGATGTAGTTCTGATGCCATCAACTCATTTAATGAGTCCCTAGTCTCATCATATAATTAGTTAGCAACAAGTGTCTATCTTCACCATGAATCATATCTAAATTTCTTAATGTAATGCCGCTTTGTAAAAATTAAGGTCATTCCCGAGTATGTTCCCTAAGACATGTTTACTGTGCAAGAAAAGTAGAGTGGCCAGATAAAATCCTGTCTACAACCCTATGTAATTTTCAGTTTAACAGGTCAAAGCCTCACAAACAAATGGAACAACACCCTAAAATAATGCCTAAAGATCCTAATGTTAAAGGTGCTGGCAAGATTTATGCAGAATCTAGGTTCTTCTACCACTATTGTTTACCAATGAATGATGATTTTCCTTTCTATCCTTACTGAAATGCTTCTAATATTTGAGATAGTAGTAGTTCAGGATATATTATTCCTTAGAATGGCTGAGCATTAACTATAGTTGATGCCATGACTCACCAAGCATCAATTATAGCTGAGGGCTGGCCTAGAATTGACTATACTCAGGATAACTCTATGGGATTTAGCAAAGGCACAGCCCAGGGAAAATTCCTGTCAGAAAGGTCTAGCAACCCACAGCAAGCCTATAATATATTTGTCTGGCTTTAAAGGGTTAACAAATCATGGTCATGTAATACTGTAGGTAGTAGAGGTGAGAGAGGAGTTGGGGAATCAACATATAAGACCTATGATTTTAGGCAGGTTTTGTTATGAGATAATTATATCATTGATCTGCATCTCCACTAACATCTCCACTACCTACCCACTACAGGTAATAATATGGTGTGTCATTATACGACCAAATGTCACAGATCGTCCTGATTTGAACTTTTTTTCTTCTCCCCTTAATAAAATATTCCATATGTCATATACAGTTGTATCTTTGGACTAGTATGATCCGGCTTGGCTAGATCTATGAGGGAAACCATGGTGTCACCTATGCCAGACCCTAATTTATGGTGCCAGAGGGTCAAATGCACCTAGAATGAGCCTTTTTAGTAAATAAAATCTAAAGAATAGACATTCTGCTGTGTGTACTGCTCTATTTATAGAACTATTTGCATATATCGTTTTTGCTGCAGGTCCCCTATATGATGGGTAACATTTTAACACCATCTATGCCTATATGAGCTATATGGTAAATATGTTGTGTGGTCCTCAGTACTTGGGTAGTTTTAAGTAGACACGACTGAGCCCAAAGAAAACATGGCCCTACTTATATTTTAATAAAGTATAAAGATGACTGAAATATGGCATAATAAGCGAATATTATGTGCCTATATAAAGTAAAAGAAATTGTAAGTCTAGCTCCAATAGCCTACCCTGTAGAGCCCATTGACTTTTAACTGTGTGTTAGGGGTAGTTTGACAGTAGACACGACTGAGCCCATGCTTCCACTCATAGCCTCCATGTATTATATACTTTATTAATTGTTATAACATATACATATACGCTAATATCAAAGGAATAATGCCTGTTAGCAACAATATTCTACAGCTGCCATAATAACATTTATAGCCCAATATGTATTAGTAGACACGACTGAGCCCTAGTAGACACGACTGAGCCCTTGGGTGAAAAGGTAATAAGAGAAGACATTATGGTCATCTAAAGTTATTTCTATAATAATTTAGAATGTATTATTCATATTTAAAAAGGAATTTGCTGGTAATTGTGGCCTAATAGATCAGAATGCTTTGTCATACATCAGTTATCACAGTAGACACGACTGAGCCCTCCTTATAAACCTTTCAATCATTATAACATGATTCATACTATGTCCTTTGAATTCCCACCTTATTGCAGCCCTTCTTGTACAATAATTCTATGATATGTGCCATTTTTAATAGAAATGTATGCCTTATACCTACTAAAAGCTATACACTTATGAAAGAGGGATCTGTCGTGTCTACATGCAAACTGGTGCTCTCACATATGATCCTGTACTGTAGACCTAATAATGGTATTTAACCTACCCAAATATATGGTCTCTAATCCCTAACACCTATACTATTTATACAAAAGAAATTGAATCCTTACTCGAAAATTTAATTTGGAGCCCCCTGGCAGCTCAAATCCGGATGATCCATGACATTTGGTCATTATACATGATGATAACATTATACAAATAATGATGACAAATCGATTGAATTCAATGGTTTAACATACACTCTGCTTAAGGTAAAACAAAATGCACCACGCTGTAGCTCTATTTAATCCTATATTTATAGGGAGACCCCTATACATGCTAATGCATGGATTTCTGTCATATTTATGCCATTTATATGGACTGCATATATGTTCCTAGAGAGATCGGAGACCATGGCATGCAACTTTGTTTTTTGAAGCTTTGACATCAGTGCATTATACATGCAAAAGTGTACAGCAGGTAGTATAAGACTGTTTATGAAAACACAAGGCAAAAGGTTTGGGTTTAATATCTGCCTCATTGAATTGTACTGTGGCTACATAATGATCATCCGCTATTTCAGAATATATGTCTTTTATGTATGTTATCAACAGTGTCTAAAATGTCACCAATCACCTTCTGATGTTAATACTTTGACAAGAGTAGAGACATCTAAAGTGACAAAAACCTTTTCCAATTCCAAAATAACACCAAAAACATGCAATTAGTAAATTAACTAAAACCACTGCATGTAGACTCCATTGCAGCTGTGAGTGCCACACTTAAGCTACACCTCATTTCAGGAGGATGCCTTTAGTCTGGTTAACATCCTTTAAATTGCGTACTGCTTGGATATAATAGTACAAAATTATCAACTTCCAGGGAGGATTCCATAGTGTGTGGTGTAACTTATTACAAACAGAACAAGCAGCACCAAATTAAAAACTATGACACAAGACAAATATTTAGAGATGTCTTCATAGTAGAGACATAAGTGATGCAAAAAACAGGAGAGTATTATCATAGATGAAAAGGATACCTTACCAGCTTTTTCATGACACTTTCTATCTGTAGAAGCTGTTATTCATGAATGTACATTATGTGTAAACACAATTATATACATTAAAAGAATGATCATAGTGCAATGTAGATGTTCCTCACTTCAATATCACATCGCTTTTCTCGGATTCTAGTAATAATAATAATGATAATAATAAAGCAGTTCAGCCCCTTTCCTAAACATATACAACCCTTTGTTATTGTAAGAATATCAGTTCTATTTTAGCTATACTCCATCTAGTTTAGGAGTGATTCTAGTGTATGAATCTCCAATTTCCCCCAGTCCCCTCCAACACCTTTATCACTGGTGGGCTTGAGGTAGTAAAATAACTCATTAAAGTTACTCCAATACTAACCACTACTTTAATCCTGTGTTAGTAAAAGTAAGATTCAAAGGGACAGTAGTGTTCTATTAATAAAAAATGATAGTCTTCTATCTTCATCATCATATAATTATGTAGTGAATGAAGGTAGGTGTTTTTTTAGCTTATTCAAATAGACTTATAACCACCACTGTAATCACTGCCACATAATATCCTACTATAAGTTTTAATATTTGCTGGTGGTGGTGGCAAGATGTTTTGCAAAAGAAAAATTCCCTAAAGGCTGGGCCTATGCTAAATCCCATTGAGTTATGATGACTATAGTCAATGCTCAGCCACCCATGGTATCAACTATTGTCGATGCTGGACCAGCAATGGCCTCAACTATAGTTGATGCTTGGCCCTAAAGGGTTAAAGATGGGATAGGAGCCAACTCAGCTAGATTATTTATTTTGCAGTTCACACAGTGGGTTTGTGATCATAGTGTCTACATGAATGGTATCATTAACCCTTTAAGGGCCGCTGCTGCCTCTGGGCAGCATCTGAAATACCCTTGAAAAACCGCTGCTGCCATAGGGCAGCAAAATTGATACCCTAGGGCATCAATACAACTAAATTACAGCTCCTGCTATGAAACAAAGAATAAGAATATTTGAATCAATCCAAATATATTTAACATTCATACTACGTCCTCTTGTCAAAAAAATGTCAATTCTGTCTCCAATACAATTAATTTCACTCCTTAGCCACTATCCCAGGGAGCACATGCTTGCAAAGTTGCATATTCCCATGGAATAGGGCCGGTGGTTAAGTCCCAAATGACATTTTTCAAGGCCAGCAGGGAAAGGGTTAATACACCACTTAATATGATTGAGTCCCAACACAAATATAATAGGGTTGGGTCCTCTAGCGTGTTCTCACCATGTTTACCTGCATGTTTGATGTATTGAGTTTGAGTTTGACTCTAAACTCACCATGTTTACCTGCATGATTGATGTATTTATGAATGTCAGAAATAATTAAACAGTTTGCACACACACACACACACACATTTACATAAGTATTATGAATACAAAAAAATTGTGTAACTGAAAAATATAAATTGACCCCCAAAATGTGAAAGGGTTGGATCCTCTAGCCTGTTCTCACCGTGTTTACCTGCATGTTTGATGCATTTATGAGTAGCAGAAAGAATTAAACAGTTTGCACATACCCACACATTTATATAAGTATTGTGAATACAAAAACATTGGGTAACTGAAAAATTGATCCCCAAATTGGCTCCTAACCCATCTTTAAACCCATCTATAAACAATAGCTACATTTGACATCATCCTGTAACCACTATAACATTCTAACTGGTTTGTGTGTCCCCTCAGTTGGTACTGTATTGGTCCGTATAAGTATGCAGACACTTATCATATAATGTATGAATATATAAATATTTTGATACCCCTGTACTCCAGTACTTATTCAAGACCAGCACTCTTTTTGAAGCCCTAGCATTTTATACAGGCCAATACGGTAAAAACATAAACGGGAGATTGATCATGCCAAGCCCAACTACTGACCAAGTCAGGATATTTTGATATGAATACATAATCATATACATGTACGATTGCTAATGGAAGGAATATGAGAGGTTCTAACGGGAGTAGGGCAATGCGCCCGTGCTGGGTTTAGATACATTTACATTTATTTATTTCGATGTATCTGTATTTATTCAACCTAATAAAACTTTTTTTTAAATCCCACAAGGGAGGTCCTAGAACATAAACCTTGCAGTACCATTGTTTAGATTTCAGTTATCCTAATATTTAGCAAAGTTTCATAAGTATATACTATGGGATGTATTTAACAGTTTGTTAACATATGGGGTGACCATGCGCGCATGGTTTGTCATTCATGGCCCTCACTGGGCAGATTACATTATCCTACCTACTACATAACTCCCCCACCACACTACCCTACCTACTGTAACGCCCACACCTGTTCTACTGACACACCTTATGTAAGTCCCACCTACACTCCACCACTCACCTGTACGTGCCCTACTTTCTTCAGTCCACCACAACAAGTCTTCCCAGGAGGTCAGGTTTTGCTGATACGGACTATATTTTCATCCATGGTGCTCTCTGATTTGGATGAATACGGATCGGAATTTGTCTCCTCCATTGAAATCCTTGGTACATCTCCGTGATTGCCTGTCTGATTTGGTGTCAATTGCTCAGAGCTCATTATGAGAAAATATTGTAGTACTTTTCTATGTAGATGAAGAGCGATGAAATAAAGATGTTACTACACTGACCGTGAAAGATAGAATGGTGTGTGTGTCATTGACTGCATTGATTTAAATAATGAACTGATGGGTGTATAAAACAGAACAAAAAATAATCGGAGTGGTGTAAACATTTACTGTGGGACAGAGACTAGTACACCTGACCGGAAGGGCAAGGTTTGGTTGAGAGAATGTGATAGTATTGGTATGGAAAATTCCACAGCAATAGACATACTCAGTGGTATACCTTTATATGCAGGTTAACCTGTAAAAGCCTGAGAACCTGTTTAAGATGGAACACCTTTCAATGGTGTACCTGTTTCTGCTGGATAACCATCATATACTGGTGAACCAGCTGTCCCTGGATCACCAGTTGTTAAGGTCAACCAGGACAACCAATGAATCATGTCAACCAGGTCAACCAATGAATCCCGGTGAACCTGTTACTACTGGATTACCTGTATGAAGAGGTTTTCCGGATATTACTGGTTTACCTTTAAATACAGGTGTACCTGTGGGAGCTGGTGAGCCTGAATATCCAAGCAAACAGTTAGTTATTCAGCCAGTTCTCCACCGGTGACACTCATTGAAATCAAGCATTAATAAAACATCTATTTGCGGGCTCTATATACATATGAAAATATTATTTGATTATAATGATTTCTAGATGATAAGCATCATATGAATATTGTGCACATTTTACACCAACTTTAAATATAAAATTTTGACATTGGAAGAATTAACAAAAACGAAAGTGTTGACAGCATCAAAAACCATATTAATAATCACATAATCGAAACATCTTTTTTCATAATGAATGGGATTTCTGATAAGATATCTTGAAACATAATATGATAACAATACATGAAAATGTAATACATGATAAACATGATTGACACGTATGACAGCAAAATGGTGGATATAATCCCTCGCATTACTACTACTTACGATAAACACTACAGACTAAGGGCCAGGGATTTTAGATTACCTGTGTAGCAGCAATATAATATTGACCCTGTTCAGAACACAACATGGTAGATAATAATGACAATAATAACAACCACAGCAATACCCCCGACAAATATCAGCCCCTTCTTGATCCAGGAGGCCTTGGTGCTGACGGGTGCTCTAAGCGCTGACATGTTGGTGGTTTCTGCCAGCTTGGTAATCTTCTTGTCCTGTTTCCTCTTCTCGTACTCTGTTTCCGGGTGGTTGTTGATGGCCAGCACCCTCCACCCCTGCAGGTCACGTGTAATGAGCTCACCCAACGGGTCGTCGCGGATCGTGTGGACATACTCGGTGAGGTTTACGGAGGATAGCGCCTCAGACGCGTGGGTTAGTAAGAGGAAACACAGCCGGTTCTTGATGATGTACCGTCCTCGACTGTCCTAGAAGAAAAAAGGGAAGGAATATCTCTTTATTTTTTCATCTCCGGGTATCACTGTTTTGGTGAAATTTTCTCACCCTCAACCAGCCAAATGTCTAACTCTCTACCATGGTGAATAGATCATCGAGGGAGTTATGCATCAAACCCAATGCGGGAAGGCCCACACATATTTCTTAATCTCCAAATTTCACTAAGATACATGTTTTAAGTATATAAGTGGACCTGTTATTTTGAGTCTGGTCTTGATGGTCAGTTTTTGGATTTTTATCTAGCATCAAAATCCTTCACGATATTTAAATGATCGTACTTAAGTATCTCGTGCAATGTTTATTAATTGTGAACAAAATTCGAGGGGACAGTCCAATTAGTAAGGGCACCTGGTAGACATTCCAGTACCAGTTTCAGCAGTCATTGGCTGACAAAAAAGATATAGCTACTAGCGGTGAAGGGCGTTTAATGGCTATTCCAGTGGACATGTAATGGTCAAGGTGGAATAGCCCACCAGTAAGAAATTAAACCACCTAGGGGAGCCTTTGACATCCATTTTGACAGCCACAAAACAGTAAGTGCGATAGAATACAATTGGATACACTCAATCAAGAGCCAGGCCCCAAAAGGGCTGGACATAAAACAGGCAGTACAAAAGTCTCACCTTGAGCTGCCTGACCCTCTTAAGCTGTCTGTCCTCAAACCTGGGGCTGGCCAGATTCACCACCAAAACGTAGAGCTCGTTGTCACTCGTGTTAAACACGTCCTGAAACAAGTAAACCACTTTAGTCCTCAAGGATATACATTTAAGCTCACTCAGAAAAAGGAGTTTCATATCACAGAGCACTGAAGAATATAATTTATAAGTTGGTGTTTTTTACTGATCGCGAAAAAATCTAAAATATAGACTTTTTCGTGAAAAGATTCATCATTTTAGTAGCTAAGAGTTTGTCTTTTAAAGTGGGGAAATGTTTTTAGGTTTTCATTGAAAGTGTGCAAAACAAGGAGTTTTTTCTTTTTAAAAAAAATTCTATGATGCACGTGGTGATGAGATTCATTTGTTTGCGTGGTCTAAGGGCTCTATAGTGCTATTATGGCCTTTGTCACCATGAGGCATGAATTCAGCCCTGGTGAGTAATTCGGGAGTGTATCAATACCCAATAGGGTCGTTATGATGCTTGAATACATCACTGACGAGTTATTAGACAGGATTGCATTCAGGAATTGTGACACAAAGACCATATTGCATGAATGCAGTATGCAACCTTTAAATGGATATATTCATAGAAAAAGATAACTCCTATTGTTGTTATGATTTATACCATTTGTTGAATAACTTGTGATATGACTGTGAGAATTAAATACTGTTTAAAAAATCATGATATCTTTATTTCAAACATGATATAGTTTTGCCCCTCAATGGCTACGATGATCGTCCACAGCACATTATCGGCAACATCAAATTATTTGCAAATAAGCAGAAATGTCTGATGAGATTTAGGATGGGCAGGTTAAAAATCGTTCATTTTCTACTGGTCTACTTTCCTTAGAGAGTCATTGATACAGGTACTTCTGTGAGCTCTTAGTTAATTTTCTAAGGCACAGTATTTTAAGGTGAATAACGTTAAAATATAGGAAGGTTATCATTAAGGCCACTTAAAAAAATAAAATGGTTTCTCATCACCGCGCGCATCATAAAAATCAGCTTTTGAGGAAAACTTTTTTTTTTTTTACTAATTTTTTATGAAAAATATGATAAATATTTCCAAATATTGGGACATTTGGTATCAAATTAAAGCTAATACTGCCAGTAATGCAGTGGGATAGAAATAACTTATTTTTTCTCTACTTTTAAAGATCCATTGAATTCCTAACTACTAAAATGTAAATTTTGGTCATGAAAAAGGTCCATCATCCCATACATTTTAGCCCGCCAGTAAAAAAAAAAAAAAAGCCTCCCTCGTCATATTTTTAAGACCTTGGTGATGAGAAACCACTTTTTTTTTGAGTGGCCTAACTGTGGAAATATTGAATGATACTTACTGCTGTAACTTAATCAGGAGGTGCAGTCTTCTATGGGTGTGTGTCATTATACTGCGTGAATGTTCACATTTAACTTTTTTTTTCTTAAATGCTAACATCCGTGCAGGGTTGATTATAGAGTAAGGTCTAGTTGGTATGAACATATCCGAGCCATTGCTAATCCTTCATTATCCAGGTGCATAGTACTTTATTCCTATTTACTAGACTCCTATTCTAGACTTTTGAGAAATGCTTAGTTTGTAATCAGGGAAAAGACATAATCTATAAGGTTGCCTGGAAACGTATATCAAAAGAAGCAAAGCATAAAGGGCATGTTGATAGAAGAATGAAAGAAAGCAGAAAAAAAAAAAGAAGTTTATTTTCCAGTCAATAGTCTGGCATATAGATAGGGTGGGTGGGGTTTTATATGCATGTCACGAATACATATGATGTGTATTCGTCATCCTGATGCACCACCGCACCACCGTGACACCGCAACAGCGCAGCGCAACACTAATTGGGCCTTAAAGGATTAGGCCACCCGAAAAAATAGACTTGTCTTATCACCACGCACATCTCTAAAATATAATGGGGATTTTTTAACCGCAATTTTCAGTGAAAAAAAAAACATGATTACAAATGGGGAAATATGAGGATATTTGGTATTAAATTAAAACTTACTTAAAGATATTATGACTTAGTGACGGGAAACAAGTTTATATTTTTGGAGTGGCCTTAAGTAGAGTAACATATTAAACTACACCTACTTTGGGAGGGTTCCAGGACCCTGCAGTAATGTATAAACTACACCTAATTTAGGAGGGTTCCAGGACCCTGCAGTAAGTTATAAACTACACCTACTTTGGGAGGGTTCCAGGACCATGCAGTATGGTACAAACTACACCTACTTTGGGAGGGTTCCAGGGCCCTGCAGTAAGGTATAACTGCAGTAACATAAACTACACCGACTTTGGGAGGGTTCCAGGACATGGCAGTAAGGTATAAACTACACCTACTTTGGGAGGGTTCCAGGACCCTACAGTAAGGTTTAACTGGACTACCGTAAAACCTCGCGTATAAGCCTAACTCTCGTATTAGCCGCACCCCGACTTTGGGCCGATCCTATAAGCCGCATCAGCGATCTGATTATGGTGGCTTTAGTACTGTACCATAATAGTAAAAACTTGCGTACAAGCCGCACCCTGACTCTGGGCCGATCCTATAAGCCGCACTGCCAATCTGATTCGAGTATAAGCCGCAGCTTATACGCGAGGTTTTACTGTACCACAAACTACACCTACTTTGGGAGGGTTCCAGGACCCTGCAGTAAAGTATAAACTACACCTACTTTGGGAGGGTTCCAGGGCCCTGCAGTAAAGTATAAACTACACCTACTTTGGGAGGGTTCCAGGACCCTGCAGTAAAGTATAAACTACACCTACTTTGGGAGGGTTCCAGGGTCCTGGCAGTAAGGTATAAACTACACCTACTTTGGGAGGGTTCCAGAACATGGCAGTAAGATATAAACTACACCTACTTTGGGAGGGTTCCAGGACCCCGCAGTAAGCTATAAACTACACCTACTTTGGGAGGGTTCCAGGACCCCGCAGTAAGGTACAAACTACACCTACTTTGGGAGGGTTCCAGGACATGGCAGTAAGCTATAAACTACCCCTACTTTGGGAGGGTTCCAGGACCTGGCAGTAAGGTATAACTGCAGTAACATAAACTACACCTACTTTGGGAGGGTTCCAGGACCTGGCAGTAAGGTATAAACTACACCTACTTTGGGAGGGTTCCAGGACCCTGCAGTAAGGTATAAACTACACCTACTTTGGGAGGGTTCCAGGGCCTGGCAGTAAAGTATAAACTACACCTACTTTGGGAGGGTTCCAGGACCCAGCAGTAAGGTATAAACTACACCTACTTTGGGAGGGTTCCAGGACCCTGCAGTAAGGTATAAACTACACCTACTTTGGGAGGGTTCCAGGACCCTGCAGTAAGATTTAACTGGACTAACATAAACTACACCTACTTTGGGAGGGTTCCAGGACCTGGCAGTAAGATATAAACTACACCTACTTTGGGAGGGTTCCAGGACCCCGCAGTAAGATATAAACTACACCTTATATGGGAGGGTTCCAGGACCCTGCAGTAATGTATAAACTACACCTACTTTGGGAGGGTTCCAGGACATGGCAGTAAGGTATAACTGCAGTAACATAAACTACACCTACTTTGGGAGGGTTCCAGGGCCCGGCAGTAAGGTATAAACTACACCTACTTTGGGAGGGTTCCAGGACCTGGCAGTAAGGTATAAACTACACCTACTTTGGGAGGGTTCCAGGACCCTGCAGTAAGGTTTAAACTACACCTACTTTGGGAGGGTTCCAGGACCCTGCAGTAAGGTTTAAACTACACCTACTTTGGGAGGGTTCCAGGACCTGGCAGTAAGGTATAAACTACACCTACTTTGGGAGGGTTCCAGGACCTGGCAGTAAGGTATAAACTACACCTACTTTGGGAGGGTTCCAGGACCTGGCAGTAAGGTATAAACTTCACCTACTTTAGGAGGGTTCCAGGACCCGGCAGTAAGGTATAAACTACACCTACTTTGGGAGGGTTCCAGGACCCGGCAGTAAGTTATAAACTACACCTACTTTGGGAGGGTTCCATGACCCTGCAGTAAGGTATAAACTACACCTACTTTGGGAGACTTTGGGAGGGTTCCAGGGCCCTGCAGTAAGTTATAAACTACACCTACTTTGGGAGGGTTCCAGGACCCTAAAGTAAGGTTTAACTGGACTAACACAAGCTACACCTACTTTGGGAGGGTTCCAGGACCCGGCAGTAAGGTATAAACTACACCTACTTTGGGAGGGTTCCAGGACCCTGCAGTAAGGTATAAACTACACCTACTTTGGGAGGGTTCCAGGACCCAGCAGTAAGGTATAAACTACACCTACTTTGGGAGGGTTCCAGGACCCGGCCGTGTCGACCACCTCCAGCATGCGGCCTGCCACCTCGGCCGACCTCATCCCGGTATCCATGGTTTCTGCGGCGGCGGAGGACGACACCTGGAAGTCATCACGGTGCAGTAGCGTGTTAGCTGTCGCACTCTTACCCGCTCCTGTCACAAGTAGAGGAACGTTATAGTATTTGTCAACTTACAATATTTGATATCCAGTTTCCATTTTTCAATTTTCTTTATATCAAGTTTCAATATTTTAATGTCAAGTTTAAGTATTTTCATATCAGGTTTTAATAGTTTCATTTCAAGTTCCAATGTCATTGTTCATTTGATATCAAGTCTGCATTTATCCCAGGTTTAGCCTTTTAGGAGTCAAGATCTTTTGGCCATAAATTTTTATATTCAATTGATATCAAGTGTCTTAAGTTTGTTGTTCTGATATATTTTAATATTGAGGTCAATGAGTTTCAATATTTCGATATCAAGTTTCAATATTTTGATTCAATTGATATCAAGTTTCTAAATTTAGTTATCTTGATATATTCTAATATCAGGTTTTAATATTTTGATATCAAGTTTCAATATTTTGATATCAAGTTTCAATATTTTGATGTCAAGTTTCAATAGTTTCACATCAACTTCAGATTTCTTTGTTAATTTGATATCAAGTTCTTCGTTTATCCTAACAGGAGTCAAAATAGAAATGTTGAGATTCAAGTGATATCAAGTTTCTAAAGTTTCTTTTATATAGATAATTAATTAATTTGATATGTTATGAGGTCAAATTTCCATGTTTGACATCTTGGTTTCCATATTTGATATCAAGTTTAGATATTTAGATATTTGATATTTAAGTTTTCATATCTGATACCAAGTTTCAATATTTCGATATCAAGTTTCAAAATTATTATATAGAATTTTCAATACTTTGATATCAAGTTTCATTATTTCAATGTCAAGTTTTGATATTTTGTCACTTGATTTCAACATTTTTAGAGTCAATATAGAATTTCAACATTTCTGCTAATCTCTTCCAGATCTATGGCAAGTCAAAGGAACACCCTTCATATAAGTTTTCAAAAGCATGCTATCTGGTATCAAGTTTCATTGATTTGCTAACGAGTCTCAGTAACCTGACATCAAGTTAAAGTTATTTGATAACTTTTGATAAAAAAAATATGCACATCAAATTTTAATACTTTATATGATGTTTAGATCATTTGATATCAAGTTTTCAAATAGTTGTTATCAATTTTCATTATTTGTAATTCGATATCAAATTTTGAATCTAATATTGTGTTTTACTATTTGATATCAAGTTTCAATTATTTGAAAACAATTTCGAAATATTTGATATCAAATCTTAATATTTTATATCACATTTCAATATCTTATATCAAATTTCAATATTATTGATATCATGATTTCTTGTTGACTTTTAAATGTATATGCAATCCAGAAACAGGATGAATAAATCACAATACATATTGCCATACATACCACTAATACCGACCACGATGAGGCGTATGGAGCGTTCCAGCACGGCTCCCTGCTCGGGGTCGCCTATAGAGGTAAGGTCTAACAGACTACTGTAGGTGTACGACTCCAGGCGCCAGTCCGTGGAGCGCCTCGAATGCTCGTTAGCTGTCGCAAACTGCTGCTCCGTACCTCCCACCTCACGCAGCGAGGCGAGCTTCTCCCGCGGGGTCGCATTGAACCGCGAGCACAGTTCTTCCTGTAAGGGCATCAATATATGATGGTTTTGTACAATTAGGTCTTAGTAGACTCATTTGGTCTGCAACAGCACAGGTCGGACTATCGAGACGTGACTGTATACAATGGCCAAAAAAATGTGGGGGGGGGGGGGGGAATTTCAACCCTTTTCAGCAAAAATCACATAATTCTATATTTCAAAGGAGGGGGGTGGAAAAATGCAGCGCCCCTGTCTTGCGAGGGGGGCAGAAAAATGTTTGCATGCTCTCGCAAAAATCCAACAACCCCCCACCCCGGGCCCTGTTGTTAAAATCTAATTATGTTTACTCCCTTACTTACCAAGGCTGCATTCATGCATCATGACGACAGATGGCATATTCAGAGGCATCTTTCAATTTGGTTACAGATACTATGTATCTTTTTTTCCTTTGAGAATTCAGAAGGCAGCAGCTAATCCATGTATTATCAAGGGTCAAGTGTGTATACTGCTAACAACATATAGATTCATCACCTACATTCAGTTAGCTTTTCTTATTTTATTTTTATCTCAAGTTTTAATCCATGTATATCGAGATATAGATCTGTGATGCTGTGAGGCCAAGGTTTTATCCCTAGAGCAAATTGACATTACTCTCGGTTTTGAAACACAATGAGAGTCCAGGGTGGTATCTGGTAGACAATGAGCTATATTACTAGGCTACTATACTAAACATGATATTCTTTCCTTTTGTGTATTCTCTTATCTAAGGGTAAGTACACTATATATTTTGAACTAACAACTTCATAATTATTATAAGCCAGATTGGGGTTTTTTAAAATTAAAAGTAGAACGTTCAACTTTAATTTTAGAAAATATAGCCTATATCACAGCATGATTGTTTTTGTCTGCTCGTTAGTTAAAGAGATCACAATAATAATCCCGGCGAAAAAGCGACTATTTTTGGTCAGTTTACCTGCCCGTCTCAGCTCAATTCAGTTTTTTGCATCATTTCTTATCAAAACCTACCAAACAAAAACACTGTCAACTTATTTTAAAATAATAATAACAACAGCTCTAAATGAATTCTTATATTGCAATGACAGCTAGTATTTTATTGTTTACCATGCTTGATTACTGTCAACTGTAGTTGTAAAATTCTATAAAGTGATGATTGCTATATAGATATGCCATCAGATACATATATACATATGTATATATAGGTGAGGCTCCACTAGCCGATTTTATTCACAAATCGGGGCTATTCTCACGAATCTGACTCAGTTGTATACCATAGCAATTACATGCATAAACAGGGGGGGGGGGCACTATACACCCTGCCACAGGTCTGTGTTTGTAAATAATGTTTATGTTTATAAACAAGTGGAAAATAGAATTGCCAAGGCTATGTACGACGATTTAGGTCCCGATTTAGGTCCCGATTTTACAACCAAGGCCGATTTTGGCTCCCCATCCCATATCTAACAGGTTTGATTTTCATTGGTCTGATCTGCAGGCCGATCTATATACAATTTATACAGAAAATGAATGGATTAATCGGCCAGATATATTTCTGAAGGCTTTGTTTATACCTGAACAAACTGTATAGACATGTATGATCGGATCGTGAGAATTGCCCAAAATATCGGGTAGTGGAGTCCCAGCTTATAGAGGCAGCTATGTTGTGGGATTACAGCAGATAAGGACCCAGATAATGCTGTAGACTTGGCTCCTGTCTCATCATGCTGTCAACATGGTAGGTCTACATGTGGAAACACATGTATACATCAACTCACACCCCCTTTTCTGTACCTCCTCCAACTCTATGTATTACACAGCTAAATGTGGAGAGATGAGGCCCTGTGTTTCTGCCTTCAGGTGGGACCCAGCGCTACCTACATGGAGACGAGACACATGCAGAACGGGGCAGACTCCTTGACCTATGAGACCTAAAGATTCTAGACCAGTGTGGATTAGTTTCACATTGACCCTGGGGATAGTTACTGAAGGGCTGCATGCAGATTTTATACACCAATTTGTAGAGTACCCCTGATATCTATTGTGGGGTGATTTTCAGCAACTGTTTACAGAAATGGTAGATATCATATTGTGTACTTACCAGTGGTATAGCTGTCATGTTGTTGATGTGAGGGGGGCCACGTAACCGTTGTGTACTAACTCATGTATGGGGACTATAAGTGGATATATCACATTATCAGGACTATCGGGGTGCCTCGAGGCCTGGTGACAGCCCAGTGGAGGCTACAGGGCTCTGTACGTATAGCACAACTTAAGCCTTTAAGAGTCGCATAGTGCTATGATGCGCTGTGTCCTTTGTTGGCATGATGCATTCATGCATCATGCCGACTATTCAGGAGTGTATCAACTCAGTATGATCGGCATGATGCATGTTTGCAGCGCTGGAGAGTTACTCACCAGGGCTGCATTCATGCATCATGATGACAAAGGGCATGATGTAGTAAAGCATCATGCGACCCATAAATGGTTAGTCCACACACCTTGACCTGGTCCACACCAAACTTAAGATATATTGATTTTTATTTTTTTCTTAGCTGTTGCATGTTGAGATGTATTTACGTAGATTGCTGATAAGATAAGGTAGTGGAGGAGATACCGTAAATTCTCGTGTATAATAACTCAAGTATTAGCCGCACAAATCTTATAAGCCTCAGAGAGGATCTGAAAATTGCTATTTAGTACTGTAGTAACTCGGGTGTAAGCTGCACCCCAACCTTCTGGCCCTAGACCCTTAAATTCAACATGGCGATATGGACCGTTTTGAGGCTTAGTGACATGGGACAGGAGGAAAAATTTGATAGTGACATGGGGCATTGGATATTTCTTAAAATCAATATGGCGACATGGGCATATCTTAGAATCGACATGGGACATGGGGACCCCCCTATCAAGTTGGCATTTCTGGCTCCCGCGTCGAGGGTGAAATCAACAACGTCAAACTAACACAATAGGCCTGATTCTAGTCTCGACACACGCACGAACGCTTGGAGCTCATCGACACTGCAAAAATGTCTGCCATTGAAACAAGACGAAAGAAAAAGACCGGTTCTTGTCTTGTACAGCCCGGAGCCTCACCAGCGGACATTATAGAGGCCATAAACTCCCTTGACGTACGACTGTCACAACAAGAAGAGTTCGCCGACAAGACCAACGACACCTTGAAAGCGCTTCAAACCTCGATTGAAAATATAAACTCAACCAATACCACGCAGACGACATTATTAAATGACATCAGGAAGAGCCTTGAAGCTAACGCCAGCAGTTTGACAGAGGTAAACAAATCTCTCCAGAATTCTGACCAGACGGTGGGGAGGCTGTCACTAATTGCTGACGCTTCCACTCGTATTATTGCGGAGCATCAACTAAAACATGAGAAAAATGAGAAGACAGAGCTCAAAAAGGTTGTAGTAGTTGAAGGGAAGCCTGAGAATAGTAACGAGGATCTGAATGATTTTACAGCACAACTGTTGACAGACACCGGTGTTGACTTTGGCACAGGCTTAGTTGAGAGTGTAGTGCGAGTCGGCCCGTATAGGCGTCAACAAAGGAACCAAGATGGCGGCGGTGACAACCAACGTAAACAAAAACCCAGGCCCGTTCGCATATCGTTCTACAGTCAACAATGCAAGTCTGAGCTGCAGAGAGGTCTGAAATACCTGAGAGACGATCCAGATAAGTGGGACAATATCTCTGTTGGTGATGAATTGAATGAGGAGGAGAAGCGTGAATTTATGGACCTGAGGTCGATGTTTTTCCTCGCCCGGGGAAAGAATTACGATTGCAAACTTCGCCAGCGAGCAGTCATAATAAATGGAATCTCATATGGTCACAGCAGACTTTTCAACCTGCCACACCCCGAGCTCACCATGGAGGCTGCTACTACCGCCTATACACAAGACGGCATCATGTTCCGCTCGCAACATCACCGATTGTCAAACTTGTATCCATGCCAGATAGACTATGAAGGTACAACATACTCCAGCGTTGAGCAGGCCTTTCAACATCTCAAGGCACGAACCTGTAAAGACGAGAGGCAAGCACAGATAATAATGTCCATACACAACCCGTATCACATTATGAGTGAAGGCAACAAGACCAGGGGAAACCAGGAATGGAACAAAATAGCTGAGCAGACTCTATATAAACTCAATGCCATCAAGTTTAATGATGCTTCAAACAAGGACTACCTACTGTCGACGGGCGCAAACTTCTTATACGAAGCCAGTTTCCACCCTGTTTGGGGGGTTGGACTGCACTTGGGACAAAAGGGTCGGTGTACAAACGGCAATCATCCAGGGCAGAGCCTACACGGAAAGCTGCTATGCACCCTACGTGACAACATCCGCAAACAAGCACCTCCACCTGGCACCTAATAGAGTAGTCAAGACGACACATGTATTCATTTAATATTATTTACTAAAATTAATAAGTAATACTAAAATAGAAATAGAAACATTATAAATAATAGCCCACACTGCTTGGAAATTTAAAACCATTTATAGCAAATGAAAACTATGTACAAATTAACAAACCATTACATGTTCTAAATTCTTCCAGTCTTTTACATAGTGAACGCCCTACCGGTAGTACCTACATACAACCTTTAGAAAGTTATGAATTTAGTCTACTCAGTGGAGATGGACCAACTGTAATTATGTGGTTTCTGATAGAAATATCCTCGTAAAATACATGTTTAAAGCTGAATTTACCGGTACTACAAAGGTCTACTTGGCATCTAAAGAGATGCTATATATAGTCAATCTACTCCTACATATACAATTTAATGTTTATTGTTCAATAGTAGACACCTACAATACTTTTCAATGTACTTTCTGGCTGTATTTATATTTATTTTACACTTCTTGTGATACAAATGGTTATATTATCTGGGTACCGGTATATGCTATGCCTTGGTGGTCGAATACACAGTGTTTGGTGCTGCCACCTGTCGTCTCAAATCTGAACTACGCATATTGCATACTGTGTTAAACTTCACCTTAACGTGTTTCTGTATGATTGTAAAATACTACAGCCCTATTGGTATTCGATCCATCTTGTACATGTAGAAGTTTATACGTGTTAATTGTATCTTTTGGCGCTGGGACAGGTAGCCAACCTCAGCCTTATAAGGTATGATAGAGACGGCAGGCCATCAGAGCCGATTGCCTACTCAGGGTAGGGGGGGGGGGTTTACAATTTGTATTTTTGTACCAAATTTGCCTGTAAAAATATTTGTGCTACTTAAGCAGATAGACAGTCAAACTCACACATTTGTTCGAGATAATGGGTGAATGTCCTAATTTTGGTAGGGGTTTCTCTATCGTGCATTTAAATGCTAGAAGCATCAGAAATAAAAAGGCTGGTATTAAAACAGAACTTAGTAACAAACAAATAGATGTTCTTCTCTTCTCGGAAACTTTTTTAAATGAAACAGATAATGATTTTGATTATTTATTGCCTCACTACAGCTTGTATCGTCATGATAGGGTCAGTGTTCACAGGGGTGGAGGGTTAGTGGCTCATATTGCTGATACGCTCACGTGCTCATCAGAAATGTTTCGTCATTTGAATCGAGGCTCAGTCGATATAGAAGTGCAATGGCTCTTTGTACAGAAAGGCAAATCTAAAAAGACCATTATTGGCAATGTATATAGACCTCCTAATGGGTCTTTAATTAATTTCTGTAATGTTATGAAAGCCTTGCTACTACAAATACATGCGATTGATTCATATGATATTGTTGCTATTGGTGATTTTAATGTGGATGCATTGGTGGATGACGATGAAAGGTCTTTACTGTATGAGACTGTGAGTCTGTCAGACTTCCATATGGAACAACTTATTAATAGCGTAACTACAGGTTTCAATACTGGAATCGATCTTATTTTTACAAATTGTAGAAATATATTGTCATATGGACCGCTGAACATACATCTTAGTGATCACTGCCTATATTCATGCTAAGAAAACATGACAGTGTTAAACTAGGTTACCGTATCTTTACAGGACGGTCTTATAAAAATCTAAATGTTGATGAATTTCTACACAATCTTGATACATTAGATTGGCATGCTTTTGATCAATCAGAAAATGTTGATGTTTGTTGGGAAATTTTCGAAAATGCTATGTATAATGAATTAAATAATTCGTGCCCTATTAGGGAATTTCGAGTCAAGGATCAGAGTGACCCATGGATGTCAAACTACCTCCTTGAACGCGCTAATGACAAGAACATGGCTCTTGCTAACGCTCGTAAATCTGGTTCTATTGTTGATTGGCATTATGCCAGAAATTTGAGGAATAATGTTAATGTAGAAAGAGAGGAGGCCAGACACACATATTTTAAATCTGAGTGTGAGGATTCTGTAAAGGATAGCAAGAAATTCTGGAAAATTATTAGACAAATCATCCCTTCCAAAAAAAAAACCACAGTAGGTATAAATTTAATGGACGATAATGGTACCCCTATTCCCCTAGAAAATACCGCGGAATTTATTAACAATTTTTTTGCCGAGATAGGCCCAAAACTCGCAGCCTCACACACAGATGAATGGTCCTTCCAAGGGACTGTCTGTGATCATATTATGCCTGATTTTGATGTTACTGACGATGAGATTGTAAAATGTTTAAAGGATCTTGATATAACAAAGTCTTCTTCCTTGAATTATGTACCGACAAAAATCTTTAAGATTACATGTCTACATTTTATAGAAAGATTTATAAAAATAATACGTTTGTGTTTCACCTCTGGTAAAATTCCTGATACTTGGAAGATAGCTATGGTTACTCCACTGCCTAAGAGTGGCGATATGAGCAAGGTCACAAATTTCCGTCCTATAAGTGTGTTACCGGTACCAGGGAAAATACTTGAACGTCTAATGCATAACAAGTTTTCTGATCACCTATCTTTACATAGTATTTTAGCCCCCCAGCAAGGAGGGTATCAGCAAGGAAAGTCTACTGTTGATACCATTAGTACTTTTGTTGACGACATACTAAAAAATAGAAATAATGGGAACATAACAATGGCTGCCTTTATAGATATCAAAAAGGCTTTTGATTCCGTAAATTTCCAAATTTTATTAGAAAAATTGGGATTTTACGGGATCAGAGGCAAAAATTTGGACTTAGTAAAAAATTATTTGAATAATAGGAAACAAGTCACAAATGCTAATAATGTTAAGTCTAGTGAGGCTAGCTTATCTTGCGGTGTCCCACAGGGTTCCATATTGGGCCCATTGTTCTTTTTATTATATATAAATGACTGCATTTTACCTACTGATCAGCATAAGACTATGTTATATGCTGATGATTCTGTCTTGTATGTATCAGGCAAAGACTTTAAGCTACTAGAAAGAGGTCTAAACGATGCCTTGAGTCTTTTTTCCAACTGGTCTAGCAAAAATAAATTATCTGTTAATGAATCGAAAACAAAGGTAATGGTTTTCGCAGCAGTACCAACACTCAAACGCCTTCCAAAGCCCACGGTAAAATTGAAAGACACTGTGCTCAAGCAGGTTATTTCGTATAAGTATCTAGGTATTATTCTCGATCAGGAGCTTAATTTTTCCTTGCATATCAAGGATTTAATAAAAGACATCAAGTTTAAGTCATTAATGTTGTATTACCTTGGTAAAATGATGTCTAGCAAAATCCTATTAAGGGTTTATATCACGTATGTACTGCCTCTTATAGATTATGCCGACATATTATATGGTGCTGCAAACACAGACTTACTAGCCTTGTTACAAAGGAAGCAGAATAAATGCTTAAAAACATGTCTGGGCCTGAATATATTGACCCCTTCAGTTGATGTCCATCGTCTTGCGAAACTACCTATACTAAGCGAGCGTAGAATATACCATACTAAGTTGTTAGCTTTTAAGAGAGTCCATAGTGGTGGTCTGTACCTACAGAATGTGATTAGGCCAACTCGTGCGAATGTGGCACCCTTATTGAATTACGAGACTATCCATTCCGCAGCATATGAAAAATGCCCTGAGGTGATGTGTGCCAGGCTTTGGAACGAGCAAACTGCTGATATTAGGTCATTAAACATCCAATGTGATTACAAAGACAAAGTCAAAGAGGTGATGCTAAATACTATCCCTAAGTAATTTATATTATCTCCGTATACCTAGATGTATTGAAATTAATTAATTTATTATGGGGTGACACACGACTTAAAACATGTTTCTTTTTGTCGCATATTTTGTCCTAACGTTACTAAAGTAAACGTGCCCTTTATACATGAATCAAGCCCATGGTAAGGGCATAATATTATCTGTTGATAAGCCCTTCCCATAACTTTATTTCTCAAATTCTGCTATCATCGAGTACCGGTAAACGTGTATGAAATACTTCACTCTTTATATTGAGTACCGGTAAACGCGTATGAAATATCTTTCTCTTTATATTGAGTCACCAGTATGGAGAAGCACATGTATGTCATACATTGTAAAAACTTCACTCGGATCATATGTGAGAAATAAAGTTAAAATGTTGTTCAAAAAAAAAAAAAAGGGCCCCAACCTTGGGCCGATCCTATAAGCCGCACTGGCGATCTGACTCACATACTAGCCGCAACTACTACGCGAAAACTTACGGTAGGTAACAGAGCCCGCCATGGCAGCAGTCTGTAGCCTCGATATGGGTGTAACAGGTAGACTACAGCGCCATGGTAAGCTACACCACAGTTAGAGGTAGAGCATTATTTTCCTGTTGATTTTAGCTTTCCAACGGTATATCATACTGCAACTTTCTTTTTTTCTTTGTATTTTTTTTCTCTGGATCACACATCGGAAAGAATTAAAAGAAAGCAGTTTCCAGTTTTATTCTTATTCTGTTTTTGGCCTTTCCCAATGCGGCGGGCCCGTAAACCAAAACACTAAAATGAAGTCAGGCCTAACATTTACGTTTAACTACAGCTCCTTGAATCAGCGCCTCATGCTGGTAACAGGCTGTGTCTCACGACAATGGGCCAATGTTTTCATCTATGACCGGGTGGGTGCGGTCTATGACCGGGTGCCGTCTATGACCGGGTGCCGTCTATGACCGGGTGCCGTCTATGACCGGGTGCCGTCTATGACCGGCTAGCAAGGAAAGGCAAAGGTTAACATTCAAACAACCCCACAAACTGCATGGCCAGGATATAACAGCCGCCATGATATTTTTTTAATCCCTAAGATATCACAGTAGGCCTATAAAAAGAAACACAAACAAAAAAATTTCCAGATAGCCGGTCATAGATGACACCCGGTCATAGACGGCACCCGGTCATAGACAAACACATTGGCCCAAGTTTGTGAGACACAGCCAACAGCAATACCAGCCAGTCTCTGGACACATCAGGGAGGGTACAGTATAATGGGTGTGGATGGATTTCTTAACATCAACATGCGAAATGGAGCTTAGTGACATGATGGGAAAAAAGTGGCCTGACATAGAGTATTACATTTTCTTAAATTCGACATGGGATATGATAGGTTCTTATAGCTTATAGGCGCCATGGGACATTGGGATTTAAGTGACAGGTGAGATGGCCATTTCCTACATTTGACATGCGGCATGGGCCCTCTGCCCCATCTAGACGAAGTACATGTATAGCTTCCTGGTAAACCCGACAGGACCTACGTTGGGGGACAAGATGGCGGCCCACACAGAACATCCCTTTATGTAGCGTAGGATACTTTAGATCATACGATAAGTTTACTTTCGGTTCATTATCCTAACTTTCCCCATGGTGTAGGAAAGATGTATATGCCATACATTGTTTGGCCTCACTATATAAGGGCCTTCTATTTTAATTGTCATGCTCCTGAATTGTTTGTGTAGTTTAACGTGGTCATATTCAAAATGATAGAATATAAGAGATGAGCTTAAGACAGAAATGCCGCTCTTACATTTACCGAAGCAAGGGTTCTTTAACCTCCGACACCACATAGACATGGTGTGAGACATGCCTTTGATATGCTGTAAGTCTACCACAGCATGTGAGAGGGCAGCCATTGGTGTAGTCAGGAAGCAATAAAGACTCCAAGCTCATACAACTGTGTGCCATCAGTCTGGAGTATGCCCCCTAAAGAAATGTCCGATTTCCCTATAGGGCCTATCTCAATGAACCAGATATATTTCCCAATCTTCAGAAGTAACATAAAATAATTCTCAACTGGAAATAAGACAGTAACATGTTGAAGTAAGATATGTACAATTGTGTTTATTTGCAGTCTAGCATCTACAGAACTCATAATGTCTTATTTTACATCAATGTCTTATTTACATGTATATACACAATAGCATCCAACACATAGCTAGCACCATCACTATATCAGAATCAACAAGGCATCAACTTTTCTCTCATTTCGCTCACATCAAATACCTTTGTGGTATGACATTAAACAATGTAGCAGACCCTTGTTCAGCAGCAGCAGTAGCTGTGGGCGTCTGACATATAAAAGTTATTGTCAAGGTCATATAAAGGTCATATGAAAGTCATATGAAGGTTAGATACCAAGGTCATATATGAAAGTCATGTAAAGGTCATATGAAGGTCACATACCAAGGTCATATGAAAGTCATGAAGGTCAAATACCAAGGTCATATATGAAGGTCATAGACCAAGGTCATTTACCAACCTCATATGAAGGTCATTTACCAAGGTCATATAAAGGTCATATATAAAGATCAAATGAAGCTGACACCTGTCTGCTTGCATCGCGTGTTCCTCATGTTGACAAGTTATCAAAACTTCCCTGAACTTGTCAAGCAGCATCAATAGCTGGGAGTGGCTTACTTATCTAGGTCATTTATAGGTTGAATCAGGGTCATATGAAGGTTATATATGAAGGTCGCATGAAGGTCACGTAGGTAGACCTGCTATGGCGGGGTCCTCGTGTTGACAAGTTATAAGAACGTCCCTGAACTTGTCAAGCAGCATCAGGAGCTGTGAGCGTCTGACGTTCTCGTAGTACATGATCTCCTCCAAATGGTGCTTCCCGTTAAAGTACGGACACAACCTGCAACATCAGGGGGGAGAGTGTTAAAGTATGGACACAACCTGCAACATCAGGGGGAGAGTGTTTAAGTATGGACACAACCTGCAACATCAGGGGGGAGAGTGTTAATGTATGGACACAGTCTGCAACATCAGGGGGGAGAGTGTTAAAGTACAGCCTACAACACATCGGGGGGGAGAATGCTAAAGTACAGCCTACAACACATCAGGGGGGAGAATGCTAAAGTACAACCTACAACACATAAGGGGGGAGAATGTTAATGTACAACCTACAGGCTGTGTCTCACGACCTTGGGCCAATGTTTTTGTCTCTGACCGGGTGCCAGCTCTGACCGGGTGCCAGCTCTGACCGGGTGCCCGCTCTGACCGGCCTGAATAAAAACGGGTTATTTAGGGCAGATGATGATAAAAATGGACAACTAATGACTCGTTTAGAGAGTTATAACATCCATTAACCTTTTCAGCCAAATTCTATCTCCATCTGCCCTAAATTACCCGATTTTATTCAGGCCGATCAGAGCTGGCACCCGGTCAGACTTGGCACCCGGTCAGAGCTGGCAGCCGGTCAGAGACAAAAACATTGGCCCAAGGTCGTGAGACACAGCCTACAAGTACAACACATCAGAGGGGAGAGTGTTAAAGTACAGCCTACAACACACCAGGGGGGAGAGTGTTAGAGTACAGCCTGCAACACACCAGGGGGGAGAGTGTTAAAGTACAGCCTACAACACACCAGGGGGGAGAGTGTTAGAGTACAGCCTGCAACACATCAGGGGGGAGAGTGTTAAAGTACAGCCTACAACACACCAGGGGGGAGAGTGTTAGAGTACAGCCTGCAACACACCAGGGGGGAGAGTGTTAAAGTACAGCCTACAACACACCAGGGGGGAGAGTGTTAGAGTACAGCCTGCAACACATCAGGGGGGAGAGTGTTAAAGTACAGCCTACAACACATCAGAGGGGAGTTGCCACTCTGTTGTAGATAAAATGTAAGAAATCTTACAATTTTGGTCAGATTTCTGTAGGAAATTAACATAATTTGATACAAACATTCCCAGCCAAAAAGTAGGAATTCCTACAAAAGTAGGAAAAGTGGCATCTTTTGATAGGTCAGATGTAATTAAGAAACCCACTGACCGTGTGAACAGTTTGAAGTCGTCCTGGTTGTTAGCGGCGGGACAGTTGAGCACGAGCTGCCTCTGGGCGGGGGTGAGGGCAGCCAGCACCGAGTCCCTCAGTAGCCACTCCTTCCGGGCCTCCTCCGTGACGGCCGTCACAGAGCTGCTCGTCACGTCCACAGACGCCGACTTGGTGCTGAATGTACTGAAGGTGCTGTGTTCTGGGGACCCCTCACTCATCGCTGTAATATGGAGGAGGTTAACCCTTTAACATTATGTTAACACTTTAACCCTTTACCGACAGCATGTCGCTAAAAGTTGACATTTGTCGTCATGCTCAACCAATTTAGCCGCCACAAGTAATTTGGTGGTGCTGCATTGACCCTTTAGGACTATCTGAACCCTGTAGGGTCGGCATGATGCTTGAATGCAGCGCTGGCGAGTTACTCGCCAGGGCTGCATTCATGCATCATGACGACCAAGGGCATGATGACACTCCTTCCGGGCGTCCTCTGTGACGGCTGTCACCGAGCTGCTCGTCACGTCCACGGACGCCGACTTGGTGCTGAATGTACTGAAGGTGCTGTGTTCTGGGGACCCCTCACTCATCGCTGTAATATGGAGGAGGTTAACCCTTTAACAACAGCAACATATTAACCTGTTAATCCTTGTAGCTAAAAGCTGATTTTTTTTGTCATCCTGATGCACCATTGCAGCCCCAGCAAGTAACTTGCCAGTACTGTACTGGAGCATCATGCTGACCCTTTGAGAGTGTCTGATACCGGTAGGGTCGGCATGATGCTTGAATGCAGCACTAGCGAGTTACTCGCCAGGGCTGCATTCATGCATCATGCCGACCAAGGGCACAGACGCTGACTTGGCTTAAATGTACTGAAGGTGCTGTGTTCTGGGGACCCCTCACCCATCGCTGTAATATGGAGGAGGTTATCCCTTTAACAATAGCAACATATTAACCCTTTAAGGACTGCAGTAGGTCATTAACCCTTTAACGAGCTCCGGGGAGCCCTCACCCATCGCTGCAAGGTGGAGGTTAAAGGTTTAAAGACACCGATGGTGGTCGAGCAATGCTCGAATTAGACTACCTACAATATTCAAGAAATGGCAATACAATTGAGTTGAGTTACTCGCCAAGGCTGCATTCATGCATCATGACGACCATGAGTATAATGACACACCTTCCTGGTCATCATGTTAAGCCTTTGATGACTCCAGTAAGTCATTAACATATTTAATTAACCCTTTAAGGCCTAACGTTGACTATAGTCGACACCATGGCAGGCCTAGCGTCGACTATAGTCGACACCATGGCAGGCCTAGCGTCAACTATAGTGGACACCATGGCAGGCCTAGCGTCAACTATAGTGGACACCATGGCAGGCCTAGCGTCAACTATAGTCGACACCATGGCAGGCCTAGCGTCAACTATAGTCGACACCATGGCAGGCCTAGCGTCAACTATAGTGGACACCATGGCAGGCCTAGCGTCAACTATAGTCGACACCATGGCAGGCCTAGCGTCAACTATAGTGGACACCATGGCAGGCTTAGCGTCAACTATAGTGGACACCATGGCAGGCTTAGCGTCAACTATAGTCGACACCATGGCAGGCCTAGCGTCAACTATAGTGGACACCATGGCAGGCTTAGCGTCAACTATAGTCGACACCATGGCAGGCCTAGCGTCAACTATAGTGGACACCATGGCAGGCTTAGCGTCAACTATAGTGGACACCATGACACGCCTAGCGTCGACTAAAAATTCTTCCAGCCGCGCCGGTGTGGGGAGTGTTTTGGTAACACCGGTAGCGAGGCAGGCGGCGTCCTTAGTTACCATCTGCGCGCCACCTGGGTGCAGTTCTGGCTCCTTACGTAATACTAGCATTAACCTACAGTCAATCCGGCCCAACATGGAATTAAATTGAGGTCCGTCCTTCTGGGAACTGGTACTTCATAGAGGTCGCCCCCACAGCAAGCCAAACATTTTTTGGTAAGGACTGGTTAAGGAGCTCCTGGAAGCCCTCACTCATGGCTGCAAGGTGGAGGTTAAAGGTTTAACAACAGAATCATGTAAGGCCTTTAAACTTTTACTGCATGTCGCTAAAAGATGAGATGTGTTGTCGTGATTCACCATTGCAGCACCTGCAAGTAACTCACCAGTGCATTCATTCATAGAAATATTATTAATAAATCCAAATCATTCTCACCTGAGCTGAATTCTGCGTAATTCCCAAACTTCGTTATGTCATCTTCGAGCGAGGCTGAGAAGACGCTGTCCCGCATTGTGGGGTCAAAGGTTGTGCTGCGGCCTTCTGACATGGGGAGGAGGAAGACGTAGATGTGGAGCTGTATCAGCAGTCTGTGCTGCAGCATCCAGACCACCATCTGTACCTGCTGGGTCTGTGTGGGGGCACAAGAAACAGTAGTGTAAGTATTAGTAGTGGTATTAGATTATATATTAGAAATATATGGAGCTATGTAGACCTATATAATATAGTCATACATGTATGGGGCTGTATCAGCAGTCTGTGCTGTAGCATCCACACCACCATCTGAACCTGCTGGGTCTGTGTGGGAGCACAAGGAACAGTAGTATAAGTATTAGTAGTGGTATTAGATTATATATTAGAAATATATAGAGCTATGTAGACCTATATAATATAGTCATACATGTATGGGCTGTATGAGGAGTTTGTGCTGTAGCATCCAGACCACCATCTGAACCTGCTGGGTCTGTGTGGGACACAAGGAACAGTAGTGTCAGTAGTGGTAGTGGTATTAGATGTAGTAGTTTATATATGTAGACCTATATATAGTTATACATGTATAGGGCTGTATGAGGAGTCTGTGCTGCAGTATCCACACCACCATCTGAACCTGAAAAATACAGTAAATTGTGATATCTTAATTATCATATTGCATTATGTTTTAGTTAAGATAAACCATCCCAAGTATTTTTAGACAATCATGTAAGCTACATAGGCTGTCTGATAGTTGCTACTTTAGTACAACCTTTGTACAAGCCACACCCTATGTATAGACATGTTTGGTATCAAATTAAACCTGGGTTTGATTTGCGAGAACTCAGTCAGCACAGTTGGTAATGACATAGATATGAGAGATATAAGGAAAGCCTTTGACACCATGCACCATGACTACTGGTGTCCCTCAGGGCAGCATGTTTGATCCTACATGCGAGTCAATGTACCTGTTGTTGTGGCAGTCCCAGGACGTCGCGGTGTTCCCCCAGGGGTGTGGGCAGCGAGAACTCAGCCAGCACGGCCGGTAACGACATCCCGCCAAACGCCTTTGCAAACTTCTCCACCACCCACGAGTTCCTGAAAAACATGCATACAAAATTTGTATTAACTTGTGAGTGAGTGATTGAGTAATGAGGGTTTAACACCATTTCAACAGCTAGGGTCATATTCATAGCGCGATATCAACTCCAAGTAATCTATGAATGAAGTTATTGTTCAATTGTTCTTCAATATCGTATTCAACACTGCATGGACCATCTGGTTTATGCAACTTTAAGCAAAAGATAAAGTTGATAAATGGCCTTCCCTCGGCAGCTTGAAGCCACATTAAATACCTTTAACTCTTTTTTTTAATCAAATTAAAGTTGCTAAAGCTGCTGGAAGAAGACCTTTAATCAACTTAAAATATGCTTAAAATTGCTTGAATTGCATGGGGGTGTAGGTGGAGGGTTCCCATGTTGCATGTCGATTTTAAGAAATGTCCATATCACATGTCCATGTCGCTTAATAATCCCCATATCCCATATCGATTTTAAGAATTGCTCATGTCACCTGTCCCTATCTTTTCAAATCTCATGTCATATGTCAGTAGGCCTCATGTCGCATGTCGATTTTAAATGGCCATGATGATGTGTCGAATTTAGCAATTCACCCCCATTACATATAGGCCACACCAAAAAAAAAGTTGGTCTACGGATTTTGATTCCATAAATTAGGTGCGGCAGGCCGAATTTCTTTTTTTTCTAACTTTTTGTTTTGTCTTTGGATTTCAACCTTGCATTAGTGGAGCGGGATATTTATTTAAATTTTTTTTAATGCAAATTGACTTTTTTTCAAACCCAAATTTACTGGCCCGATTAGAGGAAAAGCCACCTAAAAAAAAGAAATGCAATTTTCCAGGAAATGGTGCGGGCGCTGTCCGTAGACACTTTCTTTTTAGAAAAAAAAATATAGAATTTTCGAAAATATGGTGCGGGAAATCCGTAGACCAACTTTTTATTTTGGTGTGGCCATATCTTCAAAATATGTATTCAAAAGATATTTAGCGGTACTTACACGCTGGTGTTGGTGGTGGGGTTGACGGTGTAGACGTTGCTCTCACACAGGGGGTAGACGATGATGGCTTTACCCCAGTACACCAGGTGCTGCACCAGCTGGAACGTCTGTAAGGTAACAATATACCGTAAATTCCTGCGTATTACCCGCATCTCGCGTATAACCCGCACCCCCAACTCAGGAGAGTACTATAACCCGTTTTTGGATTTGGAAATCTCAATTTTAGTACTGATCTTTAATAATAAAAACCCTCGTATAACCCGCACCCTATATTGGCATGTTTGGTATCAAATGAAAGCTGTGTCTGGTTCGCGTGCAACCCGCGGGTAGTACGCGGGAATTTACGGGTAGCTGAGTTCAATAGAATACAATTGCATACAAGAATCATGTGCCAGACCCCAAGTATGGTACTGCATGAGCTCGAAGCAACATATGTATACCTCAGGAAGATTTTTTTATCTTAATGAGAACTAAACTTAGATTTCAGCTGTTTTGAGTGAAATAAGTCTATGTGTTACTTTAGCATACAAAGGGCGCAGGCGCAAATGATCTTCAAGTATATTAACGCTGTAGAGCCGGCATAATGCTTGAATGGGTTACTCGCCAGGTTTATTATTCATGCATCATGATAAACAGAAGGCATAAATGTGCCTCTACATGAGTAAAAAATTACACGGGTGACACAGCCCTTTTAAAAATCGACACAGCCCTTTCTAAAAATCGACACGGGTAACACAGCCCTTTTAGAAATCAACAGACACAAACATTTCTACAAGATCCTAGTATATGTTTGATACATAAAAACGACATAGCCCTCTTGATAAAAATCGACACAGCGACATGGTCAAAATTGTGGGTACCCATGTAGAGGCAGATAAATCCACTATGTATGCAGCCCTTTAAGGCCACTCCAAATAATATCCTTGTTTCTCATCACCGCGCGCATCACCAAAGTTGTGTTTTGACGATTCTTTATTTATTTTTTTTGTAAAAATTTTAATGAAAAAAACATGATAAATAATTGACAAGTATGGTCATATTTTATATCAAATTGAGGCCTACAGTGCTGCAAATGCGATGGGATAGAGAAAACATCCATATTCACAACATGTGTACATCATTCATCTTTTATTCACTAAAAAATAAATTTGGTTCACCAAGAGCCTAGGTTTCCCTACCCATTTAGCCCTTAGCAAAAAAAAAAAAAAAAAGGCGCCCTCGTCATATTTTTCAAGGCTTGGTGATGAGAAACAAGGATATTATTTGGAGTGGCCTTAAAGGGCTGCATAGTGGATTTATGTGCCTCTACATGGGTACCCACAATTTTGACCATGTCGCTGTGTCGATTTTTATCAAGAGGGCAATGTTTTCGTGTCCATTTTTCTAAAAGGGCCATGTCGCCCATGTCGATTTTTAGAAAGGGCCATGTCCCTCGTGTCGATTTTTAAAAGGGCTATGTCTCCCGTGTAATTTTTTACCCATGTAGAGGCACATTTATGCCCTCTGCTCATCATGATGCATAAGTGTTAAACCTACCTGACAGAGGGAGAGGTCAGCGTCTGAGGCCAGGCTCTGCAGAGACTTGAGAGGGCTGGCCACCTGGACCAGGCGGGTCAGGGAGGGACTCGCGTCCGGCGGCAGGTTCAACATGAGCTGCTCCAGCAACAGCAGCACTGCATGGTACGGTCTGAAAGTGTGGTAGCAGTACAGTGACAGTGCAGTAACAGTACAGTGACAGTATAGCGACAGTACAGTGACAGTGCAGTGACAGTGCAGTGACAGTGCAGTGACAGTACAGTGACAGTACGATGATAGTACGGTGATAGTACGGTGATAGTACGGTGACAGTGCAGTGACAGTACAGTGACAGTACAGTGACAGCGCAGTGACAGTGCAGTGACAGTGCAGTGACAGTACAGTGACAGTATGGTAACAGTACAGTGACAGTACGGTGACAGTACAGTAAAAGTATGGTGACAGTACGGTGACAGTAAGGTGACAGTAATATAACAGTACAGTGACAGTATGGTAACAGTACAGTGACAGTACAGTGACAGTACAGTGACAGTACAGTGACAGTACAGTGACAGTAAGGTGACAGTAAGGTGACAGTACAGTGACAGTACAGTGACAGTAAGGTGACAGTACAGTGACAGTACAGTGACAGTACAGTGACAGTACAGTGACAGTGCAGTGACAGTGCAGTGACAGTACAGTGACAGTGCAGTGACAGTATAGTGACAGTGCAGTGACAGTGCAGTGACAGTGCAGTGACAGTGCAGTGACAGTACAGTGACAGTACAGTGACAGTACAGTGACAGTGCAGTGACAGTACAGTGACAGTGCAGTGACAGTATAGTGACAGTGCAGTGACAGTGCAGTGACAGTACAGTGACAGTACAGTGACAGTGCAGTGACAGTGCAGTGACAGTACAGTGACAGTACAGTGACAGTGCAGTGACAGTGCAGTGACAGTACAGTGACAGTGCAGTGACAGTATAGTGACAGTGCAGTGACAGTACAGTGACAGTACAGTGACAGTACAGTGACAGTGCAGTGACAGTACAGTACGTCTGAGAGAAGGTTCAACATCAACTGTTCTAGTAACAGTAGTACTGCATGGGTGACCTCTTTGACTGGTAAGCGTCAAAATTGCTGAAATGGGGACAATGTGGACAGAAATGTCAGGAAAAATTCAATGGATATTTTAACATTATATATTACCCTCAGCCCTCATTTCAGCTTTTTTTACGCTCGCCAGTCAAAGAGGTCACCCGTCAGAGAGGTCACCCGTCAGAGAGGTCACCCAGTCAAAGACTATGAACTTGTATCAATCTGGTGAGACAGCCATAAACTAGTATTTACCGGGACTGCATTCGGGCATCATGATGACCAAGTACACCGGTACACGGCACAATGAAGCACTGCCCGGTCCTTAAATGGTTAAACGATTTCAGGAACTTTGTATTAACTCACCTCAGTGCCGTGATACACTTCTCTGTCGCCTGCCGCTGTGGGGGGAAAATAAACCTAATTATCAAACTGTAAACTGAAGGTTTAAGTTTTCTCTCAAATTGACAGTGGTCAATTTTTTAAGAGCATCGGGATTTTAAGGGTGGGACCAAACAAATTTAAACCCCTCTTGGAGAGGGGGACCAAAAGAATTCAAAGAAGGGATTTTACTACCAAAACACGAATTTTTTGCTTAAAAAATGTTTTTGACTTAAAAGACGAGAATTAGGAGAAATTTTCGCTTCTGATGCTTAAAAGATTTTGTAGAAATGAAAAAAAAATTAATTCATCGATCTATGCTAAAAACAACTTATTTCTTTAAGCCTTATGGGACAGACAGAATACTCACACAGAGGTTATTTCCAGGCATGTTGGTACTGTAGAAAGCTTACAATTTGGGTCAAATTTACATAATTTGATACAGAAATTCCAGCCACAAAGTAGGAAAAGTGGCATGTTTGCTACTCACACAGAGGTTGTTGCCGGGCATGTGGGTGCTGTGGAGTTTGTGAGGCAGACAGAAGTTGATCCGAAGCCAGTTGTTGATGTAAACGTTAACAACCCCACACTGACACAGGCTGCAAACAGACAGGAGGTTTTAAAGTCAGAAATCTGATTACGATAAGGCCATGTCTCACTAAATCGATACAAGTTGAAAGCTGGGTGCAATCTATAACTGGGTGCAATCTATGACCGCATGCAATCTATGACCGCATGCAATCTATGACTGGCTTGAAAAAAAGAGTTTATTTTGGACAAAACATACAAAAAAGTCAATAGATGGGTTAAAACTTTATATTACTAATTTTATTTTATTCTTTTATACATCTGCCCTAAAGAAACCGTTTGCTTTCAACCCGGTCATAGATTGCACCTGGTCATATACTTTTAACTTTCAATTTCGATTTATGTATAGTGAACAAACAGAGGCTATTTGTTCCCACAACCACCGTGTGTATGCTGACGCAGGGAATTTTGTGAGACGTTGGTTCTGTCCACGAAATGTGCACAGCTTGTTCCTGGTAGGCCTGCCTAGATCTCACGAGATACCGTATTTCCCCGTGTATAAGCCGGGGCCCGTGTATAAGCCTGCCCCGTGTATAAGCCTGGGCAAAAGGTGGCTTAGTCTTGTATAAGCCAGGCCCCGAGTATAAGCCCGGGGGGTGCAATATATACTCAATAAAATCTATATTTCAGGCCATAACTCCACTTCTACTTAGTGTATTTACAGAATTCTTTCGGCTATGTAACCCCTATTTACTCCATTCATGTCCCTAGCCATTTTAAAGAGAAATAAAGCCTGAATTGGTAAGAAAATTATTGGAAATGTTGCTGTAAATGTGTCCGAAAAGTAGGTAATTTTGAAATTTGTAAGAAGGTATCATGGTGTTTCTACAGCTAAAGGAATATAAGCCTGTCCCGAGTATAAGCCTGCCCCGAGTATAAGCCTGCCCCGTGTATAAGCCTGGTCAATTTGCTACTTAGTGCTTGTATAAGCCCGGGCTAATACACTGGGAAATACGGTATTCAGAGGACAGAACTAATACAGCTGCCCATACCGAGGAACCAGAATAAGCCTTTATGCCACACCTAGAGTATGGGAAAATCCTATAACCAGCACCTGGGGTCTGGAAATTGCTTCTCTAGTTCTGTGCTAAAGTAAATTTAAAAAAAACTATAAGTAGAATTTATTGTCTTCTTTACCCCATAATAGCCCAAATAAATTTTGTCCTCTCTTTCCATTTTTGAAATGTGAGTATAATATTTCAAATTGACTTACTTGTCGTAGATGGTTTTCAATTGTTCTGCGAGGGAACACTTCAGGAGTATCGTGCGGAATGGTGACTCAATTGAGTCTGAAACAAATCAAAGAAAATAGTTCTGTCAGTTGATAAGGCCAAAAAAAAAAAAAAGGTTTGTTTCAGGTAACCCGACCTACCCTATCAAAACAGGGCCGACCCTACGTTTTTTTATGCAATTTTGAAGACATTTTTGTTTTTTTACCCTTTTTTTTTGGTAAATTTAGGGATTTTCAGAGAGGTCGGCCAGTACTTTCATGTTAAAAAAAAAAAAGTAAAAAAAAAAAAAAATCCGACCTACCGACCATACATTTTCTTGCCATGTTACCTGAAACAAACCTTTTTTTTTGGCCTAAATTGACATGAATATACCGGTAGGTGGCGCTGAGGATCTCTGTTTTAGGGATATAGGCAAAATAGCTAATATTGTGGTGTCATGAAAGTGTTTTGATACTACCGTAAAACCTCGCGTATAAGCCGCGGCTAGTACGCGAGTCAGACTCAGCTTTCTTTTGATACCAAACATGCCTATATAGGGTGTGGCTTATACGAGAGTTTTTATAAGTATAGTAAAGTGCCAAATTAACAATTTTCAGACCCCCTCTGCTTATATAATCTGTCAAAGTTAATACGCGAGGTTTAACGGTAGTGTTTCTTCCTTGATGATGGAACAGCTTACTTCGTAAATTTTCTTCTACTCATATACCAGGATAAAATAAAAACGTTTCAAAAAAAAAAAAAAAAAAAATTCTTGACTCTTATTATAGACTTTAATTAAGACTTGGAGTGGCTAGAAATGCTGGAAATTTGAGCTATTTCATTATCATTTTTTAGTAAAGAAAATCCCTAAAAGCTTACTCTCTCGTCTACAAATGAGGAAATCTTCTGGCTCTTCTAAAGTTAAAATAATCTAACATGGAAATTCAAGAGAAAAAGTAGGAAAGTGGTATCTCAGTTAAATTGGCGGGGCGGGGTCAAACACCCATTACCGTATTTGACGTAATAAGCGCCCTCCCCCTAATACGCCCCCCCCCCTTTTGGGGCAGTTCTAGACTAGAACAAAGGCTCTATTTTCCCGATTTTGGAGGCAATTAAACTCCTAAGTACTTAAAACTTCATAAAAATAATTTTATAAGTGCCAAGGGCGCTTATTACGTCGAATACGGTAAGTACCTTCTGTCATGGCGGCGGCCTCGTCCTGTATGGTCAGCATGAGGGCTTTCTGCGCGCTGACGTAGTCACACCGCTTCTCTTCGTGTCGCAGAGCGATGGCGATCTGCTTAGCCAGGTCCTGATACGCCGTCACCAGCGTCTCATCACTCGACGCCTGGGGAGCATAACAATATAATCAAAGGACAGACATTAATAAATAACGCACTATCCCTGCATTAGCCCAGACCAAAAAATCACTGTGGATCAACTGATATATTTATTGCTGTACGTTCACTATGAATAACTTTCGGCAATCTCCTGGATTAAGTCGCTATTCAGAGGCCAGAATGATTAAGTCGCTATAGCCAAACAACTAAGTATGGAATAGTGCAAGTTAGAAGGAAAAAATGACATATGAAGGAGGGAAACGGAATAAGACTAAATGGTTCTCTTTAACTGAATAAGGGTCAACTTGACCCTTATTCAGTTAAAGACAACCATTGAGTCTTTGCATCCTCCCCTTGAATCATGGCCATATAGCGACTTAATCCTACAGGGTATTCCACTCCCATTATAGCGACTTAATCCTACAGGGTATTCCAATCCCATATAGCGACTTAATCCTACAGGGTATTCCACTCCCACATAGCGACTTAATCCTACAGGGTATTCCACTCCCACATAGCGACTTAATCCTACAGGGTATTCCAATCCCATATAGCGACTTAATCCTACAGGGTATTCCAATCCCATATAGCGACTTAATCCTACAGGGTATTCCAATCCCATATAGCGACTTAATCCTACAGGGAATACTTTCCCTTTATATATACCACTGTTTTTAGCAAACAATAGTACCCCTATATATTACTCCTGCTTTAAGTCGCTCCTAATTAAGTCGCTAGATAGAAATCCCTCCTATAGAATAGAAGCTTTAAAATGATTTTTTATTCACATTTTTAGGACGTTTTATACAAGGTGTAAAATGATTTTTTTTCACTGCCCTCCCTCCTTATATTACTCCTGCTTTAAGTCGCTCCTAATTAAGTCGCTAGATAGAAATCCCTCCTATAGAATAGAAGCTTTAAAATGATTTTTTATTCACATTTTTTAGGACGTTTTATACAAGGTGTAAAAATGATTTTTTTTCACTGCCCTCCCTCCTTATATTACTCCTGCTTTAAGTCGCTCCTAATTAAGTCGCTATACCAAAGCACAATTAAGTCGCTATATGAGAAATGGAACTAATGGAGCTAAGATATAGAATGTGCTCTGTAGGATTAAGTCGCTAGAATATTTAAAAGTCCAGATAAAACATATCAAATCCACTTTTTTTCATTTTCTTACTAGCGACTTAAAGTGTGAAATGGCCTTACTTTCAAGAGGCCGCGACACTTTTTCATGTATTATACAAATTATATGAAGAGTTAAAGCATCATGCTGCTCTTTCAGGGTTATATTTGGCTACATTAAAGCACCATGCTGCTCTTTCAGGGTTATATTTGGCTACATTTGTCAATAGTAGATTCTATGTAATATAACGTATCATAAAAACCTTCCTATATTAATTACTAAACTTATTGCCAATCTGTAGCACAGCTAGATATATCGGTCATAGTGACCCAGTTTTGGCCAGGATCCCACCAGCGTCACCGACGAGCCTCGGTGCCATTGGTGGACCATATCTGACTTGCTATAGGATAGGGGTATATAATGTCATGTTGACGCTGCAGAGCATTATCCGGTAGCCGCCAATGAATGATAAACATTCAGTCGGCAACTCCCATACACCCCACTGTCCCATATGATAACAACCGTTATTCATATCAGGCACTGCCATAACAGTGAGTTATGGCTGAGCCACATATAATAACGGTAACTAATTGATGTACAGGTATACTAAATGATGTACAATGTGGAAGCACCAACACATTAAAACCATTCACAAGCCAAGCCTGATGTATGCATGAATTGTATATTGCTATATTGTAATAAGATGTATATACACTGTTGTGATGATCATCCATGTCTTATGTGAATAAAAGATGTTAACTGTATCTATTGGAGTTCATGGTTCTATTTCCACATGTCAAAGACTTGACACATTAAAGCACTGTGCTGCCCATATAGGGTCATATTATCACGTAGCTTGCATGGGAAGACACGGTTTTAGGCCAGAAAAGGAGAGAAAAAATTGTTTCTGGTACCCTGACCGACCCTAGATTTTTGTCGACCCAAATATTCTTTTGGACATTCTTTTAATTTTTGAAAAAATCTATACAAATTTTGGCATTTTTACTACAAAAAATCACTTTTTTACCCGAAAAATGAAATAAGAAAAGAGAAAAGAATCGGCTCACCAATGCTATTTATTTTTGACCATTTTACAGGAATGCGCTTTTTCTTTTTAGGTCTTACAGAATGTACTTTCTTTTCTCACCTTGAGTGCGAAGACGGTGTTGAAGATGGGGGTGGTTGTATTTAAGCATCATGCTGCCTTACAGGGTTACACACAGCTAAATTAAAGCACCATCCTGCCCTTATAGGGTTAAAGCACAGAGTTATATTTTACTACATTATACACATACCTTGAGTGCAAAGACAGTATTAAAGGATGTGGTGGCCACTTGGCGGTGCTGCACCATCATGGGGTAGCCCACAAACAGCACGTCGTTGACCTTGACCCCAAACCGCTGTCCACACAGCTCCGTCTTGATGGCCAGCAGGTGGCGCAGGATCTTGTCCGAGTACCTGCCGACAAAGTAGGGATACAAGGATTAAAGCGGCATTCTTAACGAGATTGGGGGCCAAAGCGGAAGCGGATCTAGTATCAAAACCAGCCTCAAAACAGATGCAACTGGTGACCAGATCAGTAGTTCACAGTCCTGGAGAGATTGGGTGTGTGACATACATCCACTTTACTGAGTTAAGTTTAATTCCTTCTATTGCTAAAAAAAAATACATCACCAGAGGCTATGCCTTTGAATGGAAAGTATTTGTTATTTTTAAAAGGGATTTAACATAACTCAGTAAAGTGGATGTATGTCACACCCCCTATCTCTCCAGCACTGTGACCTACTGACCTGGTCCCCAAATACTAGATCCGTTTCCGCTTAGGCCCCCTACTGCGAAGGTCAATTTCTAGTGCTATTTAAGGGAGTGGTCACTTGTTAACAACGCAGGTTATACGCAGTTTATTTGAGAGGATTTATGTATGGTTTGCTACATTTTGTAATGAAATGATGCCTTTAATGGCAACAGATAATATACAGCGTCCACACAGAAAGGACGATTCTTAGTCAAACTTGAAATGGATTAATCGTATATCTCACGGGTTGTTAATTCCCTTAGGAGTTATAATGTACTGTAAAACCTTGCATATTGGCCGCGGCTAGTACGCAAGGCAGATCGCCAATGCGGCTTATAGGATCTGCAGAGTCAGGGTGCGGCTTACACTGAAGTTTTTGCTACTATAGTACAGTACGAAAGACGCCATGATCAGATTGCTAGTGCGGCTTATAGGATTGGCCAGAAGTCAGGGTGCGGCTTTATACACAAGTCAGGCTTATACGTGAGGTTTTACGGTAAAAAGAAGTAGGAATTCCTGCAAGGTGGGAAAAGGGGCATCTACATTTCATAAGATAGTTTTTCAACAAGATTTATTTTTTTTCAATTTTTCTTCAAATTTTTTTTTCAATTTTTTTCAACGATTTTCAACAAGGTGAGCAGACACGCAGAAAGGATGATCTGTATTCCCTGCCCTGAGCATCCTTTGTGTCTGACTGCTGACATACACGTCCCGGTACTCACCCTACCACGGTGCTACTCGTGATGTTGGACTCCGGCCTGTTAAGTAGAGGAAGAAAACACGCTCAGGCTAGGAACACTCAAGACACTGCTCGGAATTCCTGACAGTCCGCCCGGTCATGGACAGAATGATAAGAGTTAGGGAGTGCTAAGGCCAAAAAAAAAAAAAAAGGTGTGTTTCAGGCAACCCGACCCTAGTTTCAAAAAAGGGCCGACCTAGCATTTTTTTCCGATTTTGGAGAATTGTTGTTTTTTTTGCAAAATATTCAAATTCTTTCGGAAATTTTAGCAATTTTTTGGTCAGGAAGAACAGATCACATGCCTAATTAGCTGTCCAGCCATATGAAATTGCTTATTAACAAGAATGCCCAATAATTTCATGATATTCCTAGTTATAGTAAGAATCGGTGAGTCGTCTTGATGACCCACGAGTCGATATGGCAGTCCGCGACTCATTCAAGGTACCTCCAACATTTTTTTTTTTAATTAAAAAAAGTAAAAATCCGACCTACCTACCCTAAATGTTTGGACCATGTTGCCTGAAACACACCTTTTTTTTTTGGCCTAATTGGGGGTTGAGATTTTGCGCGAGTGCACAACATTGTTTCACCCGCCCCTCAGAGTAGTTTTATGCTCCCCTCGGCAGGTCGAAAATCGGGTATGTACACACCCTTTAAAGCATGTGTGTACGCTGGAAGCAGGTGAAATCTCACCAGGAGGGGTTAACATTTTCTATTCCCCCCTTGTTAAGGGATCGATATTTTTTAACCCCCTCCTCCAGTGGGCCCCTTATGCCTATGAACCCACTCGCCTATACCCAAGACGACCCTTACTTCGAGAGAAACATTTGTCTTAGGTCTACATGCAAAAATGATAGTAGAAATTTGAATTAGGCAGAGTTCTACGGTAAGTACTGCTACACGTGTATATATTACGATCAGAATATATCAATCTCATTCAATATTTTTGTATTCTTATTAAGGATTGATTGATATTAAGCTATAGACAAAGATATTAGATAAATATGGGCTCTTGTATGAGGTGTATATATTTTCAAGGATCGTTTTGGAAAGTGAATGATTATAACGAGAAAGATATACATACGTAACAGCTTGGTAGTCTTCAGATATCCGCACAGCGAAGGGACTCTTGGTGGGTGCAGCTGGAAGCAAGCACAACAGTTATAAACGTCATGAATACTAGTATACATGCAATAAAACATGACTTCAAGTATGTGTAAACATACAGAAAATAAACCGTGATTTTGATTTTCTTTAAGATGCATGTTATAACAAGTCAGGATTGTAAGATATCATTATATAACAACACCCCATCACCCCATCACCCCAAAGACCTAATGGGATGGTGGGATTCTGTATGGGCGTGCAGCATCTTTTTGCCCTCCCCATCAAATAGGTGCACCTCCCTCCCTTTCCCTTCATTTCCCTTCATTTCGTTTAACCAATAATGAATGGCTATGAAGGCATGCGTGAGGTGTATCGTAGGATATTGGGCACAAGGCGTGTAGTGCCGGGTGCCCGATATCCATACGATACACCTCACAAGTGCCTTCATAGCCATTCAATATTAGGCTTATTACACGATTACATTAACTCCTTACTGCATCATGCCAACCCTATGGTGTTGATACACTCCCAAAGGGTCGGCATGATACCCAATGTCAGATGTCAATGTCAATGTCCTCCCCCGCAGACTTGAATATATGCAGCGTTTCCCTCCCTATGTACCATGGCCAGAAATGCTTGGCAGCTAGCACGCTCGCCTCACACACCACAGGTCCCTGGACCGAGCCTGGCCGGAAACGTACCCTTTTTAAAGTGCATATATATATATATGTAAAAAACGGGACTAGAATTATTTTAACGAATAGATAAGTTAAGTCCAACTTCTACCTTCATAATAAAAAGAAAATATATACCGTATATATTGAGTTTCAAAGAAATTATACCAAAAAATGTCTTTTCTTCTGTATCTCGGTAAATAATGGCCCCACATGGCTGAAAATCTGCGTATAGACTCCTTGTTTCATCCCCTGCTCTTACCAGCGCCTCGACGGCGTGGTACGTAGAGCGTTCGACTTGAACGCTTGGGGTACCATGTTCGAATCGCCATAAATCTGCGGATTTTATGGGTGACGAAATCTCGGAATTGCTCAGAGAGACCGGAAGGGTGCCTATATCCACCGGAAGAGTGCCTATATCCACCGGAAGAGTGCCGATGTCCACCGGAAGAGTGCCGATATCACTAGATATCAGCACGGGGATATCCCCGAAAAAGCACGATGAGTGGCCCAATCGTGTAATAACTACAGTTAACCCTTTAAGGACAGCATATCACTAAAAGATTAAATTTGCCGTCATGATGCACTGGTCAATCATATCCCGGCAAGTAACTCGCCAGTGCAGGATCAGTGCATCATGCCAACCCTTTCGAAAGTGTCTCAACCCAGTACGGTCAGCATGATGCTTGAATGCAGTAATGACGAGTTACTCACCATGGCTGCGTTCATGTATTATGACGACCAAGGGTATGATGCATTAAGGACATATTTTAGGCTCAGGTATCCCTAGCATACCTATTTTTTTGGCCCTACCCTATTTCTTCTTTTTTTTTGATTGGGAAGGCATTTTTGTGTTTTTCTACGAAAATGGGAGGAATTTTGTCTCAAAATCCATAAAAAAAATTGGTAAAAAAAAATAAAATCGACCTACTTACCTAATTTTTCTTGGGCCATGTTACCTGACCACAACTCTCTTTTTTTTGGCCTAATGCATCATATTATGTGATTTAACATACCTTGTAGGGTTGTTTCCTGGCCGTGGTCCGAGTCGTAGGGGTACCTGAAGAGGAGGCGGTCACCACGACTACCCGAGGACACCAGGAACACCGCCAGGGGGTCGTGGTACTCCGAGTACGCCGTCGCCATGACGACACGTCACACCAGGCCACACAGGTCTACCTCCGTCAGGGGTCGACGTCTGATAGCTTTAGAAAAAATGTATTCAAAATGAATAGGGACAGTAGTACAGGCCTTTTTTTTTTTTTAGTAAAAGAGGTCATTTAAGTAGTTCAAACACCAAAAGTCAGACCCCTGGTGCGGGTTATACAGTTTTCTCAAGCTCTAGGTGCGGGTTATATTAAAAAGGGAGTACAGATGTCAGATGCAGGTTGTGACTATGCCAGACCTAGATTTTACTCAAAATACTGTTACATGTAGACTCTACCGGGTACCAGGTATTTTCAATAGGCCTAGGCCTACAAGGTATCTATCTGCACAGGCATACTCAGGTGATATACTCCCGTACTCTAGCTATAGTCCCCCTTTGTCGAGGCAACTCCATTCGCGGTAGTTCATTGGATTTTGGAGTTGGGCTTAGACAATGAGAAATCCCATCTGACATTTGGTCTTCTGAATCCCTAAAGTCAGCTAACTTCCTACACATCTATTATTGGACATATATTCAATATGTTGCAATAAATGAATAGCCAAATGTGTGATGTCTACTATTGAGACTGTTGTGTACGTACCATACGACGACGTCTATCCTACTACGAGTGCCGACTCCCATGCACGGCATCACCTACGCCGTTTGTACAGCCCATGTAACATGATACCGTTCACGAATAAAGCACGTGACTTCAAACACAACAAATGGCGAACGAGGACGGGATCCAAAGAACTCACGCATAAAACTCGATTTTCTTGCTGTCACTAAAAGTGATTCTCCTGCAGAAATCGACTATAAGCTAAGTAAAAAGGCCAAGAAGCCATTCCTACCAAAATTGGATGAACTCCCATTGATACACTGTGAAAACTTGGTTGTGAAAAGTGAAGTCCCTGAAACTGAAAGTAGGCTCCAGATCCCAAAAGTGAAAGTAGATCTCTGAAACTAAAAGTGACTGTGCATTTGTGTAGGCTAGGCCCTATATCTACAAGTGTTGATCTACAAATGAGTGACTCTGAAATAAGTGATCTTGAATCTGAGGCTGGGAGTCTACATCTAGAAACTATGGCTGAAGCTAGGAATGTTGTGAGTGCCATAGGAGAGTTTAGTCCCAATAAAGAAAAATGGGCTAATTATCAAAGAAGGTTTAATGCTTGGATGAGAATAAACAAAATCCAGGATGATGAAAAAATTGATGCCTTCATATCTATGGTGGGACCTGAGGTAGTGGATCTTTTGGTTGCATTGTGTGCCCCTGCTGAAATTGAAACCAAAACATATGCCCAGCTAACTACATTGATTAGTAACCACTATACCTCAGGGTCCAACGAGCTAATCGAGAGCTTCAAGTTTGATGAGCGGAAACAGGGTGATAATGAGTCTGTTGCAGATTACATAGTGGCTCTAAAAAAAATCAGCATACATTGCGGGTTTGGGGATGAAGACCAAATCAAAAAGAGGCTAAGAAACCGCCTGGTTACCGGGTTGAGATCCCCTGCAATCAAAAACAGACTGTTAGGCTTGGGGGCAGGGTTGACATGGGAGAAAGCCGTAGATATAGGCACGTCCATGGACACGGCTAGCCATGGTAATCAGCTCATGGGGCCTACCCATGAGGTCAACCGGGTTCAACGTGGTAGCTACAAGAACAAAGGAAAAGCCCGCACTAAAAATAAGTGTTATCGTTGTGATGGCGACCACGAGGGCCGGTGCCCATTCGAAACGGAAAAGTGTTTCAACTGTGATAAAATCGGACACATTGCCAAGGCTTGCAAAACGAAGTCTGCTCAAGGTCAATCTCAGTCGAGAGGTAGCTCACGTCCATACCGTGGCCGCGGAAGAGGTCGCGGGCGAGGCCAAGGCCGTGCACATTACGTCGATGACGACGAAAAACAAGAGGAAGAGGTCAGTTACGCATCACTGTTTGAAGTTAAAAGCGGAAAATACGGAGAAATAACAGTGAATGCCCGTGTCGAAAACAACGAAATGACATTTGCTTTAGACACGGCATCGGCAGTTTCGATTGTCGGTGAGGACGACTACAAAGAATTCTTCCCCGATTTTGAGTTACGCGAAGCTTCTATCAACTTAAAATCGTACACCGGACACAAAGTTGAGCTACTCGGTGAAATCGACGTCCATGTGGAGTACGAGGGTCAAAAGAGACAGTTGCCGCTGGTGATCGCGAAAGGCGTCCGTACACCGTTATTCGGACGGACCTGGCTAAAAGCCATACGTATAGACTGGGAAAATGTCTTCGCGATACATGCAACGCCCGTGGAACAGCTCCTGCATGAGTATCAGTCCGTGTTCAAAGGAGAGATAGGAGAGATAAAGGGCTTTGAAGCGACAATTGAGTTAAAACCAGATGCCACGCCAAAGTTCAAAAAGGCGCGTTCCATTGTCTATAACCTCACAGACGGTGTAAAGAAGGAGCTAAATAGGCTTGAAGAAAGTGGAGTTTATCGCCGCATCGAGAGAAGTGATTGGGCATCTCCAATAGTAGTGGTTCCAAAAGATAATGGACAGATGAGGTTGTGTGGTGACTACAAAGTGACTATAAACAGTGCGGTTGTCGATCAACCATATACGCTACCCACAGCTGAGGATATATTCGCTACGCTGGCGGGTGGTAGCCAGTTTACGAAACTGGACCTGTCTAGTGCCTACATGCAAGTGGTGGTGGAGGAAAAGTCAAGAAAGTACCTGACCATCAACACTTTGCAAGGACTTTACGAAGTTACTAGGCTTCCCTATGGGGTAAAGACAGCACCACACATCTTCCAAAGGATCATGGACCAGGTCTTACAAGGAATTCCTGGTGTTTGCTGCTATATAGACGATATCCTGATAACTGCTCCCACAAAGGATGAGCACCTAAAGCGCCTCCAACTAGTACTTCAAAGACTAGACAAGCATGACATCCGAGTGAAACGGGAGAAGTGTTCCTTCTTGGCTCCCGAAGTCCAATACCTCGGACATGTGATCAGCAAGGAGGGTCGTAGGCCCGTACCAGAAAAAGTGAGCGCAGTAAAAGACGCCAAAGCACCAGAAGATGTCTCAGAACTTCGCACATTCCTCGGGATGGTCAACTACTATGGTGGGTTCGTTAAGAATTTGTCCACTATTCTCGCTCCGTTAAATAATCTCCTGCGAGATGACGTCCCCTGGAAGTGGTCAAAGGAGTGCGAAGGGGCATTCGGGAAAGTCAAAGACGCCCTTACCAGTGAAACAGTGTTAACATATTACGATGTGAACAAAGAGCTTCTCCTCGCGACAGACGCATCTCCTTACGGAGTTGGTGCGGTTCTGTCACACGTTGACGAGAACTGAGAGGAGCGACCGATTGCCTACGCGTCAGTGACTCTAACGAAAGCTGAGAGGAACTACGCCCAAATAGAACGCGAAGCGTTAGGCATTATCTTCGGAGTTAAGAAATTCCACAAGTACCTGTATGGTAGGTCGTTTACACTGTTGACCGACCATAAGCCACTGACCAAAATATTGGGTCCGAAAACGGATGTGCCAACGTTGGCAGCACTAAGACTGCAGAGATGGTCTCTCATTCTGATGACCTACAACTATGAGGTCAGATATAAGCGATCGGAGGATCATGCCAATGCCGACTATCTGAGTCGGGCACCAGTGGACATAGCCAAAGAAAATATGGAAGCTGAAGTGAACTATTTTAGCCACACTGACAAGCTACCGATCAACGCCAGAGACATCAAAGAAGCGACCCGAAAAGATCGGATCCTCACCAAGGTATACGAGTTCACCATGAATGGTTGGCCGAACCATGTTGACGACGATGAACTGTTACCATTTTATACCAGACGACACGAGCTATCGTGTGACCAAGGATGTCTTCTGTGGGGAATGCGAGTTATCATTCCACAGAAACTGCAGGAGCGAATGCTAGAAGAGCTACACATCGAGCACGTTGGTATAGTGCGCATGAAAGCACTAGCTCGTAGCTACCTGTGGTTTCCCGGCATCGACAATGCTATAGAAGCATTAATAAAAGCATGCAAAACATGCCTGAGTCTCAAGAACGATCCACCAGCATCTCCGATGTATCCATGGCGATATCCTCAAAGGCCATGGGACCGACTGCACATAGACTTTGCAGAGTACAAATCTGAAATGTTCCTAGTGGTAGTAGACGCACACTCAAAGTGGTTAGATGTAGTGCTCATGAAATCTACGACTGCAGAAAAGACTATAGAGGTACTGGAGCGGATGTTCGCCCATAACGGGTTCCCAAGAGAGGTTGTGAGCGACAACGGCCCACAATTCATCGCGGAAGTGTTTCGCGAGTTCCTGCATAACAAGGGTATAAAACATACCTTGACCGCTCCCTACCATCCAGCGTCCAACGGACTTGCAGAACGAGCGGTGCAGACCCTGAAAAATGCCTTAAAGCGGCATACATTGGACGAGAAACCCGGCATGACTACTCACAGAAAGCTGTGTAGTTTCCTCCTGTCGTATAATTCGACGCCTCACTCGGTGACAGGGGTGTCCCCATCCGAGTTGTTTCTCAAGAGACAGCTCCACACGCGGTTGTCGATGATAAAACCCGACCTTCATGTGACGGTGGAGGGAAAACAGGACAAAATGATAGAGTATCGAGACCAGCGAGTGCCACAGCTAAGAGAGTTCGAGAAAGGAGAAAGAGTACGTGTAAAGAACTGCCGAGGCACCGACGTAAAGTATGTACCAGGATCCATAGTGTCTAGGAAGGGTCCCGTACAGTACTTGGTACGAATCGGCCGTAACATCCGTTACGTCCATGTCGACCATCTTCGAAAGTCCGGCGAAGCCATCGAAGATGACATTGATGACGAACAGCTCAGGCCTATGCAAAGGCCAATCACGGATATCATAAGTGATGTACCCAAAGGTGGTAATGACCCTGTAGTTGTTGAAACGCCAGCTACGGCCATGCCACAGGAAGACGTGGTTACCTATGAGGAACCACCTAGAGCTATTCCACCCCAGGTGGTTGCTACTCCACCGAGAGTGCCGTCTCCAAGACGTGTATCTGGGAGACCTAGAAGGGCTCCAGCAAAGTTCAATGACTATGTGCCTAAATAACTGTTCTATTTCAGAGACTGATATATTTGTGTTTCTGACACTACTGTTCATGTTAAAGTAACATTACATAAAGATAAGAGTTATCGTTATCCGTAATCTCAAAGAGATAAAAGACTCCTTATAGTATACTACAAATCCTCAAAGAGATAAAGACTCAAAGACGTTAAGTTCATTGACACCAATAAGGTGATGTTTAGCCATATGTTTATTCCAGCATATATATTAAGTGTGGAGGAGTGTTGTGTACGTACCATACGACGACGTCTATCCTACTACGAGTGCCGACTCCCATGCACGGCATCACCTACGCCGTTTGTACAGCCCATGTAACATGATACCGTTCACGAATAAAGCACGTGACTTCAAACACAACAGAGACTGGAGACTCGGAGGAGACACAGTGTTTGTGGATGAAAATAAAATATTTACATTCAACTACACATGTGAAGTATCTATGGGCCTGCCTCATAGAACTTGTATGCAAATTTAGTTCCACTGACTATCACCGGGGTTCAGTACTGTGCTGTTGAAGGCTTCTTTGAGAGCCAGTTACGCATCATTTTTCCTCTAGAGGCAGATCGCTTCTGTCCTCCTCTGGGGCTACACCAAGACTCCAGTCACTCAAGTAACAGGGAAGTTCCCTAAGCCCTGAGCGATAATACCAGGACTTCAGTTACAGACAGGATTTTCTTGTACAAATCTACATGCCATCAACTACAAAACATACATGGTTGATGACCGCATACATACCTTGCATATACAATGTAAATTTATGAAAATATCCCTTTAAACTCGCGTATTTTGGGACGGATCTTTGTTGTCAAACTCACCAGCCAGAAGGTGTAGTTCTATCTGCTGCCGAGAGATGGCGGCACTCACCACGTGCTGCCGTCTGGCGGTTGATGTTGGTACTACGGACCGGATAACACGGTTGCATGGATCAAAATAATTTTGACTAGAAAACCTCTCAAGGCCTGATGTTTTGTATTTGCTATTCATGCTCATTGTGTGGTCACTTGACCTGATGAAATTATTAAGTTTAATTCAAATCAAATCGATTCCCCAATAAATTGATCTAGACCACTTCATGATTAAAAATGAATAAGCCCAGGGGGCATCTATTAAATATTACATATTCTAGTTTTGATCGTTCAACCCCCTCCAAAAACCTTTCAGAGCTAATTCTGTAACAGGGCCACACTTTAAAAAAAAGGCGTGTTTCAGGTTACCCGACCCTACCTAGCAAAACAGGGCCGACCCTAGACATTTTTACCCAATTTTGAAAAAATATTTTATGTTTTAAAGGCGCACTGAACTCACGACGTCATTTGCGTACAAAACTCGGCAGGGCTAGGTCCTCAACTCAGTTAATTAATTAATCAATTTAGGTCTATTTCAGGGTCAATTTTATTCATGCATCATACCGATGCTTTAAGGGGTGTAGGCCTATCACAGTACAACATGTATCAGCCTTGTAGTTGTACGGTCGGCATGATTAGGGAGTGTTCATTTATTCGTTACAGGGGGGGTGGTGGGTTTGGGGGGGCATAAAAATGTCCGACCCCTCCTGAGGGGGGGGGGTAAAAATTTCAGCCGCTTTTAAGCAAAAGAGCCCGCGTGTTACTATAGTTCAAAGGGGGGCGAGGAGGGCGTGAAGCGCTCTACGCACTCTCGAGGAGGGGGGGGGGGGCGTAAAAAATGTTCGCCCCTCCGCACGAAATCTCAACCCCCCCCCCCTTGTAGGTAATAAATGAACATTCCCTTAGGGTTAGTAGGGAGTCTGCACGTTAGGGCAAGTTTTGTTCAACAATAGTGTACTAAATCAGGCCACTATAGTTATAAGCGGCCCTTAAAAGGGTTATATGATTTAGGATGGGTAGTTCCTATTTATGATAGCAGTAAGTTCACCCCCCCCCCCCCCACCGCCCCCACCCCCCATTCGAGACAGGGCAAACCTTTTCTGCCCCCCCCCCCCCCCCCCCCCCCCCTTGAGATGCGACGGAGTTTTTCCACCGAACCCCTTGAACCCCAGGGGCTTGATGTGCGCGCTGAAAAGGGGTGCCTTCTCTTTCTCTAAATGAATAATGAAAACTCCCTAATTGTGATTGATCAGTAGGCCTTCCCAGTAAGCACAAACAAGTTATATAACGTTTCAACACGTTTTTCCATGGATCCTTAGTATGGCCAATGTATATTTATAATATTAAACACGCTTTTTGATGTAAAGTTATTAGCTCGGTAATAGGTTATTGAGTGATATTGATTCTCATTGTAGGATATTGTAGTCCATGATTATGTTCTGTATCCTATATGGTATGTGGATCTGTATTTATAAAAAGAAATAATCAAGAATAGTTGTATAGCGACAGTGATAATATGTAATACATGTTGTATTACCTTGTCTGGCATATCCTGGCGAGGCCACTGGCTGTTTTTATTTATTAGGGAGTGCTCATTTTGTGAGAACAGGTGGGGGGGCGGTGAGATTTCGCGTGGAGCGCACGACATCCCCCCCCCCCCCACACTAGAGGGGTCGACATTTGTTACCCCCCCCCCCCCCCGGTCAAGGGGTCCAAATTGTTTACCCCCCCCCCCCAATCCACCAGCCCCCCCCCCCCCCCCCCCCGTTGTTAAAACATGAGCACTCCTTTAGTGTTAAGTTTGATACCTACAGAAAGAGGCCAACCTCTTCCCTTTGATGATGCCATTATGGACAATAACACTTGGGGAGGGGAAAGGGGGTTTCATTAGCATTACAATTAAATACACTGGAGGAAGGGGCTCATGAGGTGAAAAGTCTGGTTTATTTGAGGTAGCAATTTAACCATTGGCCATAGCTATAATACCCCTACAGAGAACTCATTAGCTTGGTCCTTTGTCAGCCGTTAAGTTCTTCCAGACAAGGTAAAGTTGAGGTCAAAATAGGGTAGAAGGACATTAAAATGTAGTATACAAGTGAACAGGTCATGTAAAGTATGGGAATGGGAAATTTTAACCTATTTTACTCTAATGTCCTTCTACCTTTTTTTGACTGTATCATGCCAAACCGGTCAGAGATGGAACCCGGTCAGAGATGTCACCCAGTCAAAGACGAAAACATTGGCCCAAGTTCGTGAGACACAGCCTATACCTGGGCCAAAAATAAGGTGTGTTTCAGGTTACATAGTCTGAAAATCTAGGTCAGGTTTTTTTTGTGTTTTTTTTTCTACTTTGGCCTGAAAAGTACCCAAAACTGACTCGCAAACTTCAGCGCTGACTCATCGACAACTGCGTTGACTCATGTGAACTATCAAATTGACTCTGAAATAGCCCCAAAATTGTTTTATAAGGACAGATTAATCCCATGGCCTGAAAAGTACCTAAAAATTGACTCGCAAACTTCAGCACTGACTCGCCAACACTGGCATTGACTCATGGACCATCAAATTGACTGTGAAATAGCCCCAAAATTACTTAAAATATACTTCTTCTTTTTTTTAATTGGATAAAAATGTTTAGGGTCGGCCCTGTTTTGCTAGATAGGGTCGGGTAACCTGAAACACACCTTTTTCTTTTGGCCCTACCTCAGTGAGTGCCAGGCCCTGTGACCAGTCTCCATGTACTACTCACCACCCTACCTGCACGTGTAGTCCGTCCTCCCGCCGCGTGGTGGCAGCACACAGACGCAGGTCGTGGTGCTGCAGGAGACGCGGCCCCGGCGTCCGTGGTTGGTGTCCAGTTCTGTATACAGGTCTACCTTATAAACACTATACAGGTCTATACCTTATAAACACACACTGTGATACTCCATAGGATACACCACTGTAGGTACGTATAGCAGGGTGTGGGTGGGGGGTGACTTTAATACGACGTGAACGCATGCCCATATAAGGGGGGTGTCAGTGAGTTGGTCTGTAACTGCTCACACCGTGACAGCGTCTGTCAGTGAGTGACTCACTGAGAGGGTATCAGGGTGTGTGTGTGTGACAGTAGTCTACTGAGGCTGACTGTGGCTGGACGAGGGACAGGAGGAAAGGCTGATCCATTATTACTATTGTTGTGGCCGGTCTAACAATGCCTCTACTACTACCAATTGGTGTACCAGGTATGCCTCTGCCCCTGTCTCCTTTCCTCTCTGTCCCTGTCCCTGTCCCTACCCCTGTCTCTGTCCATTTCCCCAGATGCTCCCACAGTTGCATTTACTTAGACTGTCTCTTTCCCAACCCCAGTGCCTGTCTCTGTCTCTGTCCCTGTCCATATACGTTATACCAGTGTCTGCCCCTGTCCTTATTTCTGTTACTCTCTGTCCCTGTCCCTGTACATTGCCCCAGTACAGCTGAGGCTTCTGTTTCTGCCGTTGCCTCTGCTTAGACTGTCTCCGTCCCAACTGAAGTGCCTGTCTCTGTCCCTGTCCCTGTCCATCTCTCTATCACTCCCTGTCCCTGTCCCTATCTCTGCCCCTGTCCCTATCTCTGTCCCTGTCCACCTATATGTCCCTGTACATTGCCCCAATACAGCTGGACTTGCAGGATGTGCCCGCTGTATGTACCCCTCTCCGTGTACTACTCACACCGTACCCTGCTACACGGTCCGCTCCCCCTATACTACTCACAGCCTCGGTCAGGGCAGTAGCCGTCCTCCGGAGCTGTACGCCACTCTCCGTGTACTACTACTATTACACTCACCGGACTTAGTACACACTCTCAATTACTGCGAGGATTTACTACCTTATAAGGGAGTGTTCATTTATTATTTACAGGGGGGGTGGGTTGGGGGGGGCGTAAACATTTCCGACCCCTCCTGAGCGGGGGGGGTAAAAAAATCTGGCCCCTCTTGAGGCGGGCGTAGGTACAAATTTAAGCCCCTTTTTAGCAAAAAAGCCCGCGCGGTACTATAGTTCATAGGGGGGGGGGCAAAATTTTTCGGCACCTTTGGCGAAGGGAGGGGGGCGCAAAACATTACACGAACTCTCGAGGGGGGGGCGTAAAAAATTTCGCCCCTCCGCGCGAAATCTCACCACCATCCCCTGTAATTAATAAATGAACACTCCCTAATGTTGATTAATACATGGTCCATATTAGTACTTAAATGCATTATACTCTTTATCAGTATGACGGCTGGCATCATGCTGACTCTATCTCTTTAACGTACGTTTTCAATGTGGACTTGTTGGAGCTGTGACCACATTTCACTCGGCTTACGGCCTCGTGAAATACGGCCCCACTTCCAATTCGTGAAATAACCCAGTCAACAGACCAAAACTCGTGCACCTTTGTCTATCTACTATGTCCTTGTCGTCATGAATGCAGCCCTGCCGAGTAGACCCATCAGGGTGAAGTTCCCATGCATGCATCATGCATCATGCTGACAAAGGCTATAATAACATGGATGAGGGTGGCCAATCACAAGAAAACTACCTGAAATCTCTTATCTCTTAGTGACATGGGACATGAGCTTTTCTTAAAATCGACATGCGACATGGGGACCCCCCATCTATACCCCCATCATAACAAGAAAACTACCTGAAATGGTCAAATTGAGGCCCTCGAATAGAGGCCCTCTATAGTTCAATACAGGTCTTTGCGTCATTAAGAAAAACACTTGAACTTTGGTAAAAACTTAAGACTTTCAACCCTGTGATAACTTATAATGTTTAAGATGGGTTAGGTGCTAATTTGGGGTAGATTTTTATTTTGTATTTAAACAACGTAATTGTGTTCATAGTGTCCATATAAAGATGCATGTAGCCTATTAAATCATTCTGATGACATTTAATGCACAAAATATAGAGGAAGCCAGGTCAGTGGACCCCTCTCTAATAGTGACGGGTCCCCTGACCTATTCTGACCATGGTTTGCTCTATATTTTATGGGTTTATATGTATCAGAATGATTTAAAAAGCTGCATACGAAGAGTTTCGTTGCAAAACGCAACAAATCCATTCCAGAATTGAAGCATGTAGTGATTTCTCTAAGGCTACCATATTGGCAATTGTAGTGCCCCGGATATAATGTGTACATCAGAGAGGACCTAAAGACATGAAAAATAGAATTTTGAAGAAAAAAAGTTTTAAAATTGCATGTACCTTTTCCTGATCCACACCTTTGTCAAAAATTGGTGTCATTTTTCAAAATGGCGCTTATTGCGTTTTGGAACCAAACTCTTCAATTTATTATTACATCCTTATAATTAGCTCCTAACCCATCTTTAATACAATTCGCAGGTGCCGCCTGCTGCCGTGACCCCCAGATGTCGTGCCTGTGGTGCCTGGACCGGTGCGTGCGCACCGAGCCTCGTCCTGACGCCGCCAGGGGACAGAGTAAGAAGGAGCCCCTGGTAGACCTGGTGTCTGTCCTGCAGCAGGTAGCCTGGAGGACGCTACACACCGACCCCCCTCAGGTAAGGGTATAACTGATACGTAGGCCTATAGAAAAAGGTTTGTTTCAGGTCACCCGACCGACCCTATCAAAACAGGGCCGACCCTATTTTTTAAAATCCAATTTTGAAGAAATTTATATATTTTTACAATTTTTTTGGGGTCAATTTTATGTTTACGAAAATTCTGAATTCCCCCCCCCATTTTTCACGCTTTTTTTTAGTATCGAAGAGGGACTGTAACAAATAAATCCGACCTACCGACACTAGATTTTCATCCCATGTTACCTGAAACAAACCTTTTTTTTATTTGGCCCTACTGTATTGATACATCATTATTTAGGGCTGACTGGGGGGGGGGGTGGACGTGGTGTCTGTGCTCCAGCAGATAGCCTGGGGGACGCTAGGTACCGACCCCCCTCAGGTAAGGCCAAAAAAAAGGTTAGTTACAGGTAACATGGGAAGAAACTCTCAGGTCGGTAGGTCGGATTTTTTTTATAGCCCTCTATATACCCTAAAATAGACCAGAAAAGTGTAACAAGAATTGCGGTTGTTGCCGCGTAAAAAAATGCCTCAGGCATTTTTATACGCGGCAACAACCGCAATTCTTGCATTCGAAAAAACATAATGTCTACATGGTTGGTATGTTTGAAGGGAACCCATTCAAGACACCATTTTAGGGGGTAAGGAAATGTGTGTTGCTAGGCAGATAAACAATTAGCAACAAACCAATAGAACCATTGAATTCCTTGGGTCCATATAAGGGGGGTAGGTATGATTATCATCAACCTTAGGACCATGGAAATGTGTGTTGCTAGGCAGATAAACAATTAGAATAGCCGTTGCTAGGCAACCAGCGGTATTGGCAACAAACCAATAGAACCATTGAATTCCTTGGGTCCATATAAGGGGGGGAGGTATGATTATCATCAACCTTAGGACCATAGAAATGTGTGTTGCTAGGCAGATAAAGAATAAGAATAGCCGTTGCTAGGCAACCAGCTGTATTAGCAACAAACCAATAGAACCATTGAATTCCTTGGGTCCCTATAAGGGGGGTAGGTATGATTATAATCAACCTCAGGACCATAGAAATGTGTGTTGCTAGGCAGATAAACAATTAGAATAGCTGTTGCTAGGCAACCAGCTGTATTAGCGACAAACCAATAGAACCATTGAATTCCTTGGTTCAATAGTAGGGGGGGTAGGTATGATTATAATCAACCTTAGGGCCATGGAAATGTGTGTTGCTAGGCAGATAAACAATTAGAATAGCCGCTGCTAGGCAACCAGCTGTATTAGCAACAAACAGATAGAACCATTGAATTCCTTGGGTCCATATTAGGGGGGGTAGGTATGATTATAATCAGCCTTAGGGCCATAGAAATGTGTGTTGCTAGGCAGATAAACAATTAGAATAGCTGTTGCTAGGCAACCAGCTGTATTAGCGACAAACTGATAGAACCATTGAATTCCCTGGGCCCATAATAGGGGGGGGTAAGTATGATAATAATCAGCCTTAGGACCATAGAAATGTGTGTTGCTAGGCAGATAAACAATTAGAATAGCCGTTGCTAGGCAACCAGCTGTATAAGCAACAAACCAATAGAACCATTGAATTCCTTGGGTCCATATTAGGGGGGTAGGTATGATTATAATCAACCTTAGGGCCATGGAAATGTGTGTTGCTAGGCAGATAAACAATTAGAATAGCCGTTGATAGGCAACCAGCTGTATTAGCAACAAACTGATAGAACCATTGAATTACTTGCGTCCATATTAGGGGGGGTAGGTATGATTATAATCAACGTCAGGACCATAGAAATGTATGTTGCTAGGCAGATAAACAATTAGAATAGCTGTTGCTAGGCAACCAGCTGTATTAGCAACAAACCAATAGGACCATTGAATTCCTTGGGTCCATATTAGGGGGGGTAGGTATGATTATAATCAGCCTTAGGGCCATGGAAATGTGTGTTGCTAGGCAGATAAACAATTAGAATAGCGGTTGCTAGGCAACCAGCTGTATTAGCAACAAACAGATAGAACCATTGAATTCCTTGGGTCCATATTAGGGGGGGTAGGTATGATTATAATCAGCCTTAGGACCATAGAAATGTGTGTTGCTAGGCAGATAAACAATTAGAATAGCTGTTGCTAGGCAACCAGCTGTATAAGCGACAAACCAATAGGACCATTGAATTCCTTGGGTCCATATTAGGGGGAGTAGGTATGATTATAATCAGCCTTAGGGCCATGGAAATGTGTGTTGCTAGGCAGATAAACAATTAGAATAGCGGTTGCTAGGCAACCAGCTGTATTAGCAACAAACAGATAGAACCATTGAATTCCTTGGGTCCATATTAGGGGGGGTAGGTATGATTATAATCAGCCTTAGGACCATAGAAATGTGTGTTGCTAGGCAGATAAACAATTAGAATAGCTGTTGCTAGGCAACCAGCTGTATTAGCAACAAACGGATAGAACCATTGAATTTCTTGGGTCCATATTAGGGGGGGCAGGTATGATTATAATCAACTTCAGGACCATGGAAATGTGTGTTGCTAGGCAGATAAACAATTAGAATAGCCGTTGCTAGGCAACCGGCTGTATTAGCAACAAACCGATAGGAGCATTGAATTCCTTGGGTCCATATTAGGGGGGGTAGGTATGATTATAATCAACCTCAGGAACTATCAGAGGTAGATTTATATTATTGTTATCACATAGCATAAATTTGTGTTGTGACACCTTAATCCAAGATGGCGGCACAATCCAAGATGGCGGCGCCCGTTCTGACTTCTGGCAAAGTGCAAAGATCATATACCTTGTTCTGGTGGTGCCTGGCGGCACCACCAGGTGGCTACGCCACCACTTCGGCATAAAAAACAATTAGAATAGCCGTTGCTAGGCAACCGGCTGTATTAGCAACAAACCGATAGGAGCATTGAATTCCTTGGGTCCATATTAGGGTAACGATACACTTTGAAAACGATCTAATCAGCTTCATTTTAAGTGAATTATCCCACTCGCTTTACATGCATTGTAATGGAAAGCGTAAGTCTCATAACACTACAACCATGGAACTTTCAAAATTATATAGTGACTAATATACAAAATAAGGGAGTGTTCATTTATTATTTACAGGGGGGGGGGGTGATGGGTTTGGGGGGGGGGGCGTAAAAATTTCCAACCCCTCCTGAGGGGGGGCGTAAAAAATTCTGACCCCTCTTGAGGGGGGGGGCGTAAAAATTTAAGCCCCTTTTTAGCAAAAAAGCCCGCGCATTACTATAGTTAAAAGGGGGGGGGGCGAAACATTTTTGGCGCCTTCGGCGAGGGGGGGCGCAAAACCGCGCGAAATCTCACCACCCCCCCCTCCTGTAATTAATAAATGAACACTCCCTAACGATTACATACCAGGACTAACATGAAGAGCTGAAACATCATTTTCCAAGCAGCTTTCAAACGCTCTTCTATATCGAAATAATCGATAAAATCGATAGAATCGAGACTAGAATATGGTGATAGTGGAAATTGAAATAAAATGAATATCAATGACATCTGTGGTGGTAATATGCTGTACATACTTCGTTTTGGCTATATTTTGAACAGCGTCTGTATTATGAAAGTGTGGCCAATAAAATAAGTCAAAAACACACTCAAACTCTACCCACAGGCCCTGTCCCTGGGAGAGCGGCTGTGTGGGATTAAGAAGATTCTGACCCTGGAGGTGGACAAGACGTTTATCAACGTGCTGCATGCGGACACCCTGACCCTTCACCCCAAGGCCCGGCCTGCTGAGGCTGCCAGTGGTAGGACGGAGGGTGGTGAGGGGGAGCAGGGGGAGGGGGACGCGCCCCTAGCCGCCCCCACCACACAGCCACAGGGCACCACCTTCCTCTTCCAGAGCCAGTTCCATAATGATACTAAGGTAACGGTTTAACCCTTAAAGGCCAGCATGATGCCTCAATTTGTACATTTGTCTTTTTCTAAATGTTTTAATAGGTTACGTTTACAGTGACATAATAATGCTATACACTCAAAAAATAACCTTGTCTCCAGATTCTTCAAAGTGACTGTCATAAAATAAACGAGTCAAAAACTCGTCTAAGTGACAAGGAAGCGGGTCTTCTTGCTGGAGATAGAAGACCCACTTGGCATGTACCAGCCCAAAACCCGACATTTGCCAGCTGCAGACTCTATTTGTGGGATGGTAACCTGATAGGTTAGACAACTTTTGACTCGTTTATTTTATGATAGTCACTTCGACAAGTCTGGAGACAAGTTTACTTTTTCAGTGTACTTTCACTATGGATTTCATAATGAACCTTTGGGAGAGTATTAACCATGCAGCACCGGTGAGTGCATTCATGCATAAGGACAATAGTAGATACCAAAAATACAGCAAAGCACTAAAAGAGTTAAATTACTGCGTCTATGTCATTATGCATTTGCGGGTCTTCTAGCTGGAGTTGTCCGATAGAAAACCCACTTGGCATTTACCAGCCCCTAACCCAAACTTTGCCAGCTCCAGACTTGGCACTGCACCAGCCCTAGAATTTCCAAAGGGTCAGCATAATGTATGAATGTAGGCTTGGTAGATAGACTCACCAGGGCTACATTCATACATCATGCTGACAAAAGGTACTTTTATAGCGGTAAGGTGCTGTTCAAGCATAATCCAGGATTGTAAACTTGACGACCCTAGACTTGTCACTTGGAGTGAGTTACCACCTGGGCTAACAATGTCAGTCAGATTAGCCTCGTGTCGTCTTGTGGGATGGTAACATGGTAGGTCCTTAGATTGACAACCATTAAGTTGTTTATTTTCTGACAGTCACTGAGAATACCCTAAAGTCTTGTTATAAGACAAATATTTGACAACTTTAGATGCTTTGATTTTATCAGTGTAGAAAGGTAACTGAAAGTGTTAAATACGCGTTACAGTGCTGATATGATCCCTGTTTTGTGCTCCAGGTGCGGCAGACCTACTCATTTAAGACGGAGCGGCAGACGCGGTCGGCGGTGGAGATGTCCCTACAGAGGGGGTTCACACTCGGCACCAACCTGGAGATGGACGTCAAGATACCCACCGGGGTCAAGGGGTGCAAGGTGTCGGGCAAACTGGGCGGCCAGATGCAGTGGTCCTTCACACGGGGAAAGGTGAGTACTGTTAAGGTGGCTAGACCCTAGTGTAAACACGTCAACTGCGCAGGTCATTGTGCATATGCACATCTAGTTATCCAAGAACACACCACGGGATGCCTTTGGTCATATTTTTGTATATTAGATATTTTCATGTGTTGTCAAAATTACCATGCAAGACCTAAGTGGGGCTTGAACCCAAGGCCTCCTGCATGTGAGTCTAACGCTTTACCCCTACTCTACTGGGGCTCTGGTAGTTGGCATGCTGAAGGCCATACCTTGGACGCGCCAAAAACCTTTAAAATATGCAGGGGACCATATGTTCAAAATATTGTTTCTGGGTGTAAAAGATTATAGAACTCTCAGTGAGTAGTAACTGCAAAGTGTCCTATAGCTCAATGAGTAGTAGGTGCAAAGTGTCCTGTTACTCAATGAGCAGTAGGTGCAAAGTGTCCTGTTACTCAGTGAGGAGTAGATGCAAAGTGTCCTGTTACTCAGTCAGTAGTAAGTGCAAAGTGTCCTGTTACTCAGTCAGTAGTAGGTGCAAAGTGTCCTGTTACTCAGTGAGTAGTAGGTGCAAAGTGTCCTGTTACTCAGTGAGTAGTAGGTGCAAAATGATCTGTTACTCAATGAGTAGTAGGTGCAAAAGGGGCTTCCATAAAGTGTGTACACGCAGAAGGGGGTGGGGGGGTCTATTCTATTAAGTGCCCTATCATTCAGTGAGTAGTAGATGCAAAGTGACCTAAAGCCCATGAGTTGTAGCTGCAAAGTGTCATATAGCTCAGTGTCTAGTAGCAACAATATGGGTCTCATACCTCAGTGAGTAGTGAGTGCAAAGTGTCCTAAAGCTCAGTTATGGATGTAAAGTATCCTATAGCTCAGTGACTAGTAGTAGCAAAGTGCCCTATTGCTTGCAAAGGAAGCCAGCATATGTTTTTAATTGATAAAATTAGCAAACTAAATCCTGTTTGTGCGAGTGACTATAACCCTGGTTCCCTGCAGGTGTCACGTCAGGAGGAGCAGGTCACGTGGTCTGTGGACAGCCACGTGGAGGTGGCCCCCAACACCACCGGGGTGGCCACCCTGGCCGTACAGGAGGTACGCTGGACCGCCGACTTCTCCCTCGACTGCGTCATCCGGCCCCGAGGGTCCTCTGACAGTGACGTCATCATGGACGCGAGTGACGACAGCGGCAGCGAGGACGGCGCGGGGGGAGCGGAGGTCGTAAAGTTCCCGGTGTTCGTACGCAGGAAGGCGACTGGAGAGCTGCTGCAGGTGGTGAATATACCACGGTCAGCACTCATTAAGGCACGGCCGGCGCACTTCAAGAAGTGTGAGGGAGACGCGAGCGCCGTGTTGTGTACCCTCCAGGGGCAGTGTCACTCTGTGTGTGCCGTCAACCAGCGGGTGTGGCTCAAGGAGGCAGAACTGGCACCCGGTGCGCAGCGACCGGGTATACTGCATCAGGACAGCGTCATTATAGGGACGGGATAGACTGGTGCCTGCCGCGCAGAGATTGGGTATACTGCACCATCATAGGGACGGGCTAAACTGGTGCCTGCCACGCAGAGAACGGGTATACTGAACCATCATAGGGACAGGGTAAACCGGTGCCTGCCCCGCAAAGACTGGGTATACTGAACCATCATAGGGACGGGTAGACTGGTGCCTGCCGCGCAGAGAATGGGTATACTGAACCATCATAGGGACGGGGTAAACCGGTGCCTGCCGCGCAGAGAATGGGTATACTGAACCATCATAGGGACGGGGTAAACCGGTGCCTGCTGCGCAGAGAACGGGTATACTGAACCATCATAGGGACGGGGTAAACCGGTGCCTGCCACGCAGAGAACGGGTATACTGAACTGGTCATCATTGGGACAGGTAAACTAGCACTTGCGTGCAGAGACTGGGTGATACTGCAGCATTGGATAGTCAGGGTTAGTTGAATTCACTTGGAAGCAATCTGGTTCCGAGCAACAAAAAATCCAGATGGTGTCATAATGGTAACTGAACTCCGACAAAAAACTGAAATCACTAACTGAAACTAAGATTATTGGGTTTGATTGAATTCACTGTGCTCTAACTATAAAGTAGAACGATGTGTGTGCCTCATATCTTATTGATAGCTACCACTCACTTTCATAACTGTTCAATTTGATCAAATCTTTATAAAACTTTGAATCTGCTGTGAAAATGACACATTGTATCATTAAGTAAAGGAAGAAATTATGTGTAGGCCAAGGAAAGCTTTGAGCAATCGTTCTATTGTAAATGGATATGGCTTAGGAGGCTCTGAAGGTAGTCGCTGCCTGCAACAAGATCAAATGACCGATGAAAAAGGCCACAATTAATTATTTAATTTGTGAAATGCTTTGGGAGTATGGAATATTGTAGAGCTTAGAGGTCCCTTTTATATATACATTTAGTTAGAGGTCCCTTTTATACATATTAATTTATTTATATAATTATTTATGTATGTATACATTTACCATATGCATACAAGTCATTATGACATCATGCTTCAGTGCTGCCTATTCCAACATCTATTCAGTGCCTATTACTATGATGTTCATGGGCTATATTATATTACCTTGAAGGAGATTATGACAATCTATGGAAAGTAGTTGTGATCGATGTAATGTGTATACATGTCTTTTCTCTTATATGTATATTGTTGTCTTTATGTATGTATGTAGGCATGTTTATAAACTGATTATGCTTGAATAAATGAATTTCAAAAAGATAACTACTCTAAGTGTCTACTTCTCATTCATTTGAACTTTGAAATAATTCAAACAAACATTTAGTAACTAGATCTTCAGTTTGCATTATACAATATACTGCAGTAAGCATTTATTTATTAAGCAGTACACATATGTGATGTGCAGAGATAACCTTAGTGGTTGCTGTATCTGGGTCACACATTGCAGCATGAGGCACAACATGTGTATAATTATCACCCTATTTATGAGATCCACACAAGTAGGCCTGGCTATAACTCAAATAAAAGTTGAATTATAGCTCACCTTAGAGTATTACAATGTAACATTATGCAAATAGTTATTACCGTAAATTCCCGCGTATAACCCGCGGGTTATACGCGAACCAAACCCCCAGTGCGGGTTATACAATATTCTCAAAGTCTAGGTGCGGGTAATACGAGGGTTTTTATTAGTATAATACAGTACTAAAACGGCAATTTCCAGACCCCAGATGCGGGTTATATGATTCTCCCAAAGTCGGGGTGCGGGTTATACGCGAGGTGCGGGTTATACGCGGGAATTTACGGTACTCATAGACTCTCTTGTCTAGGATAATGCATAAAGTGGCAATAATCTCAATTCAATAATAAATAATTCTGGAATTGGATGTACTTAAAGGCAGGGTACAGTTAGCATTTGAAGTAAGGATTTCTTGTATAATCCTGAAAATAATATAAAAGCCTTCTGCAGAGGCCTGTCAGATCCTACATACCCTTCTCCAGGTGGCTACCATTGAGGCATGTGTATATAGTGTCCTTCATGTTCAGTTTATGTCACTGTGTAAGTACCTCCAATATCACCATGGTTACCACCTTGGCCACCCACAGTCAGAAGTAGGTGCCTCCAATATCACCATGGTTACCAAGATGGCCACCCACAGTCAGGAGAAGGTGCGTCCAATATCACCATGGTCACCAAGATGGCCGCCCACAGGTAGGGGTGGGTGCCTCCAATATCACCATGGTTACCAAGATGGCCGCCCACAGGTAGGGGTGGGTGACTCCAATATCACCATGGTTACCAAGATGGCCGCCCACAGGTAGGGGTGGGTGCCTCCAATATCACCATGGTTACCAAGATGGCCGCCCACAGGTAGGGGTGGGTGCCTCCAATATCACCATGGTTACCAAGATGGCCGCCCACAGGTAGGGATAGCTGCCTCCAATATCACCATGGTTACCAAGATCAGGGGTACATCCTTGTTCTATTCTTTCCACTTCTTGGGTTCTGTCTTGTCGAGTATTACAGTTATCACATCCTTGTTTTTCCGCTTCTCCTTCTGCAGGAAATGATACAGAAGGGAATGATTATACATCATGTACTATTTTAAGCAAATGCAAAGTACATTAATTTATCTATTTTTATAATTTAATCCATTTATCATTTTAAACCCTTAATCATCATCAATAAGTATACACTGTTGCCAAGCTGTTTACTCTGCCCCGGCACTTAGTCTTTGCCCATACACCATCAGTTACACAGTTGCAAAGGAGATGGCAGCGTCTATGGCCATTGGGGTCACTTCTAGTATGTTTACACAGCCCCCTCCCTCACCTTCTCAGGGCAACATGTACACTATATTTTTCTATTTGATTAAAACATAATACCATGTATATATGGTTTCAAAGTGATCTGCTTTTTAAATAGGTTTTGAATTTCCAAAGATGTCAGCATTTAAGTGTGCTTTTCATCTTTATAAAATCGGTTATTCGCCAATGCTGCGTCATAATGACAAATAAAGCCTTGAACTATTGATACTGACCGTGACTTTACAGTTTTTGGCCCCTCCTGGAAGTCGTGTTCTGTGGTATATCCGGTCTCCTACCGTCACCACCAGGCGCCGCCGGCTGTGGGACAAGGTCAAGGATGTGTTACCGCGGTTACAGGGACAAGGTCAAGGATGTGTTACCGCGGTTACAGGGACAAGGTCAAGGATGTGTTACCGCGGTTACAGGGACAAGGTCAAGGATGTGTTACCGTGGTTATAGGGACAAGGTCAAGGACGTGTTGCCATGGTTATAGGGACGAGGTCAAGGATGTAGTACCATGGTTACAGGGACAAGGCCAAGGATGTGATAGCATGGTTACTGGGACAAGGTCATGGATGTGTCATGGTTACAGGGGCAGGATCAAAGATGTGATACCATGGTTACTGGGACAAGGTCAAGGTAGTGTTAATATGGTTACAGGGACATGTCAAGGACGTGTCAACATGGTTACAGGGACAAGGTCAAGGATGTGATACCATGGTTACAGGGACAAGATCAAGGATGTGATACCATGGTTACTGGGACAAGGTCAAGGATGTGTTAACATGGTTACAGGGACATGTCAAGGACGTGTCAACATGGTTACAGGGACAAGGTCAAGGATGTGATACCATGGTTACAGGGACAAGGTCAAGGATGTGATACCATGGTTACAGGGACAAGGTCAAGGATGTGATACCATGGTTACAGGGACAAGGTCAAGGATGTGATACCATGGTTACAGGGACAAGGTCAAGGATGTGCTACTGGGGTTACAGGGACAAAGTCAAGGATGTGTTACCATGGCTACATGGCTACACCATTGTTATGCAACCGGTACATTATTAAGGGCAGCAGAGTGCTATAATCAACTGTGTCATGTTCGTAGGTGTCATTGTCATAGCCTTTGTGATGTATGATCATATACAGCCCTCACCAGGGCTGTATTCCCCTCTAGCTGGATGTCCACTGGACAGCGCCATATTGGACTGGTCCCAGTATGCACTCTCTCCTTTCCAGTCACTAGCTTCAGCAAATCATGTGGACCAGATCAGGGGGCTAAAGCTCTGCTTGGAGAGTGGAACTACTACATTCCCTGCATGCTAGGACACCTGCAATCTTTTACCTGTCCAATATAGGGTTGTGGTTAGGACAATGGACTCATGACTAGCAGTACCTAAGTTCAAATCCCCTCCAGGCTAGGTGTGGTGACCGTTTTAACCCCATTGGTTGCAAAAGCTTGCACCAAAAGTTTTGGCAAAACGTTTTTGTAAAACATTTTATGAACCTTTGCAAAAGGTTTGGGTATAGTCTTTTGGTAACCACTTTTGGTAACCATCTATGTTACACTAAAAGCCACACCAAGGACCGAACCCGGGACCCTTTGATTGGGAGTTCCAGGCTCTCCTGGTTGAGCTATGGAGGCTGCTGGTAGATCAAGGTACAATAGGTAAACATAAACTTTGTTATTGATTATCCTCATTAATGATCGATGCTAATAGGGACCTTTAGCAACCACGTAAAAGCTCATTAGACATATCCTATGTCTTCAGCACTGCTACGTCTGCGTTTAATGAGCTTTTACATGGGTTGCTAAAGGTCCCTATCAAATGCAGATGTAGCAGTGCTGAAAGGATAGGATACGTCTGCGTTTAATGAGCTACGTTGGGTTTGCTAAAGGTCCCAATTATTTAGCATTGATCGTTAATGCGGATAATCAATAACAAAGTTTACCTTTTGTACCTGGACCTACCAGCAGCCTCCATAGCTCAACCAGGAGAGCCTGGAACTCCCAATATAAGGGTCCAGGGTTCAGTCCTTGGTGTGGCTTTTAGTGTAACATAGATGGTTACCAAAAGTGGTTACTAAAAGACTATACCCAAACCTTTTGCAAAGGTTCATAAAATGTTTTACAAAAACGTTTTGCCAAAACTTTTGGTGCAAGCTTTTGCAACTAATGGGGTTAAAATGGTCACCACACCTAGCCTGCAGGGGATTTGAACTTAGGTACTGCTAGTCATGAGTCCATTGTCCTAACCACAACCCTATATTGGACAGATAATAAAAACCAATGCATAATACACATGTAGAGGCCTAGTGTAATCATTGCTCCACTCTCCCCCTGATGTTTGGCCCCCCCCTGAGACCCACACTGCTAGTTCTAAGTGTCCCCAATTGTGGCAGCACTGGTATCCCGCTAGTGAGGAATAAACACACCATGATTACGATTATGTGCACCCTCTCACACTTTTATTTACAAACCTAGCATCTCACAAAAATATCCCATAGACCTGTATAAGACATAAACCAATTACCAACCCTAATTGCCAATGACATTTTGTGTTAAAACTTTATGTTGAAAACGTAAAGATAAGGGAAAGGAAACGTACTTGGTTCCCGAGATGGAGAAGTTGACGTGGTCGTCTTTAGTGAGTCTCACGTTGTCATCCTCACAGTGTAGCGTTATCTTGTATTGTTCGACTCCCAGGTCCTGCTCCGTGTCTGGAAGTACAACATGAACCGTTACTATGACAACAACAACACCAACAACAGAAACAACAATAACAACAACAACGTCCTCACTTTGCAGCATTGTCTTGTACAACTGTTTGACCCCTGCCGCCCCCCCCCCCCCCCCGTTCTTGTAGATAAACGTGCAATATATACACGTACACTGTAAGACGTAAGTGCTGTATACGTACAGCAAAAATTGCTGGCACCTTTTGTTCTGGTAGATTTTGCTGTAGGTGTACAGCAACTGACTTGCTGTACATGTTCAGCAACTTCTACTGTACATCTACAGCAAAAGTTGCTGGCAACTTGTGTTCCAGTAGATTTTGCTGTACATGTACAGCAACTGGGTGCTGTAAAGTTACAGCAACCTCTACTGTAGATTTCGTATTATTGTTGTCATCAATTTGTATCAAGTAATAACATGCATGCATGGGGAGTACTTTCCTGCATAATAGTTCAATTTCAGCTAGGATAATACACACTACACAATGTAATGGTTTAATCCTGCATTAATACAGCTGAACTGTATACATGTGATACCAGCTTTTTCCCAGTCGAGGCACTTAAGCATTTAACTTTTCCTTCCAATGTGGTGTTTATTCTATACTATTGCTGTTCTTTTTGTATTATTCAACACAATTATGCAAATATAAATCCAGTCTCTCTCATCCATTCTTTTTATACAATGTCTTGAGAGTTTGTGAGGCTTTATTTGACTTGGGAAAGGGTTGGGTGGAATAATTACTACAAAAATGGTATACTGCTTCCACCTAGTGGCATAAATCTAGAGCACAATGTACCGTAAATGTACAGCAACATTACTAAAGACTCAACTTACAGTACATAATGCTATAATTATACAGCAAATAGTGCTGTAATACCAACTACAGCAAAAAGTGCTGTAAATGTACAGCACATTGTGCTGTTTAAATGCAGTATTTTTTTACAGTGTACTAAACGCATTAAGGGGTGCTTAGTGCATTAATGCATCATGGCTTGGTTGTCATAGTGCATGAATGCAGATTTGCCGAGTAACTCGCCAGTGTTGCACTATGCAGATGCTATAGGGTTGATATACTCCCGAAGGATCGGCATGATGCATCAATGCAGCAGCGGCGAGTCACTATTACAATAGCTGGCGGGTCCAGTATCTTGAAAACGCCAGGCAGGGAAGGTGAGGTGGGGCTATTGGGGAAAGTATATACGCCCAATTATATGAAACGTGGCGGGTCCAGGATCTGGAGAACGTGGGGGCGCTATTGGGAAAATATTTTATTAACAACATTCGGACAAAATCTGCAAAATCTGATCTGTCATTAACTAAAGATTTCCTAGCACTCTAACCCCCGTACAAATAGTCACATGAGTATACATTGAATCCAGGTAGGTACAGTGAGATAAGCATAAACATATATCATGATGAGTACCCCTTACACCCTAAAGTAAGAAATATTTGATATGTAGTCCGCATAAATGCTGGGGAGGGGGGGGGTAGGTAAATAGACACAGGCGCATGGTTGGTCATTAATTCACCCCGGGGTTCCCACTCAGAATATGATTACTGGATTGTCTCCCATTTACAACATTAGCTCCTCAAATACATGTCCATCTACAAGATCCAGTGAAATAACAGTGGCCGACCAGTCTTCTTCTGGCCCTTATTCAGAGAGTATAAGCTTATTTTGGGCACTAATTTACTTCGGAAAAATGTTACATGCATATAGGTATGGACACCTATGGGCTGTACCACCCTCCTATTACAGATTCCATATCCGCCCTGTAGTGTCAGAAGAGCATTTTTACTTTCACAAAATCCCATATCATCAGTCACTATTGACTTTCCTAATAGACTCCTTATTAAACAAGGTATACCCTACAGGGTGACAGGGCTACACTACTGGGCTGTGCTACATCGGAGTGTATAGGGGATATTCTATAACGGGGGGTGAAGATCGATGAGGTCTCCACCAGGTCGGAAAGTCGCCGAAATTAAGGGCCTCAGGTCACAAAGTCACTTTTTTTTACCATTTTTCCAAAAGTCGTAAGGTCGCTAAAAGTATTGTACCAGGTCGCCAGGTCGCCTGGAAAACGGCCCAGGTCGCCAGGTCACTGTTTACTCCTCTGGAACCACATAACGTGTTGATAGGGCGCCCCGTGCACGACCCCCATGTATAGTACAGACCGGACGACAGGCACACAGGTACACAACAAACCCATCTACAACAGTGACAAATCCACATCTTAACGCACCTTAAAGTAAAACCGTGATAACTGTCTGAATGCCAAGGTAACTGCGCCTCAATATGGCGCGTGTTTTGGCGGGAAATGCGCAGATACCGGCGTGCTATACGGAGCCATGTACCACTGACTGAGTTCGAGCTGGGGACCCTCCTTCCCCGGCCCTATTCCCCTTTGTTGTTACCAGCCTACAAACAGGCCACACAAAGGAACACATCCACTGAATTCTCCAGAAAATTCCGAATCTACCCATCTTCTTCCTCCTCCTACCCGACCGCCATCCCTACAGAAACAAGAGGGCGACGCCGGGGTCCGGCTGGGGTGAAATTAATCGAAATCTAAGCTCTAAAACCGAAGTTAGCAAGATTTGTGTAAAAATCCCTTTGTTTGGGGTGTACCCAAACTGGGTCAGACAAAGGATGGCAGTTTTATTAAATATCCCGGGTATTAATCACAGGTTAAAACCTGCCTTTACCTATACTACTCACACACCCTGGGCGGCCTGGATGGACTGGATCTGGCCTATTTCTGGGTGTGTTTTGGGTGTATTTCCGTGTATTTGACCTGGTGTATGTGTGTCAGTAGTGTCAGGATAGGGGACAATGTGGGCTGAGGTCGTGTGGTGGTTATTTCGTTTGTAGCGGTAGGCCAGGGTCTAGTCCTAGAGCGTAGTGCGGCTAGAGAGGGGGGCGTGGTGGCGGTAGGGGAGGCAGGGGGAGGGGCCGCTCTGAGTGATCTCCTCCTAATGTTTACACCTGTAGAACACACCTCCTATAGTCCACTATACTACTCTACATAACACATAAACACACAAATACCTCACCTATTATGAACTCCGACACATCCTCCTGCTGTGGACTGGCGGCGGTGGTCGCACTCCCCTGACTAGTAGTGTCTGTAGGGGTCGGAGTAGCTGTAGCGGCAGCTCCCACTCCCTCCTCCCCAGCCTCCATCCCGCCCTCCATGCTGCTAGATCCTCCCATGTAACGCTAACAATCCCCCTACAAGACGTCCAACTAACGAAATCCCGCTACACCGGCCTTGGTGGCCATGTGACTCGGCGGTAAGGGCCGGTTCATGCTCCAGTTGTGTCGGCTATACTGGGATCCAACACATCACGACGCCATCTTGACACGGACGCCGTGACGCGGGGGTCACGTGGGGGGTCTGGGGGCTGCTGATTGGTCGGTAGGGACGCCCGGGGGATGGGGTTATTAGTTGTACTATTAATGGGGACTGAGTCTGAGTCATGAGTCACACCATAGGTACTTTGTGACTTTGGTTTAAATAAACTGTTAAGCCAAGAAGTTATGGGCGGCGGAGCACTCAAAAAAAGTGTGGGGGTTGAGCTGGGGGGGGGGGGTGGAGATGGAATTGGAGGATGGGGGCTTAATGTAAAGTAGGCCTATAATATTAATCCATTTTAAAATCGTGGACATACATAAAATATCAATATCAATACATTGTTCTCCCTCCCTTAACATGTCTAAAAAGCTCCATTTACAAACAAAACGTTAATATAATATGCATTAAACAGTTATTTATTGTGGATATTCCTCGTATATAAAGTAAAGGGGTCTAGAATTAAATGCTCTTCAATAACTCGCCGACCCCCTTCTAAAGTTAGGTACGAGCGGCAGGGGTAAGGGGAGGTGGGGGGTGACTTCGGACATCCACACACTGGGAATGTATGGAGTAGCTCACTTAGTATCATGGTTGCTGCTACAGTTTGTTGACAATCTTTTCATTCCAAAAAAAGTAAACTTCCTTCCCAAAAAGTGTGGGGGTTGAAACATACTCCATCCCCCACACTTGAAATAGTGTGGGGGTTGCAACCCACACATCCCTATGCAGAACATAAACATTGATATAGAGTGATGTCAAGTAGTGATTTGGCACATTTTCAGAAAAATATGGCCACCTTATTGAGGGGGTCTGGATGGGGGGTCCCCATGTCGATTGTCAATCTTAAAAAATGGTCATGTCGCATGTCAATGTCGCTTAATAATGCCCATGTCCCATGTCGATTTTAAGAATTGCCCATGTCGCCTGCCACTATGTTTTTGAGCCTCATGTCGCATTGATCATAAGAAATAGCCATGTCGCCATGTCGAATTCGGTGGTCCACACCCATTATTGACTCAGTTTCTACCATTCCTCCTCTTCTTTTCTTGGATGGGGCAATGGTGCTGATGTAAAGGTTCGGTCCGTATGCACCTGCCGACCAGCTTTTGGCTGTGTCGGTTTTAAAACGATCTATCTGTTTGGAGAAGGGGGTGGGATGTCGTTATAGGAGTCAGCATCATCATAATTAGAGAGCCAAGGCGTAGATGGATAGATGGATGGATAGGTGGATGGATGGATGGATAGATAGATAGATAGATAGATAGATAGATAGATAGATAGATAGATAGATAGATAGATAGATAGATGGATGGATAGATGGATGGATGGATAGATGGATGGATGGATGGATGGATAGATAGATAGATAGATAGATAGATAGATAGATAGATAGATAGATAGATAGATAGATAGATAGATAGATAGATAGATAGATAGATAGATAGATAGTGTAATAGAACTAGTAGAAGGCTAGGGCATAACTAGGAAAGAAACACGATGAGAGGAGATAGTATGAGTAGTGGAGATATATTATAGGCCTAGTCCAAGTATTAAACAGTTACAGACATGAGATGCACATAGATTAGATTGTATGACTTGGTAACCCGGCAGGCGTATATCGCCGCTAAGGCGCCGCCGCCGCACGGATTGGTGGATAGATGGATGGATAGGTTTTCATAGAGTGTGATGATTATCTGCCCACCCCTGGCAACGGTATCCGGAATACAGGCCCTCCGGACTGTAGGCCCCCAGCCTGTAGGCCCCCGGAACACAGGCCCCCTGCCCACAGGCCCTCCGGTTTTGCAGCTCCCTGCCTTTAGGCCACCCTGACTACAGGCCCCCTGTCTGTAGGCACCAATCTCACGTCCACTTCCTCACGTCCACTACCACCTCCTCATGTCCACTACCTCCCCCTCATATCCACTACCTTTTCCTCACGTCCACTACCACTTGCTCACGTCCACTACCACTTGCTCACGTCCACTACCACCTCCTCACGTCCACTACCTCTTCCTCACGTCCACTACCACCTCCTCATGTCCACTACCTCCCCCCTCATGTCCACTACCTCTTTCTCACATCCAACCCCCTCTTTTAAGTCTCACGTCCACTACCACCTCCTCACGTCCACTACCTCTTCCTCATGCCCACTACCTCTTTCTCACATCCAACCCCCTCTTTTAAGTCTCACGTCCACTACCATCTCCTCACGTCCACTAGCCCTTCCTCAAAACCAATAACCCCCTCCTCACGCCCACCCCTTCCTTCACATCCACCTCCTTCTGTCACACCCACCCCCTTCCCTGAGTTTTTTTTTTCTCGCGAGGGGTTTGGATGTGAGGGGTTTGGACGTGAGGGGATTAGACGTGAGGGAGGGGGTTGGGCGTGAGGGAGTGGGTTGGACGTGAGGGGTTTGGATGTGAGGGGGTTGGACATGAGGGGATTGGACGTGAGGGAGGGGGTTGGGCGTGAAGGAGAGGGTTGGACGTGAGGGGTTTGGATGTGAGGGGTTTGGACGTGAGGGGTTTGGATGTGAGGGGTTTGGACGTGAGGGGTTTGGATGTGAGGGGTTTGGATGTGAGGGGTTTGGACGTGAGGGGTTTGGATGTGAGGGGTTTGGACGTGAGGGGTTTGGATGTGAGGGGTTTGGATGTGAGGGGTTTGGACGTGAGGAGGTTGGACGTGAGGGGTTTGGATGTGAGGGGGTTGGACGTGAGGGGGTTGGACGTGAGGGGGTTGGATGTGAGGGGGTTGGATGTGAGGGGTTTGGACGTGAGGGGTTTGGATGTGAGGGGTGTGGACGTGAGGGGGTTGGATGTGAGGGGGTTGGATGTGAGGGGTTTGGACGTGAGGGGTTTGGATGAGAGGGGGTTGGACGTGAGGGGTTTGGATGTGAGGGGGTTGGACATGAGGGGATTGGACGTGAGGGAGGGGGTTGGACGTGAAGGAGAGGGTTGGAGTTGGACGTGAGGGAGAGGGTTGGACGTGAGGAGGTTTTGGCCTATAGACAGGGGGCCTATGGCCAGGGTGCAAAAAGACCGGGGGCCTAAGATCCGGAGGGCCTAAGGGCAGGGTGCCTGTGGTCAGGGGGGCCTGAAGGCAGGGTGCCTAAAGACCAGGTGCCTAAATTCCGTGTACCCCTTGCAACGCTCCAGTTGTGATTCTCACAACGTTGTGACGTAGCAGTGACCTGTCAGACCATATATAAGTTTATAACCGTGGCGGGAACACACTTGTTATCCAGTCGTGTGGTGGAGACAAGAAGCGTACAGCATACAGACTCCTTGGTGGAGGTGCCAGTCGCTGGAAAAAGGGCGTTTAACACACCATGTCAGGAGTGGCAGGAGTCAGCTACTGTCATGATGAAAGGGTAAGTAGTCTTATGATGTGTTTGTTATAGCTCTTTGGCGATGCACGAATGCAGACACACATTTTCATTTATGCATGATGCGGACTAGGCCAAAAAAAAGGCTTGTTTCAGGTACCGTAACATGGTAAGAAAATGTAGAGTCGGTAAGTCGGATTTCTTTCTTTTTTTAAACTTTTTTTTAACATGAAAGCACCTGCCAGCCTCTTGATCCTAAAATTGACCAAAAAATGGAAAAAGTACGAAAATTATAAACCAATGTTTCTACCATCACTGCACTGGTGCATCATGACGCAAACTTGTATGATGCAGGAATGCATCATCCAGTCCTTCGAGTTAAAAATTAGCCTAGTATTTTGAGTGTAATATGTTTTATTAGATGTTTTATTATAATAGCGCTTACTATCCTCTTTGTGGTATTATAACTGCTTATCATTATAGATTCAATCCCAAATGTCATAAACATGTGATATTCCCAGTTTTTACGGTTCGTAAATCGGACAATTATTAAGGATTTTAGAGCAAAAACTCTCAAAACAGGCCTAAATGTGGAAAGCAAAAAAAAAGAGAAAATTTAAAAATATGTTTATTAAAAATCAGCTTGATAAATTCCTAAATGTTCGGCATGAATGCAAGCCTCACGAGTAGACCTCCCAAATATTATGCAATTTATTTTGAATTCAAGAGGTCAATTTTCAATTATTTTCAATGTTCAGGTGCGAGAGTTGCAGAGTTGCAGCTTCCACGGCAGCTTTACGTGGAGGGTGGAGGGAGTGTCTGAGATGCTGAGGTTGTGCCGGCACGGAGGGAGGCAGGACTACCACAGTATGGAGTTCTAGTAGTATTGTATGTATCGGAACGGGACAATAGTTAAGTACTGTTTATTACTCAATCGACCTGCAGCCAATCAGAGGCCTCCATTTGGTCACGTGACCGGAAGTGACCTACTTAGGGGATTAGCGGTGACGTCACGTGACCTAGTTAGCCAATCAGAGGCCGCCATTTGGTCACGTGACCGGAAGTGACGTCATATGACCTACTTATGGACCGGAAGTGACGTCATATGACCTACTTAGGGGACCGGAAGTGAGGTCATATGACCTAATTTAGGATCACGTGACCGGAAGTGACCTGATGAGTCACGTGACCGGAAGTGACGTCACATGACCTAATGGCCAACCGGAAGTGAGTGACCTCATTGAGGATCACGTGACCGGAAGTGACCTGATTGATCACGTGACCGGAAGAAGAAGTGACGTCACGCGACTTAATGAAGAGATGAGCGTCTTTAAGGGGTCACGCGCTTTAAAATGTGATATCTTTTTTTTTGGAGGAGGAGGAGGAGGAGGAGGAGGAGGAGGAGGAGAAGGAGAGGAGGAGGAGGCGAGTCTCTTATTTTTTTCGGTAAACTAATAAAAAACACTACGATATAAGTTTTTTTTTTTTTTCATTTTTTATTGTTTTACAAGCGACTGGAAGTGACTTATTGAACTAGGTAGAAGCGTTCTTTAGAGTGTATAAGGGGGGGGGGGAGGGGAGGGAAGGGGAGGGGAGGGGAGGGAAGGGGAGGGGGGCCCTCTCTAAGATGTATGGGGAGGGGGGCGCTTTTAGGATGCATGGGGCGGGTGGGGGGGGAGGGGGGGGAGGGGGAGGGGGGCACTCTAGGGGGGTGGGGGGGCACTCTAAGGGGCGTTTGTCTCTTTTAAGAAAAAAAGAAAAGAAAAAGATTTCAATCGAGAGACACGCTTCTTCCTCTCGAGAGGAAGAAGCGTGTCTCTTCATTTTTTTTTGTTTAGGAAGTGAGGGTCTTTAGGATCACGTGACTGGAAGCGACTTGATGAAGCATGTGACTAGAAGTGACGACGTCACATGCTTTAATGAGGCGATCAGCTGTGACTGGCGGCGGCGGCGGTAGCGGCGGCGGTGGTGCTGGTGGTGGTGGTAGTAGACGTTACTGTGGTCAGAGGTGATATGGTTTTTTTCTAACAGAAATCAGAGCTTTTATACAGAGGGAGTTTAATCCTATTTCCAACAGCACCCCAGCTGTCTAGCAGCCGCTCCGCTCCTTAAGAGCTTCTTAAGAGCTTAGATGACGAGGGGTATGTCATCGCCATCTGTGGAAGCCAGCTGAAAATGGTGTTTTTTCCTTATCCATAGCTTTACCTCCTACCCCCTACCTGAGGACGACTCTCTCCCCCTTTGGCATTCATTGTAACAAACGTCAGAGGTCAGGTGAAAATCGGATTTTCATGCACAGCCTTAGTCAGCTGTCACCCCTATTGAACTAGCCGGCCGCCGCCGGCCAGTCTACTCACCACGGCAGGAGGCGGTGATTTTTTTTGTTTTACACTTAAGTCGCTCACCACATGCACACGACTCTACTCACAGACAGACACACCCGTCTTAGGGGGTCCTGCTTCACACCACACGCCTCCTGTAGTTTTTTGTATACACACTCTAAGCTCATGACTGCTTAATCCTTTATACAGCTAATGCGCGTTGAATTAGCACAGTCGGTACACCGCCCGCTCATGGCAGTCGATCTCTCAAAAAAGGGGGGAAAGAGATCCAGCTGAAAACGTCATGACTTATGTCTTTTGTTTCTCTTTGTGAATGTCCGCCGGTCAGCCGGCGGCAGCAACTGCTTAATCCTTTATACAGCTAACGCACGTTGAATTGCTGAACAAGGCAGTAAGTAGCTTAGCTCATGTCAGTCGATCTCTCAAAGGGGAGGGAGAAAGGGATCCAGCAGAAAACGTCATGCCTTAAGTCTTTTTGTTTCTCTTTGTGAATGGCCGCTGGTCAGCCGGCGGCAGCTGAACAGAGCCGTAAGTAGCTTAGCTCTAGAAGCGAGAAGGAGTATATAAGGGGGCTGGAAACACCCATTCACTCACTCAGTCTTTTGCTGCTCTCTACAGTCACCACCATGAGCAAAACACAACAACTAGTGTCGTCCAAGGATCTAATCGAGTTCAAGAACAAGAAGAGTACGCAGAACGGTGATCGTTTAGCGTCAGCGTCTCCTCTTGCTACTGAAATTGAGACTACCGCCGCAACCGCTTGGTCTTATCACCCTCCCGCTGTAGCGAGCGCACGCAGCAGTAGTAGTGGTAGTAGTAGTCGTCGTGGTAGCGACGTTGTTACACTCGCGACGGTTGTTACTGCTAAGCACGCTGCTGCTGCTGCTACTGCTGCGCCTGCTGCGGCTGCTGGTGATCTTCGTGCTGCTAGTGCTGCTGCTGCTGCTGCTGCTGCTGCGCCTGCTACTGCTGCGCCTGCTACTGCTGCGCCTGCTGAGGCTGCTGCGCCTGCTGCTGCTGTGCCTGCTACTGCTGCGCCTGCTACTGCTGCACCTGCTGCTGCTGCTGCTGCTACACCTCTTGCTGCGACTGCCGCTACTAGTACTGACACGCAGCACGTTGCACAGAACCTCTCCACCGCTACATCAACCGACGCCATCAACGCCGCTCGCGCTGAGACTTACAGCTATTCGGACACTCAGCCCCAGCAGCGCGTAGTAGACATACATGCCCTAAAGCAACAGGGTGAGACAGAGAGCGACGCTGACGATGAGGCGTACGAGGAACCCGAAGGGCTACGGGCACACAGTCCGTTTTTCGACCTCATTTCCACTGGTAGCGCGTCCGGTCCGTGGCGACTGCCCTCACCACCACCTTACGAAGTCGTGTGGTTGCCCTGTTCCGACAACGAGTCGTCGGATACCAGCGCAGACGCTGCTCCTGTTATTGGTTCTGCTGCAGTAGTACCTGTATCATCATACTTCAAAGCAGAGCCGTTAGGATACTTGTCAGACGCTATGCTACTGAAAATAAGTAGTAAGTTGCCGACATCAGATTACATACGGTTAGGTTCATACCTTGAAGTGAACTTGAAGGATATGGGATATCTCAGTTGTGAGACAAGTGTCATAACTCAAGCTAGAGAAATGTTCACTACTTGGTACCAGAAAAGTTGTACTACTAGGTGGAAGGACCTAGCCGCCGCCTTGGAAGAATCTTACCGTATGGACCTCATCAAATTCTCACGTGAGTACATGGACAAGCATGACATGTGGGATGGCTTAGAGAGTGGAGACATGGAGTGGAAAGTGCAGAAATATTTCTCTCTTTTAGCTGAGCTCTGCCCTAGAGACTGGAAGACCATAGGGATCTACTTAGGGTTGACTTCTCATGAAGTAGCTTTCATCTCTCAACCTGTGCCTTCTGACAGGACTGTGAAGAACCCTGTCTATGAAGTGCTGAGAGCTTGGAAGTACAACGAGACGTCTGAGCCTATGGCTCTGATGAAAGTGTTGCAAGACGACATGGGTCGCAGCGACGTCGCAATGTATGTTCAAGGGTTGTATGCAGCTGTACCCAAAGACATAAAAGTGAGCTGTGACACTCCAGTGTTGACCACTCTTGTCTGATCCCTGCAGTAAGATGGTCATCTGTTGAATTCGATCCTAGACTACAGTCACCTTTCACTATGCTAATAGTATCGTGTGGTAAGAGGTGTCTAGTATTCGAAGTGATAAATAACGTTTTATTTTTTTTAATAATTGGTAAATAAGTGAAAAAAACAAAACAAAAAAAAACATGACGCAGGACGTTTGCGAAAAGTGTTTCAAAATTTTTAAAAGACCGTACAATCATGAGTGACCCGTAGAAAAATGAAGAACAATACCTAAGTTTTGCCCTCTATGCGGCGATGTCGATTGCTGAAAAGATCACCTGTCGACGCGAATCTCTGGACGAGGTGACTATCCCTCCACGTACATGCGCTGTACCGAACGGTGAGGAAACGTTCACGGCGAATTGGCCTGCAATACGAACGAGTGTCAGGATGCACGGGACTCGCGTGAGTGTAACAAACGTCAAACTACCAACCGGCGAGTTGAGTGACGCTGTAGATACTATGCGTCGCAATCCGCTTCACACAATGATAAAAAGCGGGTTTCTCGGTAGGCTTACTCTTACAACACAGAGAAGACAAGAACATACTGCGCTACTTTCACGTCTCCCAGAACAACGCAACTCTCATTACAACCGCTCCCTACTATAACTAATTCAGAAACTTTGGAAGAGCTCCTCTCAAAGATGGAAAACACCGTCGCTTGCGAGGAAGTACGGAAACTTTGCGACGCTGACACCAAGCGGTGCGCTCTTTTTCCTACTAATTTTGAACATTTGCGTTTACATGGGACCTGGGGGTTTTCCCATAGGCGGTAGGAACAGTCAGGACGGTCGAGTTGGAAAGAGAAGCCGTGTGTTAGATTTTCCCAACAAGGACAACCTCTGCGTCTTCCGCCACATTTCCTTTCACTTATACAACACCAGCAAGCGCGCTTCAAATTTGTTACGTCAGTTCTGTCCCGCTGCCACACGTGAAACTTTTCCTCCCGACGGACATTCCAGAATCTACCCTTACAACATTACCTTCGATTTCGAGGCTTTCTTCAGACCGTGCAGATGACCGTCGACCGAACACGTGTCCCTGCTGTGGGATCACGTCCCTTTGTCGGCTAGCGTCGCATACGACTTTCCAGGGTAGGAGGGGCAGTGTACGTCAGAGAATCCGACGCAGATTCCGACCCCTTGTTAGACCGAGTTTAAAATCACATAAACGAGAACGCCAAAGTCATCGAGAAAGCTGTGCTAGAAGTTTACCGACCAACGTTAGCCAAGTTACATGTGGCGATAGGTGAAGCTCTCCTGCTAGAGGAAGCGACATTCACCCCTTCTCCAGGCGGCTTCGCTGCAGCTCACACCAGACAACCGTTAGTTCAACTGAAGAAGCGGCTTCTGAGATACATCCGTCAAGCTCCAGTCGTAGGCTTCAACTCGGAGCGTTACGACTTGAACCTGATCAAAAATACGCCTTCACTAGTTCTTTGCCTCCGGAGACCGAAGAAACCAACAATTCAGCGTCATAAAGAGAAGCAATCAATACTTGACGGTTTACACACAGTTTTCTTGGACGTAGTAGTCAACTATTTGGCACTTGGTTACAGCTACGCGAATTATTTGCGAGCTTTCACCAGAAACGAAGAGAAAGGTTGCTTTCCTTACGAATGGATGACGTATACCAAGAAACTGGTAAACAGAACCCTGCCACCGAGATCGGCTTTTGACAGCGAACTGACGGGCGTCAAAATGGCCGAAATCCGACTACGCCACATGTCAGAAAGTTTAGTATGACAAGAAGAAGCAAACTATGAGAGATTACTTGATCCACTACAACAACGAAGACGTCAAACCTTTCATAGAAGCTTTTGAAAAAATCACGCTAATTTTTTCCAAGATAGCAGCATTGTCATGTTGAAAGACGAGATCTCTCTCGCCAGTTTGACTTTACAGGTCCTCTTCCAAAAACCTATAAGCTGTGTTCACAACGTTCCCTCCGTTCGACGCCGTCCTCCACGCTCTGATCAAAGAAAATCTAGTCAGTGGTCCTTCCATCATCTTCCATAGATTTCACGAGAAGGAGTGTATAGGTGTCTTATAAGTCGGCAGAGGGTGAATACTAGTGAAAAGGGAAGGCAGGTGTGCAAGTAGCTTTTTCTAACAGACACGTGTGTGAACTAAGCTGCTTAAGTCTAAACCCACCTGCGGTAGAAGCTCTGTACTGAGAGAGTCTTTTCAGCCGTTTAAGAGGCTTATCTAGGACAGGGTACATAAGGAGTGAAACGCTGCTCTCACCAGTCACACTTTCTCCACCCGCCCTTCATCTTCGTAGCATCGTCCACTCTACGCTCGCTCAGCACGTTACGATGATTAGTTCTGCTATTTTCTTTATTTATGAAAGTGTTGACGCTACAGAGCATCGAAACCCTCTCGAAATGAGTCCAAGAAAGAAAAAGCAACTCCCACTTGAAGCAAGAAGAGAAACAGTGCCCTATGATGCATGTGAGGTAAAGAAACATTGGAAGGACGTCACCAAGGAGCAATGGATAGAAGCATGCTTCAACTTCATCGGAACAGTAGTTTCATTTGGACAGAGGGAGAAGATTTTGTTAGAGCTATTTTTCTTAGCTCCGTATACTTGGCCTGACTGTGGTGAAATTCCTTCAAGTTTGTCAGTCTTCGCCATACAAGTTATCAACTCCTTGAAGGAGCTTCGATATATGCAAGGCACTCAGGAGGAGATTGTCAAGAAAATGACGGAATTCGAAACAGGCGAAGACACAATATGGTGCGAGGAGACGACATATGCGGACGATGATCTAGAGTCCATCATTTGTAGCCCGTTGGAACATTATGTTAAAGACTTTGAGGACATGCTAGACAGCACTGAGATGAACCCGAAAGAGAGATCCCTTACTGCACAGAAAGAGGCCAAAGCTGTGTTGGAAAAGCACAAGTTTGGTCAAGGATTCACTCTTCAAAGCAGCTGTGTGAGTGTGATAAAAAGTCTTGTGTTGAAACATTCAGACATGAAGTTTTCGCGTGCTGTCGACACACTTCCTTTGCCTGAACTGATGATGAACATGATCGACCCCATCGTACCAACACGTTTCGACTCTGCCAATTGTCCCATGTATAAAATGGTTTCAAGTTTTGCCCGTGGCCGATGGCTAAACGATCCACTGAAGTCAGAAAACCTCCTTGATTTAATCAACTGACTAAATGTATTTTCTCATACTAGTATTAGTAGCATTAGTAATAGCGGCTACTCAGTCTCGTGCAGCACAAGCAGCAGCATCTGTCAGCAGCATCCGTGACATCGTCAGCAGCAGCAGCAGCTGCACAAGCAGCACAAGCAGCCACATCTGTCAACAGTATCCGTGACATCGTCAGCAGCTGCAGCAGCTGCACGAGCAGCGCAAGCAGCACAAGCAGTAGCATCTGTCAGCGGAATCCGTGACAACGTCAGCAGCCGCAGCAGCGGCTGCACGAGCAGCACAAGCAGCAGCATCTGTCAACAGCACCCGTGACAGCGTCAGCAACTACAGCAGCTGCAGCTGTCAGCAGCTGCAACAGCTGCACGAGCTGCACAAGCAGCAGCAGCAGCAGCAGCGGTAGTGTAGACCGCTAAATTCGAGATGACGTCATGTCTGTTTCTTAGCATCGACATTCGACATGAGACCTAGTGACATTTGACATGAAGCTTGAAAAACATAGTGACAGGTGACATGAGCAATTCTTAGAATCGCCATGAGATATGAGCATAATTAAGCGACATCGACATGTGCCATGGCTATTTTTTTTTAAGACAAACGCCGTAGTCTCCTCATCCAGACCTCCGCTAGTAGCGCTCTATAAGCGCAAGCTGTGGCTGTGAACCCCCTCCTCCCACCGTACACACGGGTAAATATCAGAGTCGGCCAATGTCGCCAATACTACTCTCATACAAGGGTCAAGCGCTGCTGGACTATAATAGATGGGTCAAGGACTATTCTACTGAGGGTCAGGCTACGCCGGACATTCAATAACAAGCTGGACTTTGGCAAATTTGCTTGAAAGTCTGGCCAGCAAGAGTTCAGCATACTCTCCCAAGAGTTCAGCATTGCCAGACTATGGCATGAGGATCCCGCATGGTCAGACTTTCAAGCAAGTTTGCCAAACTCCGGCTTGTTATTGAATGTCCGGCGTAGCCTGACCCTCACTAGAATAGCCCTTGACCCATCTATTATAGTCCAGCAGTGCCTGACCTTTGTCTGAGAGTAGAATTAGCGCTATTGGGTGCCTCTGATATTTGCCTCTGTGTAGTCAAACCTCGCCTGAGAGAGACATACTTCAGAAAGAAACGAAAGCAGATTCCGACATCGGTGTGTGACGATCACTTAGAGCTTTTCGTGAAGATAAAAACGGAAAAAAAGTGCGAAAATAGTGTCCGCCGCCCGGCGGATGTTGTGAAAGACGTTACCTTCACGATCTGAGAACTTCGGGGCTTATGAAAGCGGCGTGAGAAGGTGACGGGATCCTAAGTCTCAACCCTAAGACTTACATTTGCTACGATCGAGTCAGCGGCACCGGTGAAAGAAAATCCCCAAAAAAAAGATAGCGTGCAAAAAGTGTACAGAAGTAACAAAACCCTAAAGAACCAGTCGTCTTCTTAGATGTTTTCAAAAACGAAAAACTCTCCTTGCGGTAAATAGAAATTTCAAAGTGGTACGAACCAAAAATGGACACTTACACCATAGAGAAAGATGACGTGCGCTACTTGTATTATAAGCGTCGCGTGCATTCTAACGGTGTGACAACGAGTCCTTTAAAATATGAAAAAAAAGTGTGTTATTGATTGATTGAGCGCATCTTTTCAAAAATAGCGTGTTTATTAGAATTGAAAAAAAAGAAAATAAAAAAATAAATAAAATTATTGTTGTGTTTTATTTTCATACGTCTTCTTTTATTAGTAAGTAAAAAAAATTATAACAATTAACTAGCGTGTCCTCTTAAAGTGACACTTCCTCCGGTCGCTGCTGATCGCCTAATTAAGGCATGTGTCGTCGTCACTTCTAGTCACGTGACTCATCAGGTCACTTCCGGTCACGTGATCCTAAAGTCAATCACTTCCTAAACAAAATTAAATTAAGAGACACATTTCTTCATGACCCAACCAATCAGAGGTCTCCATTTGACCAGAAGTAGTCCCCTCATTTGCATAATGGGTCACTTCCGGTGTACCAGCCAATCAGAAGCCTCTAACTAAGTCAAGGTCACGTGACGTCACTTCCGGTATGCCCTTATATGGACATGTGAAGGTCACATGACGTCACTTCCGGTATGCCCTTATATGGGCGTGTGACGTCACTTCCGGTCAAATAGAAGCCTCTGATTGGCTGAGTCATGACCTTGACCTCTAACTAGGTCAAGGTCACGTGACGTCACTTCCGGTATGCCCTTATATGGGCATGTGACGTCACTTCCGGTCAAATAGAGACTTCTGATTGGCTGCAGGTCGATTGAGTAATAAACAGTAGTTAACTATAGTCCCGTTCCGATACATACTATACTACTAGTTCTACATAGAGCCTCAGACATACACGCACAGGCTGCAGATGGAGCTTAACGGTACCCCGCCTACTCGCGCCGTCATCAGCCTTATCACTGTTAGGGTAAGCTGGTCTCACAAAGATCAATTTCTGTAATTAGGCTGGAATATAGTATTATTAATGTTTTTAAATACCGGGCTTGTTGGTACAGCAAAAATGGGCAAATAAAAATCACCCCTTTTCATGTGTAGGTCTATGCATAACATTATGCTATCCTTTTTGCAAAAGTCGGTCTCTGCCTTTAACTATATTTGAATGCATATCACTGGGGCATTCTTCAATTTGGCGGGCCTGGTACCCCCAACATGTTTACAAGACAGGCGCTTAGGGAGTGTTCATTTATTAATTTTTTACACCCCCCCCCCCTCGAGAGCATCTGGAACATTTTGTGCCCTGCTTGCCGAAGGCGTCGAAAACATCCCCCCCCCCCTTTGAACTATAGTAACACACTGGCTTTTTTTCTAAAAAGGGGCTTAAATTTTTACGCCCCCACCTCAAGAGGGGTCAGAGTTTTCTAAGCCCCCCACCTCAGGAGGGGTCCCCCCCCCCTCAGGAGGGCCCCCCCCCCCCCTCAGGAGGGGTCGGAAATGTTTACGCCCAACCCCTCCAAACACACCAGCCCCCCCCCCCCCCCTGTAACTAATAAATGAACACTCCCTTACTGGGACGATACAATATTCTCACTCTCTTCCTCCAGGGTGCATATGATAATGCACTGTACTGGCCGCCCAACTTCAGAATGAGGCTCCGCCTGGTGAACCAATACGGGGGCGACCATATTGACAACACGCTGTCCCCCAATGAACGAGGAGACTTCGTGCATCCAGAGGGGGGAACCTTCATCCCGCTGCACAAACTGCGGCAGCCACATTTCAACTATGTCAGGGATGATGTCCTCTTCATCCAGGTCACCAAGGTGAAGAACCCCATCTCAACCACCTTCAGTGACGTCACTGACGTCACATGTGTCCAACCTGTGATGACTCCTGAGGAATAGCTGTCATATGTATTAATATGAGCTTGACTAAATAATCTGTGTCTTTTTTGTACTTAAGAAATTTCTAAGAAATATATCGGCCTAGTTAACCCATGTATAGCCAATGGTGTTAGATGTTATTTCTAGACTGTCAAATAATGTGTATCGGTCATTTAACCTTTTATAAATCAAACAGCACCTATATACTCTATTGTAAGCATTCAGTTTGTGCCGTTTATGAATGTATACTTGATATGGAGTTTTTTCTTTACGCTGTATTATCCTATGATACAATTACATGATTATAAAATATATATATATATATATATATATATATATATATATATATATATATATATATATATATATATATATATATTGGCCTGCTGCCTGCAATCATCCTTTATGTTTAGATGGCTGGTTTCATAAGGAGTGAGCTGGTAAATATGATGATTGATTTTTCCTTTATTTTCTTTGTGATAATTGCAGAATAGTTAAATCTATCGGCGCAATTTAATATCGGGGAAAAATAAATATATGAATATGATGTCTCAATTAAGATCTCCATCATGTTATAAAATACAGTTGTCGCCTGAATGATATTGACGTTATGCTTACAAAAGGTATTTAGATATGTATCATTAATAATCACTGGCAATATTACCAGAGTGTTCTTTGCTTTATATAGGGTAGCATTTTCATAATTAAGCGGGAAAAATGATGTGCTCACGCAATATGTGTTTTATATGTTATCAAAACTTGTTAGATATTCTTGGTAAGAAGGAATTTCCTGAAATGATTTAGGCCAATAAAGGAGTGCTCTTTTCTTTCTCTTTTTTAAACAGAGAGGGGTGGATTTGCGGGAGGGGGTGGATTTGGATCAGTTGACTGGCGTGAGGGGTATAAAAGATTTCAGCCCTCTATGGGGGTAAAAAAAGATTTCACACTTTCAAGGGGAAAAAAGAGTTTTTCGACCATCAATAAAACAGTTGAAATATATGAATATTTCTCTTTTTAAAGCAATATAAATCTAGGGTCCGTATTTTTTTAACCTAGGGTGGGGTTTCCTGTAAATACTTAGTTATGTCAAGCTTATTGTATTTCTCCCAGGCATTAATTACTGATACTATATAAGCAATGCACATTATTTAACATCTGTGTTTGTCGATTAAAAGTATCATGCTTTATATTAGATGCCTTGCCGTAACGTTTATCCAACTGTAATTTTAAAGTATACTGTACAGACCTCATACAAGGTGAAATAAATGCCCTATTAAATGAACTTCTCACATATGAGGTTTCTCCATTGTGAAATACGGAAGGGACCAAAGAGAAATAGGATAATGTTTTGTAGCATGCAGGGTCGCATGTGGTAGCCTACAGGACCATGCCTGTGACCCCCTAGACCAAGTTCTCTTGTCTGTGCCCCCCCCCCCCCGACCACCCGTTCTGGATCCGCTACAACATTGTGGAGCTGCACACGACGTACTCCATGGGCGGATTTGGGGGGGGGGGGGGGGCGGACTCGGCGTGCGCCCCCCTATTTTTCTGTATATTTTAATGTGACAATTTCCCATACCCCCAGTACATTGCCTATTTCACGCCCCCCCCCCCCCCCACTTTTTTTCAAAATCCTGGATCCGCCCCTGTTACTCCTCCCTGATACATCCACGTGTTGCACTCACTACGTGCACTACGTCCATAGTTCATAAGTATTCAGTGTTATCCACAAGTAACGTATCCAAACACATCAGTTGTCCCTGCGCTGGGGATTCACACTGTAACCTACATACGGGCAGTGCACTAGGGTGGTTATAGTGGTAACCATGTCACGTGTGCAGATGGTTGTGGTGGCGGGCTGTGGTTTTATCTCACAGCGCCATCCATATAGTAGTGGCCTCTGATGGAACTAGAAGGCAGGCGTGGTTTCAGGGGAGGGCCACAAAAAAAAAAAAAAATCAAAAACAACGTACTCCATGGGCGGATTTAGGGGGGGGGGGCGGACTCGGCATGCGCCCCCCTATTTTTCTGTATATTTTAATGTGACAATTTCCCATACCCCCAGTACATTGCCTATTTCACGCCCCCCCCCCCCCCCCCCCCCCCCCACTTTTTTTCAAAATCCTGGATCCGCCCCTGTTACTCCTCCCTGATACATCCACGTGTTGCACTCACTACGTGCACTACGTCCATAGTTCATAAGTATTCAGTGTTATCCACAAGTAACGTATCCAAACACATCAGTTGTCCCTGCGCTGGGGATTCACACTGTAACCTACATACGGGTAGTGCACTAGGGTGGTTATAGTGGTAACCATGTCACGTGTGCAGATGGTTGTGGTGGCGGGCTGTGGTTTTATCTCACAGCGCCATCCATATAGTAGTGGCCTCTGATGGAACTAGAAGGCAGGCGTGGTTTCAGGGGAGGGCCACAAAAAAAAAAAAAATCAAAAAGAAAAATCAAAAAAAAAAAATCTCATGCACCTGTGGAGGTTTGTGTCGTGAGTATCTAAATTGACCATATGTTATTATGACACCCCCCCCCCCCCCCATCATGGAGGCTTTTTGAGTTTTGGTCCCCACGAGGGCCTGTTTTCTATTATGCCCCCCCCCCCCCCCCGCCATATATCCACCGAGCCCCCCCCCCCCCAAAGCTTGCAATAAATGACTCGGCCCTAACTACAAGGTGATGGCTCTAGACCCCTAAATTCGATATGGCGACATGGGCATTGCTTAAAATTGACATGCGCCATGAGGCCTAGTGACATGCGACATGAGGCTTAGTGACAAGGGACATGGACATTTCTTAAATTGACATGGGATATGAGCATTTTAAGCGACATAGACATGCGACATGGTCATTTCTTAAATCCGACATGCGACATGGGGACCCCCCCATCAAGGGCCCCAAGGTGGTTATTTGTATAACCACCTTGTGCCTGGATCTCGTGTGAGTCTAGTACAGATACCCGTATGTAGGTTACTTGGGAATACCAGTTCCTTGTTGGATCTATCCTGAGTTAAATTCACTCTAATGGAGTTACGTACACTTTGAACAAATAGTGTTCGTAGACCTGGATCTAATATGTACACTGCATTGGAGGAATATATTGCCTGGATTGCAGTGGGGTTAAAATATTATGTTCTGGGATAACCCCCCCCCCTCCTGTAGGTCCTCATTGGAGTGTCCAGCTCTTCCTTCTGTCCCAGCTTAAGGGAGTGATCATTTATTATCAACAGGGGGGGGGGTGGTGGGTTTGGGGGGGGGGCAAAAAAATGTGGACCCCTTGACCGGGGGGGCAAAAAAATTTGGACCCCTTGACCGGGGGGGGCAAAAAAATTTAACCTGTTTTGAGCCAAAAAGCCCGCGCGTTACTATGCTTCAAAGGGCCCGCGCGCGAGCCGATTTTCGACCCTAAGGGGGGGGGGGTAAAAAATGTTGACCCCTTGACCGGGGGGGGGGGGGGGGGGGGAAACCACCACCCCCCCCCTGTTGTTAAAAAATGATCACTCCCTAAACCCAGCTGTATGTTATATCATAAGCCACACTGCCACTGAACTATGGGTTTTTGTTGGCCGTCTGCTTTATTATCAAGTTAGTAGCATCTAGAACAAGACTAGCGTGTTTTGTGGATTAATCATGGCTTTATTGACTGTTACACACAGAATACAATAATAGTACACTGAGTTAAACACAAAATATGTACCGTAAAACCTCGCGTATAAGCCGCGGCTAGTACGCGAGTCAGACTCAGCTTTCTTTTGATACCAAACATACCTATATATAGGGTGCGGCTTATACGAGAGTTTTTATAAGTATACTACAGTACCAAATTAACCATTTTCAGACCCCTTCTGCGGCTTATATAATCTGTCAAAGTTAGGGGTGCGGCTTAACGCGAGTTAGGCTTATACGCGAGGTTTTACGGTACACATAGTATGGTAGCCATAACGTCACCATATATTGGCTTTATTATGAGTATGATATGGGTTGTCCGAACCACTTAATTCACAGTGGAATTCAACATGGCGGTATGGTCTTTTATTCTAAGTTTATACAAGGTACATGGACCCTTGTGACATGGGACATGGCAAAATCGACTGCGAACATCACCTGATTGTGATTATTTGTTTTGTGCCTCTCATTTTAACAGCAAAACAAAGTGACGTATACAAACCATCTGTACTTTGAGTACAGCGTTTTTGACATGTGAATATAGATGTCACAATTGGCATTTACATTTTGTATAGCCTAACATTATTTTTAAATTATCATAGACCCCAATCCCGGGACCCCAATATTCGACACAGATACATGGCTATGCGGCTATTAATAGGGACAATTTTAGGTTTTCAAAATGTTTGGATGTTCCCCCCGATTTTTACACTTTTTCGGTATCATAGAGGGACTGTAAATTTTTTATTTTTTTTTAAATCCGACCTACCGACCCTAGATTTTCATGCCATGTTACCTGAAACAAACCTTTTTGTTTTTACACAATGTATTTGGCCTATAAAGGCTCTATGATGTCTGGGTCCAATTTCCCAGACATATATATTAAGTCTTTAAGGGCCGCACCCTGCTTTAATGTGCTATACATGGTGCATAAAAATGCATTCATGCATTACGCCAACTCCTGGGGAGTGTATCAACCCCGTAGGGTCAGCATTATGATTGAATACAGTACTAATTAGCGAGTTTGAATTTTTTTTTTTGGTGGCACCTTTTCCGATCGATAGCCAGATTTGGGAGCTTCCAAAAATATTTCCCTCAGATTTTTTTTTAATGTTGCCCATTTCACTTAGTATATGGTTAAGATCCGCAGACAAAAAAAAAAGAAAAATTGAGAGAAAAAATATATATATTCGCTCGCTCGCACCATATTTAAAAATGAAAATCAGTAGATATTTGGTGTGGCCTAATGCTAATAAAATAAAGATAATACATATGAAGGTGCAAACCCTTTGAGGGCAGCATAGTGTTGTACATAACTATGGCAATGCCCAGTGGTTAGTTGGCATGATGCATGAATACAGCACAAGTGAGTTATTTAAAGGTACTGCACTCATGCATCATTGCCAACCATACATAGTGAAAACACTACCGATTGGTCGGCATGATGCACTAATGTAGCTCTTGTGAGCTCAGCCCTGCATTGGTGTATCATGACAACTAACGAACCTGTAGCCTTGGGGCATCATCCATTTTCTCCAAAAGATTAGTCAAGCATTCTGGGATATTGTGTAAAATGGGAGTACAATATGAAGTTTCATTAATACTAGCATGAGACTTCTACGAGACTTGGTCTCCTCAGGTTATGGCCAAAATTAAATACCACCCTGTAATGACATGACAAAACATACCACAACCATCCTTACATATTGAGACATGTAACCTCTGAGATAGAATCAAAGGTGGTCGGGACGGGATTCTTCAGTTTGGTGACCTTAACAAACATGACGTCATCTCTGACATAGCTGGAACATGGCTGCCGTAGTTCAGTGACCGGTATGAATGTCTCCCAGCGTGGCTGGATGAAGTTCCCCTCAGCGTCAGGCGTCAAGGTGTATTCAAGATGGCCGCCACTGTACTGGTTCACCAGGCTCAGCCTCATTCTGAAGTTGGGTGGCCAGGTTAGGGCGTTGTCGTACGCACCCTGTAGGGAAAGAGCGAAGATATAACTGCTTTAACCCTTTAAACCCGCAGATCTTACTGCACGTCCAGTAACAGTCAGAGTGCAGTCGGGACAGGTACTCAGCCCTATATATATAGGGGCGCTGGGGGTTTGAGGCTGGGCAAACATATTATAGATTAGCTGTGGAGACATTTTTACTGAAACTTTACTTGGTTGAGCTTTTGCTAAATCCTATTAAGCTATGTCGACTATAGTCGATGCTCGGCTAGTCATGGCATCGACAATAGTTGATGCTTAGCCATAGCCTAACTACTTGTACCACATAGTATACTTGGTGGGAAGATAGATCTTTACAAGGGAAACATGGAACTTGCAGGTACCCATGCAGAGAAAAGAAACATAGTCAAAAGGAAGTCATAGCTGCCTCCATGGGACTTGCAGGTAGCCATGCGAAGAAAAGAAAGAGTCAAAAGGAAGTTGTGGCTGCCTCCCTTAGCTGAATGTGACTCCCTTAAGTAAGACATGCTGACGAAAAGCGTGCCAGCTTTAGAGGTCCTCGTCACAACTGTTGGGCCAAATTTACATTAAAGATATATGAAAGGCCCTTCCCTCCTTACACAGATACACATGCAAATACACTCTGATAATAAGGAAATATTCTCAGTAATTGATTGTCCCTGAACAGAAGCGGACACCCCCATTCAGGACGAAAGTTGATTTTTTTTTTTAATACAGTTTTAAAAGAAAATAATTTGACAATGGCTCGCCCTCTTTTTCAAAATCCCTATTTCAACTACACAGCCAAAAATGTTTATCTCATTTCAAGAAAATAAGATTATTAAACTCGACTGGCAGACAAACCACTCGTTTCAAGATAAGAAAGTTCTTAAAACAAGTGATTTGTCCGCCAGTCAAGTTTAATAATCTTATTTTCTTGAAATGAGATAATTATATTTGGCTGTGTAATATTCTACGCTATACTATACACCATAAAACCTTGCATAAAAGCCGCGGCTTGTAGGCTACACGGATCAGACTCAGCTTTCTTTTGATACCAAACATGCCTATAATATAGGTATGTTTGGTATATTATAGGGTGCGGCTAATACGAGAGTTTTTATAATTATTGAACAGTATCAAATTAGCAATTTTTAGAACCCCTCTGTGCCTTATATAATTTGTCAAAATTAGGGGTGTGGCTTATAGCATAAGTGTGAGGTTTTACGATAAGGCCAAAAAAAACAGGTTTGTTTCAGGTCACCCTAATGATTTTGCTGGATATTCACGGATTTAACCAGAGAAGAAATCAGACTCCATCTTGCCTGTAGAACAGACGCATCAGAGAGTGACCTCACTTTATTGCTGATTCCTTACTTTACTACTACGCTGACCCGACGTCTTTAAATACAATTTTGAAGAAAATTCCGTATTTTTCCCATTTTTTGGTCAATTTTAGGGAATGCAGAGAGGCTGGTTTATAGTACATTCATGTTTTAAAAAACAGACCTAGTTCGTGGCATTGTCTTACCTGTAGGGTGACAATACGGATGGAGGTGTGAGTGTGTTGTCCAGTCCCGGTCCCGTTAAGGTACACCTCCAGGCCGTAACGGTAATAGTCCATGTAGAACTCATAACGGTAGCAGCCTCCGCGTCTATGTAACTCAGACACCCGCTCCACACGCACCAGGAGGTCGCCGTGACAGCAGCAGCCATGATGCTCCAGCAGCTGTAAGGGGGTGGCATAAGGCCAAAAAAAAAAAAAGTTGTGTTCAGGTAACAAAAAAAAAAAGAAAAAATGTTTTTGCGGAAAGCCACTCAACTCCATAAGGAGGGCTTGATGCATGACTTCCCCGGTACCCGGTACCATATAGGGGAGGTCAGACATTAGGCCTGGGAGAGTGAGAAATTTTCACCAAAAAATAATACCCTGTGTTCAGGTAACATGGCCAACAAAAATAGGGTAGGTAGGTCGATTTTTTTAATTTTTTTTACCAAATTTTTTAAGGATTTTGAGACAAAATTCCTCCCATTTTCCTATAATTTTCGGAAAAACTATATAATTTTCGGAAAAAATATATAATTTTTGGAAAAAAATACATTTCAGTTAAAAAAAAGTGTTTTTTGGTAGAAAAAACACAAAAATGCCTTCCAAAAAAGAAAAAAAAAAAAAATTGGGTAGGGCCAAAAAAATAGGGTCGCTAGGTATACCTGAACACAATTTTTTTTTTGGCCTAAGCATCACCTGATAAGTACACTTGTCACGAGGATCGACATGGCGACATGGCCATTTCTTAAAATCGACATGGCGACGTACGTGGCCATTTCTCAAAATCGACATGGGACATGGCCATTTAAGTGACATGCGACATGAGCGTTTCTTAAAATCGACATGTGACATGGGGCTTAGTGACATGAAAAAAAAATCTCATAGGGGGAAGTAGGCTACCAAACCCTTACTTCAAACTGGTCTTTGTGGGTTTTCAAATTCCTAAATTTTCCTGGGGCCTGTGGCCCCAAAACCTCTGTTTATAACTCTCCATATGCCCCTAAATTCGTTTCCTTAGTGACACTAGTGACATGGATTCTGAAGAGACTAACACTGGAGTCATAACGTACGCGGTCTAGCCGCCCATATTGTCCGTCATAGTGACCTTTATTACCCGGTTATTACCCTCCTTATAGAAGAGGATAGAAGATCTCTAGGCTACTCCCTGTAGTTCCGTGATATAAGTGCAGGCGGCGCTACAGCGCTTTCCCGCGTCCCGCGTCGACGGACACGACGATATCATTATCTTATATTGATATGATCATATTAACAAATATTATGGACAGTTTATCATACAACTCGGAATGCCAAAGAGAAAGCTGGTGTGAATCGAGCCAAATTTATTGAATACCATGGGGATGAATACATTTGTTAAAATAAACCCCCCCAAAAAAATAAAAAATAAAATTTCAACATATTAAAGTATGGAAAATGCGGATACTAGAGTGTAGCTGCAGAGGGGCCAAAAGCAACCTGATACACTATAATCTCACATCTCAGCAACTTGGCCATGGCAGAAAAGTTCTTAAAAAGTGATTGTTTAAATCTACATTTTAAAAACGTGTAGTCCTACATGGAAAGTGTAAAAAAAGGTAGGCGTAAACACCTCTAGATACTTATTCATTGTACAAAGGCACAAACTATATACAATGTAAATTTATGATGACGTCCTTGTGATAATCGATAATCTATAGGAGTACTTACCACAAGGATGGAGTTGGTGTTCGGCATAGCTCCCATTCTGGCTGGTTTACAAATCACTGATTCTGGAGAAAACACACATGGAATTATTAATATGGCACTGATATGGGTACTGCAGATTAAAAAAGGGGCACTAGCAACAGTACTAGAAATGTGAATAGGACATGCTCGGTGATTATGGCACATTAAATTACATCAAATATAATAATTATTAGTGGGCCAAGTGGGATGCCATGAGAAAACCACGTAAATGAGTAGGCCTACTTACCTGCTACATATAGATCTAATGTAGCGGTATATCCCTACCATGCACACAGTTACAGCAGACGGAGTTTGTAGGTAGGGAAACGTGTTCCGGGGTTCAGTTGTATTTCTGTCCTCCACCCCGAGACTCGTTCCTGCCCCACACTCTCGCTAAGTAACTGGTCCCTAAGGGTGAACCCAGAGCGGAGCGGGCCGAGAGGAGGGCACAGGGCCCCGACTCTGCCTTTATATATGCTGAAGTCGCTCTCAGCGGTCGCGCTTCATGGACATACCAATCACACACCAGAGATCACACACAGTCTTACAGGAGGAGTGGGCGGGAGGAAAGGAGCGACCTGCCTCTCGTGGAGAAGTGGGGGAATTAAAATATCTAGGTTCCATGTACCTAGAGAGAATAGGCCATGCATTATGTCATGATATCACAACATTACTACATATGACAAGTATTGTATTGTTACAGTCACATTATTTAGGAACTCATCCATATTTCTAGTATAGTTTTGGAAATGTATTAGCTTTTATAAATGGAGAAATCTCATATGACATTTGGTCTTTAAAACCCTAACTTTGAACATGTCCTACACACCTATTATTGGAGGTATATTCAATATGTTGCCATAAATGAATAGCCAAATGTGTGATGTCTAATAAGGAGACCAGAGACTCAGAGGAGACACATTGTTTGTGGATGAAAATTAAATATATACATTCAACTACACATATGAAATATCTATGGGCCATGTCCCATAGAACTTGTATGCAAATTCAGTTCCTCTGACTATCACAGGGTGTCAGTATAGCGCTGTAGAAGGCTTGAACAGGACATGGAGCTTAGTGACATGAGGGAAATAAATAAGACATGTTCCTAAATTCCAAATGCGGCACGGGGGCCCCTCCCCCCCCCCCCCCCCACACCCATCTAGATCCCCATGGGTACCCACATTTTCGAGTGTGTCGAATTTTATTTTCGAAACAATGTGTACATCACTACATGTCCGTTGACTTTTAAAATGCCTCTATCTCCCGTGTCGATTTTTAAAGGGTGTGTCGCCGGTGACTATTTTTTAAAGTTTGTGTTCCCCTGTAGATTTCTAATACACATGTTTTAATTTCGTCCGTCGATTTTTTAAATGCCTGTGTCACCTATGTCGATTTTTGAAAGGCCCGTGTCGCCGTGTCGATTTTTACCATGCATAGTGGCATGTACTCTCGTTCCCAAATCCTTCCGAAGGAAGGCTCTGGGGACAGCCAAATGACCTTGAACTTGGGATTTTTGCTGGTTCTGGGCAACCCCTGCTGGTAGGTTGGAACCAGCGAACAGGAACAGGAAATGGAACCAGAATGTATGATGGTAGTTTTAGGTAGTTTTACCATCAGCCTTTCTGGTTCCATTTCCTGTTCCTGTTCGCTGGTTCCAACCTACCAGCAGGGGTTGCCCAGAACTAGCAGTATCCCAAAATTTGGCAGTTACCAGAGCCTTCCTTCGGAAGGATTTGGGAACGAGAGTAAGTGGCATGAGGCAGTGGTCGGTGGTGCTGGGGAGTGTGCACAGTGTGCCGAGGTGGTGGTGCATGGTGGTGGTAAAGTGGGAACAACATTACATTCTTTATTATACCTAGCATATGATAATCACATTCATTAAGCCTAGGAGTCTGTATGGCCACGGTGTGGAGTAAAAATGCCATATGCCCACGGCTGGGACTAGATAATTTTAAGCCATTTGGCTAGGTATAATAAAGCCAAAACCACATGGTAATGTGTCTGGACCATTGTATGACTTTCGTGTATGCCTAGTCGTATGGCCCTCTCGTGCTACGCACTCGAGGCCATACAACTAGGCATACACTCAAGGCATACAACGGTCCAGACACATTACCGTTTGGAGTTTTGGGTTAGTATCATATAAATACTCAACTCGATCGTTGATTATCTATAACCTGTAAAGGATTTTAAGGCCCGCATATTATGCTATAGTACAGTATGTCCTTGGTCGTCATGATGCATGAATGCAGCCATGGCGAGTAACTGCATGTCATGGCTGCATTTAAGCATCATGCCCTCCCTATTTGTTTTAGGTCACCCGACCCTATCTAAACAGGGCTGGTCCTACTTTTTTTATGCAATTTTGAAGATTTCTTTTATATTTTAACACCTTTTTTGGTCAATTCTAGGTTTACAAAGAGGTTTGCTACTATTTACATATTTAGTATCTAATGTGAAATAGAAATGCGGCATGCTATATGCAAATTCATGAAGTTTTGATGGAATCTTTGGTATGGCAATACTTAGTATTATATTAAGATAGGAATTAATCAATTTATTCCCAAGAATACATATTTATGCTAGACAATGGCCACCTGCAGGGAGAATAGTGAATCACTTCTAGACAAGTTTAAGGCTGGCATGTGTCAGGTGGGTCTTCTAACTGAAGACTTTTGCTTGCCAGCCCCTCTCCTCGTCAGATTGATTAGGCAGAGCTGGGTCTGCTGACCCTGCACTTTTTCTGTGTAGTCTTTCTTTCCATATTACCTGAAACAAACAAATTTGTTTTGTTTGGCCTTACTGGGCCTGCATTCATGCATCATGACTACAAAGGTAATATACATCTCTGTAAAGCACTACCCTGCAAACAAGATCTCGGGCAGAACTCGTGCGGTTCTTGAGTCACAACTCGGGATCCCTGGGAGAATTGTGCACGTATCTGGCACAAGAATATGTGAACAGCTTTTGACTGTGTCATATTCTGTGGAATTCCACGTTATTTATAAAACAGAACTTGGGAATTGAACGTTCGCAACTGAGTAGAATCCCGGTAGGTCACAATGGCACAAGAAAGGCACGAGATATTCCCAAGAATTGTGAACATGTCCTTAGTACAATCAGAACTTGGGAATTGAACGTTCACAACTGGGTAGAATCCGGGTAGGTCACACTGACACAAGAAAAGCACGGGAATTGAACGTTCGCAACTGGGTAGAATTCTAGCCAGTTGCGAACGTTCAATTCCCAAGTTCTGATTGTAATCAGGATATGTTCACGATTCTTGGGAAAATCTCGTGCCTTTCTTGTGTCATCGTGACCTACCCGGATTCTACCCAGTTGCGAACGTTCAATTCCCGTACCTTTCTTGTGTCATTGTGACCTACCCGGATTCTACCCAGTTGCTAACGTTCAATTCCCAAGTTCTGTTTGGAGGGTATGCTGCACCGTTGTTCCTTCCCTTTTTTTCTTTTTCTATTCTTTCTTCTAAAATTCAGTGGTGCCATGTCCCTATTCATGAATGCATTTACATATATGCTGTATACTCATTCAATACTGCTTGCTGTAACTGAGTATGCAAGATGAAGCAGAAGGCTCTAAGGGAGTGTTCATTTATTAGTTACAGGGGGGGTGGTGGGTTGGGGGGGGGCGTAAATATTTCCGACCCCTCCTGAGGGGGGGCGTAAAAAATTCTGACCCCCCCTTTTAGCAAAAAAGCCCACGCATTACTATAGTTCAAAGGGGGGGGGGGGGCGAAAAATTTCCGGCGCCTTCGGCGAGGGGGGGCGCAAAACATTCCATGCACTCTCGAGGTGGGGGGGCGTAAAAAAATATTTGCCCCTCAGCGCGAAATCTCACCACCCCTGTTTTGGACCGGTCCTGGAGGACTGGTGGAGTAGGTGTGGGTTGGACCCTTGCTTGACCGAATGTGACACAAAACCAGGAATTAATTTATCCCCAAGGGTTGGTAGGCCCATTATTGAGTGTACACAGAAGGCTTTAATGCCCTGTTAAGCTCAACCAAGTAAAGTTTCAGTAAATATGTCTCCACAGCTAATCTGAGATCCCAGAGGTGTCAACATTGATGCGCTTCATACTAGGAATCACGTCCCCAAGCTGCTTCCGATGAGGAACCGGTGCCTACTCGCGTATCTACACAAAATGACCAGATCCCAGGACAACGTTATCATCCCCACTAGAGATCTGCGTGGCAACAACCAAGTACGGCTGAAAATCCCCAGATCAAAGAAGGGTATCTTCGACAAGAGCCCGCTGTACCGTGGTGCCCCATTGTGGGACGAGTTACCAGGGGATGTTCAACGCCTACCGTACAAGGACTTCATCAAAAAACTCAAATCGTGACACTCAACGGTGTGCCTTGGCACCCTAAAACGGACTAATGTGATAATGTGATATAATTGTCGATTTGTAAATAACTATGTCTGTCGTATCTCTTACCGGACATACTACTCTTCTCTTTGGCTATTGAATGAAAAAGTTCCCATGTAACATTTTCAGTACGCCAATAAAAATTCCAACAACAACAACAATCTATAATATGTTTGCCCAGCCTTAAACCCCCAGCGCCCCTATATATATAGGGCTGAGTACCTGTCCCGACTGCACTCTGACTGTTACTGGTCGTGCAGTAAGATCTGCGGGTTTAAAGGGTTAAAGCAGTTATATCTTCGCTCTTTCCCTACAGGGTGCGTACGACAACGCCCTAACCTGGCCGCCCAACTTCAGAATGAGGCTGAGCCTGGTGAACCTGTACAGTGGCAGCCATCTTGAATACACCTTGACACCTGACGCTGAGGGGAACTTCATCCAGCCACGCTGGGAGACGTTCATACCAGTCACTGAACTACGGCAGCCATGTTCCAGCTACATCGGAGATGACGTCCTGTTCATCAAGGTCACAAAGATGAAGAATCCTGTACCAACCACCTTCAGTTCTACTCCTGAGGTGACTTGTGTCGGTTCCTAAATGGCGACTTTGATATGGCTTATATTTGATTGGTGAATTTGTACCACTAGATTTGATACGTTTAAGAGTATAGACTTCCCCATGCTCTGACAGTGGGGAACTATAAGAATTCTTCTTTGTGTTTGTTTCATGTCATTATTAACAGTATTCATCAAAATTCCGCTAAATTGATTTGAAAAAGCTATTCCAAAGTGCTGTAATGGCCCGTTTAAGCCCCCCGGAGGGTCATTTCGTAAAGAGAGATTTCGATATTGTTGAATGTAGATGTTTCATAAGGTGCTATCCTTAGTTTTGCTACTGTTAACGATATCGTCAGATGGACTATATCATTATAGATCCCCATGGGTACCCACATTTTCGAGTGTGTCGAATTTTATGTTTCAAAACAATGTGTACATCACTACATGTCCGTTGACTTTTAAAATGCCTGTGTCTCCCGTGTCGATTTTTAAAGGGTGTGTCGCCGGTGACTATTTTTTAAAGTTTGTGTTCCCCTGTAGATTTCTAATACACATGTTTTAATTTCGTCCGTCGTTTTTTTAAATGCCTGTGTCACCTATGTCGATTTTTGAAAGGCCCGTGTCGCCGTGTCGATTTTTACCATGCATAGTGGCATGTACTCTCGTTCCCAAATCCTTCCGAAGGAAGGCTCTGGGGACAGCCAAATGACCTTGAACTTGGGATTTTTGCTGGTTCTGGGCAACCCCTGCTGGAAGGTTGGAACCAGCGAACCGGAACAGGAAATGGAACCAGAATGTATGATGGTAGTTTTAGGTAGTTTTACCATCAGCCTTTCTGGTTCCATTTCCTGTTCCTGTTCGCTGGTTCCAACCTACCAGCAGGGGTTGCCCAGAACTAGCAGTATCCCAAAATTTGGCAGTTACCAGAGCCTTCCTTCGGAAGAATTTGGGAACGAGAGTAAGTGGCATGAGGCAGTGGTGGTCGGTGGTGCTGGGGAGTGTGCACAGTGTGTCGAGGTGGTGGTGCATGGTGGTGGTAAAGTGGGAACAACTTCAGATTACATTCTGTATCATATAAATACTCAACTCGATCGCAGAGGAGGAAGTAAGCGCCCTGACGGCTGGAGGGAAACCGATGCGTAACTGGTTCTCTGTGCCGTGTGTCACAAAGCACAGGGAACCCAATTAGGCCTGCAGCAGCACACTACTGACCCCTTTTGATAGTCATAGGAACTAAATTTGCATACAAGTTCAATGGGGCAGGGCCTACAGATACTTCATATGTGTAGTTGGATGTATATATGATTTTCATCTAAATGCAGTGTGTCTCCTCTGAGTCTCCGGTCTGACTATTGGACATTACACATCTGGCTATTCATTTCCAGCAACATATTGAATATACCTCCACTGATAAGTGTGTAGGACATGTTCAAAGTTAGCTAACGTTAGGGTTTCAGAGAAGCAAATGTCATATGATTTCTGCATCTGTATAGGCTTACACATCTCCAACATTAAAGCAGAAAGATGTAAAGAGTTCCTAAATAGTGTGACTTGCCGATACAATAACTGCCATATGTAGTACTGTTGCAGTATGAGGGAATTATGCATGTGACCTGTTATGGTTAGGTCCATGGGACTTAGACACTTTAGTTCCCTTTTTCTCCACACCTTGTCAGGTCGCTTCACACCTCCTCTGACTCGATCGTTGATTATCTATAACCTGTAAAGGATTTTAAAGCCCGCTTATTATGTTGTAGTACAGTATGTCCTTGGTCGTCATGATGCATGAATGCAGCCATGGCGAGTAACTGCATGTCATGGCTGCATTTAAGCATCATGCCCTCCCTATTTGTTTTAGGTCACCCGACCCTATCTAAACAGGGCTGGTCCTACTTTTTTTATGCAATTTTGAAGATTTCTTTTATATTTTACACCCTTTTTGGGTCAATTCTAGGTTTACAAAGAGGTTTGCTACTAATAAATTTACATATTTAGTATATAATGTGAAATAGAAATGCGGCATGCTATATGCAAATTCATGAAGTTTTGATGGAATCTTTGGTATGGCAATACTTAGTATTATATTAAGATAGGAATTAATCAATTTATTCCCAAGGATACATATTTATGCTAGACAATGGCCACCTGCAGGGAGAATAGTGAATCACTTCTAGACAAGTTTAAGGCTGGCATGTGTCAGGTGGGTCTTCTAACTGAAGACTTTTGCTTGCCAGCCCCTCTCCTCGTCAGATTGACTAAGCAGAGCTGGGTCTGCTGACCCTGTACTTTTTCTGTGTAGTCTTTCTTTCCATATTACCTGAAACAAACAAATTTGTTTTGTTTGGCCTTACTGGGCCTGCATTCATGCATCATGACTACAAAGGGAATATATTTATCTGTAAAGCACTATGCTGCACCGTTGTTCCTTCCTTTTTTTTTCTTTTTCTATTCTTTCTTCTAAAATTCAGTGGTGCCATGTCCCTATTCATGAATGCATTTACATATATGCTGTATACTCATTAAATACTGCTTGCTGTAACTGAGTATGCAAGATGAAGCAGAAGGCTCTAAGGGAGTGGTCATTTTTTAACAACAGCAGGGGGGGGGGGTTGGTGGATTTTCGCGCGAGCAGGTCAAAATCTTTTTGATCCCCCCCACGGGAGGGGTCGAAATATTTTGGTCCCCCCATCAGGCAAGTTGAAATTGAGCGCAGTCGACCCATTTGAGCTATAGTAATGCTTTTCCGCTAAAAAGGGGTGTAATTTTCTTAGCCCCCCCCCTCAAGAGGGGTCCAAATTTCTTTGGTCCCCCCCTTCAAGGAGTCCAAATTTTCTTGGTCCCCCCCCAAATCCACCAATCCCCCCTGTTGTTAAAGAATGACCACTCCCTAAATGCTGTTTTGGAGTGGGTTAGACCCTTGCTTGACCGAATGTGACAAAAAACAGGAATTAATTTATCCCCGAGGGTTGGTCGGCCCATTATTGAGACTGAATGACAGGTTATGGAAGTACTCAATAAAACATTTTGAACTTGAACTTGAACTTGAAGATTTCCCTCCACAACTCCACAATTTGTTTACGGAAAAACACTCCCCTCTCGCTTTGGGCTTGATGCATAACTCCCTCGGTGACTCTGTCACCATCGTAGAGAGTAAGACATTTGGCTGATCGAGGGTGCGGAAATTTCACCGAAAAAGTGTACGCAGAAGGCTCTAATGCCCTGTTTTATATCTCCATACAGGGCACGTACGACAACGCCCTGACCTGGCCGCCCAACTTCAGAATGAGGCTGACCCTGGTGAACCAGTACAGTGGCGGCCATCTTGAATACATCTTGACGCCTGACGCTGAGGGGAACTTCATCCAGCCACGCTGGGAGACGTTCATACCAGTCACTGAACTACGGCAGCCATATTCCAGCTACGTCAAAGATGACGTCCTGTTCATCAAGGTCACAAAGATGAAGAATCCTGTACCAACCACCTTCAGTTCTACTCCTGAGGTGACTTGTGTCGGTTCTTGAATGGTGACTTTGATATGGCTTATATTTGATTGGTGAATTTGTACCACTAGATTTGATACGTTTAAGAGTATAGAGTTCCCCATGCTCTGACAGTGGGGAACTATAAGAATTCTTCTTTGTGTTTGTTTCATGTCATTATTAACAGTATTCATCAAAATTCCGCTAAATTGATTTGAAAAAGCTATTCCAAAGTGCTGTAATGGCCCGTTTAAGCGCCCCTGAGGGTCATTTCGTAAAGAGAGATTTCGATATTGTTGAATGTAGATGTTTCATAAGGTGCTATCCTTAGTTTTGCTACTGTTAACGATATCGTCAGATGGACTATATCATTAAAAGAGTTTGTTATCTTTATACTTAAAAAGGAGAGTGTTTCATGAAGGAATTACGATAGCAGTGAACGATAAAGCTGATAACGGGAAAAACATTTGAATAGATGTATATAAATGATGGGTATATAAAATGAATGTGTTGTAGGCTGTGTCTCACGACCTTGGGCAAATGTTTTTGTCTCTGACCGGGTGCCGTCTCTGACCGGGTGCCGTCTCTGACCAGGTGCCGTCTCTGACCTGGTGCCGTCAAAGAGACCGCACCCGGTCAGAGACGGCACCTGGTCAGAGACGGCACCCAGTCAGAGACAAAAACATCGGCCCATGGTCGTGAGACACAGCCTGTAGATAATGTCCTTTTAAAAACCGTGTTCAAAGTCTGTGTTATTACAATTATATTTAAGTTTAAACATCAAGATTTGAATTTCCTGAATTAAATCTAATATGTATTTGATAGGACTACATTGTATGTATTGCCACTTTGTGTCTGTCAAACATTTTACAAAGGGTTATTTTCTATAAAGTATTCCCTGTTGCCCTTATACAGGGACCTGCGCTTGTATGAATCCCTTTAGAGAGAGATTTGGGGTTTATTGTATCATAAACCATAACGAGATCTGCGTCATTTGAGACCTCTGCGCTTAACTTACACAGGCCATTCCGTTCTCCATACTTGAGGTGTCCGTAACCCAAAGAACAAAAAAAGTGTACATATACAACGGCTGAACAATGTTTGACATAAGCCCACCAATATAGCTAAATACGCCTATGGGCTATAGCTTCTATTCTTATAACACAACTGAAACTGATTGTCGTTCATGATGTATGACACTATATATGATAGTGTTCTGCATATTGAGAAGCGAAGGTGAAATAAATGCTTCCTGACCACTTTTCTAAGATGTGGTTGTCTTCAATGAGAAATGCGGTATTGGCCAAAGGAAGGGCTGTTTTTTATCGGGTTCACCAGCCAGGACTGCATGCATGTACATGTATATCATATTGATCCTTTTACACCCCCATAAGGTCAGCATGATGTATTAATGCATCCCTGGAGAGCAGACACACATAACCCAAATTGTAGCACACTATTCATAAAGGGTTATAACCGCCGCACATTCCCGGGGGGGGGGGCACTCAATTTTATTTTGACAGGGGTGTTCGGCTGGACCCCTGGCAACTCTTGACCCTTGCTTAGGGAGATTTTGGGAGAAAATTCCTACGTAGATTTTGACAAAACTGATTCTCTGTTTAGAGAGATTTGGGAGAAAATGAACACTTGCTTAGGGAGATTTTGGTAAAAATGGAACTTTTCATAAGGGCATTTTGAAAATCAGCGGAGATTCTGGTCAAAATGGTCTTGATTCAGAGAGATTTTGGTCAAAATTGACCCTTGCTTAGGGAAATTCTGCAAAAGTAGACCCTTTCTTAGGGAAATTCTGCTCAAAAGTGGACCCTTGCTTAGGGAAATTTTGTTGAAAAAGCACCCTTGCCAGCCGGACACGTGTGTATGCGAAGTATACTAGTGCCCCCCCCCCCCCCCGGGCGCACATTCCTTCAATGCCCAAAATAAGTTTGTTTCGGGTAACATGGAAAGATTTAAGGTCGGTAGGTGGGATTTTTTTTTTCCCTTTTTTTTCCATAAACATGAAAGTACTAGCCAGCCTCTCTTATAATTGGCCTAAAAAGGGGAAAAAACACACGATAATTCCTTTAAAATTGCTTAGAAAAACGTACGGTTGACACCAATTGGATGTTGGGTCCCAATAATGGTCATTTAGTCCCAATTGGACATTTGGTCCCAATTGGAAGTTTAATCTCAAATGAATATGGTCCCAATTCGACATTTGGACTCTATTGGATGCACCCTGGTTCATCGCTAACCACTGGCTGGTGCAGGTAGGCAGTGTGACTAGTACCCGGCAGGTGGAGCTGGTGTGGAGACAATTTTCTGTTTTTTTTGAGTTTATAAATGTATTTCATTTGACCAGGTCATCTTCGAAAATACATATACATCATCAAATTACGCAGGAGTAGGGCCTGTGGTAATTTTCCACTGGTTGCCTATCCAACGTATCCTAATGTCGGTTGTTGATATAGTACAGGAGTCTGATTTGAATGAATTCAAAATGGATTATGCAACAGAAGAGTTAATAGCGATATCGAGAAGCAATATTTTGTATATTGTTAGGCTAAATGTAGGCAAGATGGAGTAGGCCAACATAGTCTATTCATGTAGGTTTGGAGTTGAACATAGGAGGTTCAGTTAACGTCAATTACAGCACAATATGGGTTCTAAGGTAGTGTTACACTTATCTTTAAGATAGGAATATAATAGCTTGTGTTCAATGAAATGTACTTATTACAGTTATTGCAGATGGCTATGTGTAGGACATCTTTAGTATTGACTGTGATGACTGACAAATGTGTCATCACAGTGATACCACAGCATATAATAGATGTAACATGTAACAACAGCGGCTTCACTAAGCTGGGTGAGTTACACCGGGATACCATCTAGACATATAATGTGCGGTAATACTTTTTACTGCACCTGCTTCAACCCTTTAAAGGCGGCTGCTGCCCAGAGGGCAGCATCTAAAATACCCTTGAAAAACCGCTAGGGCAGCAATACCACTAAATTACAGCTCCTGCTATGAAACAAATAATAAGAATTTTTGAACCAATCCAAAAATATCTAAAATGAACACTACGTCCCCTTGTCAGAAAGGTGTAAATTCTGTCTCCAATACAACTTATTTCACTCCCTATCCACTATGTAAGGGAGAACATACAAAATTGCATATACCCATGGCATAGGGCCGGTGGTTAAGCCGGTGGTTAAGTCCCAACTGACATTTTTCAAGGCCAGCAGTGAAAGGATTAAACCCATCAATACAGCGATTTAATCTGCATTCAGGGGTCAGTTGGTTCCATAGTTCAATCCCTCGGTATAAAAGACTGTGTCTGCTGCCTGGCTTTCTATAGCCAGGGTATAGTAATTCCATTGTGTGGGCAGATCTTGTGACGGCCCCCCTTTTTGGAGCCCGTTTGACAATTATGCCAGTACTATATTGGCTGTGTTTTCCACTGTATACATATTTATGTATAAGACACACTAATTGTAGATCATGTTGCACACTCAGGAATTTGACAGTTGTTTACTGATGTAGTTTTAATAGATTAAATTACAGTCTGGTTGGTGGTGACATCTGTGGGAATGTTATTGAGTTATTAAATATTAGACACCAATATGATTGGTTCAACACCATGCAGAGGTGTCGGAACAGGGGGGGCCAGGGGGGCCATCCCAGAAAACATCCTACGTAGTTCCAACGTAGCTCAGAGGTTTCTCTAGGTAGATGTCCAACCAAAAGGTTTGAGATTGGTAATTTTAGAAGGTTTGTAAACGTCAAAACGTTAAGGCTTATTTACGTTCAACAGATGTAGACGTCTGATTTACGTTGATCTACCTCATTCAGACGTAAAAATTCTGCGTAGATCTACGTTAAAAGACCTATTTTTTCAACTTCACTTGGGTAGATGACTTTTCCGTGTCACACTAGGTGGCAGCACTATCAATTATGGAGAGAATATTACAGCTTTTTAACAAATCTACCACATTCAAGCAGTAAATTCTCATTAATTATGAATTCAATATCATGCAAATAAACCGTATTCAATAGTACATTTATATATAAAGGACAGGTGATCAAAGTATTGTGCTTTGAGGCACTTTACTGTGAGGACACCACATTGGTGGTAATGGGAGAAATACAAAGCCTCTCTGCAGCCAAAACTATTCAACAGATCTATACTGTCAGGCTGTTCAATTTAACTACAAGAATATACTATGTAGAATGAGATGAGATTGAAAATTAAAGTAGTTACTTTGTAAGAATATTGTTTGTAAATGTAAATTTGTCTGCAATATATTACAAGTCTTTGTCTGAGTCCCACTATGTAGAATTATATGTAATGTATAGTATAGTATAGTATTCCGTTTATTATGCTGAATAACGTACAGAGGCCGCGGGCCCGGATTATGTAGTATCCAGTACACCTTGATGTTATTAGGTGTAATATAATTTTCTTATCTTTATGTAAAGTTACAGGTAAGTTGCTCGTCTATGCCTTCTCAATAGAATTGGGTAGGCATAGACAAGCTTTTGCCCAAAGGGCTACAAATGATGCTATAATGTAAAAATTGCAATGCATAAGGAGTAGAAGTGTGTTAAACATAGATTTACATCTTCAGGAGCTACGTAAATCAGACCTGCAGGTTTGAGATTGGTAAATAAACCTTAATGTTTTGACGTTGATAAATCTACTAAAATTACGTAGTTCAGACCAAAATTCAACGTAGATTTACGTCTGACCAACGTCGTTGTGTTTACTGGGATCCCCCCCCCAATCCTAGACATGGGCGGGGGGGGGGGGGGGAGAGTATCTTTTGGCCCCCCAAAACTTTGGAAATGCTAATGAATTATATTCATTACTTTATAGTTATATAAAGAAATACCCACAACTTTACCTTAAATGCACCAAAATAATGACAGATTTAAAAAAAAATTCTCCCCCCAAAGTCAAGTTGCTTCCGACACCCCTGAAACATGTTAATTCTTGCTTACAAATAGAGTACAACATGACTTCGTGTAGTCCCACTTCATAGGTATTTTGTAAACTACATGGGAAAATTGTTGTATAAAATAGATTGAACCCTCCAAGATTGACAAGCATCACCCCAAGAAGAACATCATAGTGAATTACCGGGATACATTTGCAGAGAATTACTTAGAATTACGGTTATACCCTTACAGTTTCTAAACAGAATTACCGTTATACCAGTGCCTGTTATACCCATCATTTTAGAATAAGTGATTTATGCTTTAACTACCTACATATTCACCAGATCAAAGTGTAGGGTCTTTAGCTTTAGCTTTGATATCAATACTATAGTCGGTCCAAAAATGATGATCCAAATAGACATACATATCATACAATTCAATGGAGAAGAAATGGACTAAAATCAGCCCAGCCATCCTGTATGACCGTAATTCCGAATTACAGTCCTAGTTTCGCCACTGTGCTGTGGTTGTTGTGAGTAGAGAGTACGCATGTTATCAGCTTATACTTATAACCACGGTCTTTCCGTGGTTGTTGGTTGAGCTACACATATAGATATAGTCTCTCACTGACAGACCCTCCCCCCCCTACCCTCCTGGTTGTTGAACTTTCAAACTATCCTTAGGGAGTGGTCATTTTTTAACAACAGGAGGGGGGGGGGTTGTTGGATTTGGGGGGGACCAACAATTTGGACCCCTTGAAGGGGGGACCAAAAAAATTTGGACCACTCTTGAGGGGGGGCCGCGCTCAAATTCAACTAGCCTGAGGGGGGGTGGACCAAAAAAGATGTCGACGCCTCCCGTGGGGGGGGGGGACCAAATTTCGACCCGCTCGTACAAAAATCCACCAACCCCCCCCCACCCTGTTGTTAAAAAAATGAAAAATGACCATTCCTTAGTTTGGACCTCGAGACTACATAGCTAAGGCAGAGCACCGTAGACGTGTCCGATCTACCCACGTTTATTCTGAAATTATGAATACACGACATGGATATCCTAGTGGATATAGATTCGATCGTTTGTAATAGAACTGTAGTGGGTCGACGCTATACTATTTCTATAGAACCAGTTTGGGTTATATTGGGTATGTGTGTTGCCGTGTATGCGGGCCGCGCTCCTGTCTGGTGCCGGGTATATAGTTACATAAGTCTACACCTGAGGATTGAGAGAGCGCGGCCTGGTTATGTGCATTGAGCTGTGACCGCCATGTGTCACCCGACATATCTCGGGTACCGTGTCGGCTCGGATGCACCGGTGCGTGGTTACCCGGAGTTCCTCGGGAACTCAAGTGTTTACGAGTAATGGAGAGAGTTACATAAGGATCAGTACATAAGACCTGTGGTTCTGCTAATCGAGGACCCAGTCTTGCTGTGCACTTCGGCCAGCTTGGCTGCTCCACAACAGAGCTTCCCCGAACTCTGTTGTACCTTTTAGGCCTAGTCCTGTCGCTGCTTCCAACTTGGTCACCCTGCGTCTCTCTCTCTGTTCTACCCTCTGGGGGAACTAGAGGAGATACCCAGCTAGCAAAAAACGTTTTCAGAACGTTTTAAAACGTTTGTACATGGTTTGGAAAAAAACGTTTGTTTCCAAAACGTTTGAAAACAAACGTTCATGTGAAAACCTGATCACACAGTTTTGTAGGATTTGTTAGTAGGCCTAACACGTTCAGCAGCCTTTCTATGTACGGTATTTAACATAAATTAACAGGCTAAAAAATCTCCAAAGAAACTTCCGGAAAGAGTGGTAGCCATTCACATATCAATATGTAGTTTTGGATTTGGTTTAGGCCTGGACCACTTTTTTAAAAAGAATTGTTAAAACTAGAGATGTTTATTGGTTGACAGCCATAAGCCCCAGCCCCCTCTTGTCATCATGTCACGTCTCTTGGCATCTTGTCACCTCTTTCCTTGTCACCCAAAAAAACGAAAAACATGCAGGCTGCCTTGGGAGGCGAACCTGGATCTGTGGCATGGCAGACCAACTCCCTCACCACTGTACTACACTGCAGGTAGTAGAGGCTACTACATTTAAGCAGACATCGCAATCAGAGACCGCATCCTCATGTGTGTGTGGTATGTGTGTGTGGTGGTGGGGGGCACCATCACGCTGCATAATCATTATATATATATATATATATATGTATATATATATATATATATATATATATATATATATATGTATATATATATATATATTTATATATATATATATATATATATATATATATATATATATATATATATATATATATACCTCTCGCGCACCTCTCCCCTATACCCTGTATTCTATAGATCAAAATAAACAATATGCTGACGACCCCTGTATGAATATGGCAATATAATCCATTTCGTAACAACTTTGATCAACAGCCTCCTTAGCTCAGACAGGAGAGTTTGGAACTGTGGATCTAAGGATCCTGGGTTCGCTCCTCTGTGTGGCTTTTAGTGTTACAATGGTGATCTCCCAAGTGGGTTGCAAATGGTTTGCATCCAAACCTTTTGCAAACCTTTTGCAAACGTTTTCTAGAGGTTCTACACAAACGTTTTATAAACGTTTTTTTGCAAACGTTTTATTGTGTCAACGTTTTAATGTTTTATAAACGTTTAATTAACGTTTTTGCAAACGTTTGCAAACCTCCTGTAAACGTTTTCCAACCGTTAGGAAAACGTTTTTTTGTTAGCTGGGTAGACGCACTGGTGGACAACTCCGGACACAGAACTCCTTCCGCGGAGTCTGGTCCAAGTGGAGTTAACCATGATGGAAGAGAGCCTTGGAACTCGGGAATTATGTACTAGACCATGAGCGTATACCTCTTGTATGTTCACATGACCACTGGTGTTCAGAAGCCTATTTGATTGTTACTATCCGTCTGTATGATTACGAGCCGTATGTCAAAATGAATAAAGTGTAATTTCTGAACAACCTATTTTCGAATCTGGAGTTTTTCATAGCTGATGCCTATCTTAGAATAGCCAACAGCTACAGAACCATGTGATTTGTTCCACGTATATGGGAACATTCACATATGACGTCACCTTTTTGGGGTCATTTTTAGAACCCCCATCCCCCTGTCACCTTTTGTGTCACTTTTTGTCACCTAGCAGGTGACGTCATTTGTGAACGCTCCCTATAGTTTGAAGCATCTTTCTTCATTTCAGATTGGGAGGCCTTCAAAAATCGTATTTTTGAGGTCAATTCTGGCGTCCCAAATTACGCCAAATTTAGAAGGTGTAAATTTGTATCTGCCCCATTTTAGGGGGGCCCAACACATTCAGGCCTCCCCTCCTTTGTGATTGGGGGGGGGGGCTTAGTGACATGGGACATGGTGAATAAATAGATTGGGACATGGGACATTCCTTAAAATCGACATGGCGACATGGCCATTTCTTAAAATCGACATGGCGACATGAGCATTTCTTAAGATCGACATGGGACATCTCATCTCAATATATAAATCATGCTATATCTAGTCAGTTTAGATCCATTCTTCTCATTTCGCTATAGCATAACATGACGCTCCCTCCTTTTTCTAACAGGATATATATCTTGGTTCAGATCAAAAACGTGTCGATTTTTAAAAGAGCCATGTCACTGTGTTGCCTGTGTCGATTTTTACTCACTTATAGTCACAATAGGTGCATTCTAACATATAGCTTTTAATTTCTATGACTATTCACTTCAAAAAATGTAGAGGCTTCATCTGCAAAATATAACTTTAGGAGATTGAGGAATATTTATAAATCTATGCTAAATGTGTATCGTTTTCATAGTCACAACTGGTGTTGGCCAGCTTGGGGCATCAGAATGGCAAAATAATTAAATATATGCCCAAATTTTCTTTAGGGTACATTTTTATGGAGAATACAGTAGTCCTCTTAGAACTATTACATCTTTGGTGCTAACATTCTATCTTTGGAATGTAAATGAAACATTTTCTATGGAATATTGACACTTATTGGGGGTCATTCATAAAGTATGTCACGCAAATTTTAGCTATGTTAAGCCCCCCCCCCTTTTGTCACGCTTTTCCCCATACCTCTATCATTGGGGACCAAGACCCCCCCCCCTGTTGTGCCGCGTTTTGACCACGCACTGCATTTTGACCGCACCGTGTTATGACCGCAACCAACTGCCGCGTGTTGACCACGCACAGTGCTACGACCATGATTTCCTAAGTTTTTGAAAGCAATGTCGATTTTGAATCAAAAAACAATTTGACTCCAAAGTCGGTTTTCGCTCCAAAGTCGGTTTTGACAGCCAAACTTGTTTTGACCCCTAAACCAATTTTGACTCGAAGTCGATTTTGACCCCAAAGTCGATTTTGACATCAAAACCTATTCTGACACCACAACCGATTTTGATCCCAAAGTTGATTTTGGCCCCAAAGTCCATTTTACACCAAACCAATTTTGACACCAAAACCAATTTTGACACCAAAACCAATTTTGACACCAAAACCAATTTTGGCACCAACACCAATTTTGACCCAAAGTCAATTTCGACCGCAAAGTCGATTTGACACCAAGGTAATTTTGACACCAAAATCAATTTTGACCCCAAAGTCGATTAAACACCAAATCCCATTTGGACCCCAAATCCAATTTGGACCCCTAATCCAATTTGACCCCTAATCCAATTTGACCCCTCGCCATCCCCTCGGGTGTGACGTACTAAATGGATTGCGGACCAATAACATTTAATAACATGTTGGTCCTAGTCTCTTGGGGGATTCCATCAGCAACTCAAAACTGAAAACAGACCTTGGCAATTCCTCCTAGAACCAAATCTATGTTAAATATTCACATATGACGACCTATTGATGAAGTAATCGTTAATAAAGCAGGGACTTTGGCCGGTGATGGGGCACGTCTGCAGTCAGTGTGAGAATGGTAGCAGGGACCGGTGCAAGTCTACACCTCCCCCCTCCCTGTACCCCCTGGAAAGGTCCATGGTTATATTAAGTTAATAATTTTGTAAACCCACCACACGCCAGCCCACATATGATACAATGTACTATGATGTGCAACTGCAAAGGGGGGGGGGGGGGGGGGTAACGCTGTGTAACGTTGCCACGTAGTGACAGAATTATGAACTAACCTGTGTGGAAAACTGGCTCAGACATGCCTCTAGACTGTATCAGACACAAGATGGGCCCGTGGCGTGGGGCTATATAAAGGCTCCCGGTCCCACCTCCCGTCAACATACTGTACTGCCGCTTTCAAGGGGACACAAGTATAGATTACAACCACTGTTACATACTTCTCTGTAGGTTGGTTTTATCTACTAAAGTATACGTTTATGGAAACTGTATCCATGGCACTTGGACATACTTTTCTAGGTTTTCTATGTTCAAGAACTATTTATAACAATTATTTCGAGTCATGGGTATACTATTTCTAGTAGTATTAGTGGTACTAGTATTTATGTATTACGGATTCTATTAGGTAACTCGGATATTTCCTCATTCTGTACCTCACAGCCTCCATATTCCGGCCGTCTCAGCCAGCTTCAAGGGACAACCATGCCGAATGCCAACTCCAAGTTTGTGGTGAGTGCTACTAGGGCCAAAAAAAAAGAAGGTGTGTTTCAGGCAACCCGACCCTAGATTCAAGAAAGGGCCGACCCTAGCATTTTTTTCCCAATTTTCTCAAATTTATTTCTATTTTTTTTATTTCTTTTGTTATTTTTCTCAAATTTTACTAATTCTCTCAAGAAAAACAAGCTCCCAGTGAATAATTGATTAACTTCAGAAGATGGCTTTTCAAGAGGAATATGCAATAACTTCTTGATATTCCTAGTCAATAGAGGAATTATTGAATCATTCTGGTGAGTCGCGAGTCGATTTGTCGATTCGCGACTCATTCCTGGTTCTCTCTATGTTAAAAAAAAAATTAAAAAAAAAAAAAAATCCGACCTACCTACCCTGGAAATTCTGACCATGTTGCCTGAAACACACCTTTTTTTTTGGCCTAGGCAGATTTTTCACTTTAATTTAAATTTTTTTTAAAGGACAAAGAGGCATTAGTCTATCATCCCATAAGGGCCGAGTCATTTAATACTAGCGGGGGGGGGGGGGCTTGGTGGATTTTGGCCAAACTGCGATTTCTATTTCGACCCCCCCCCCCCCCCGGGGGGCCAATTAGGTGAAAGTGTGAAAGTTATCTCGACCCCCCCCCCCGCCCTCACTACGTTCGGATTTTCAGAAATGGCTCCCCCCCCCCCAATAAAAAAATCGCATGCACCTGTGGGATCACGTGTGGTCTCAAGTATCTAAATGGACCATATTTTATCATGACCCCCTCCCCCCTCCAGTATGGAGGCGATCCCAGACCCCCCCCCCCCTCACCGAGGGTTTGTTTTCTATTATGACCCCCGCCCCCCCCCCCCCCCATATCAACCAAACAACCTCTGCCCCCAGCAAATACTATACCTATAGGCCTATATAGTCAGGGCTGTTATGCATTGGCCAGGGCCATTTCAAGACAGATGTGACCAAAGCATCAAATTTTTTTTATGGATAGAAAAATATGTAATTGATGATTTCAGAAGGGGTGCCAACAAAAACTATGGCCAGGGGGCCGAGGGGCCCCTTGTAAACTCTGATTTTTCATGAAAAAAGTTAAAAATCTGGAACTGGTATGACTAACGTTATCACCATAAATATGTACTGTCTAGGTCTATAAACTCTCAGAGATACTGACAACATACATATGTAGTTACTTATTTATGGGTATGCTCATTACTCAAGGTCAAGGTCATTTTTCAAGGTCATACTTTCCAAAAATGCCTCTTTTTCCAACAATGTCTTTAGAACATTGACTCCTGTGTCAAACAAATGACACATAGATCTTCAAAATGACATGGAGATGATAGCCCCGGGCATCAGCTTCGCAACGATGTACTAATCACAGAAAAGTGTTAAGAAATGACATACTTGCTGTCACTTTAATGAAATTGCAAATTGCTTACAATGAACAGGGTAATTCTTTATTCTGCTCACCACAATCATATTTTTATGCACAATGGGTGATTCTTATTCAGTTTTTACCAGAGAATCAGAATCTGCTTTGGGCCATTCTGGCATTTGCATACCTAGGCCTCTAATTAGTGTATCTAATTAGATCAGGTAAATTACCCTATTTAGCATGGCAATGATGGCAAAAACACCCATATGTGTATTCAAAAAGGGTCAGTTCTTAAAGAAATAGCTCTTGTGAATAGAACTACACCAGAATTCGAATTTTCAGTTTTACCTAATTAGCATAATTTATGCAAAACAATGATTAATTAGTTAATTACCCTTGTATTCTTATAAATTGGGAAAACATAGGAACAAATAATACTAGATCAATGAGACTCAGTAGACTTATGCTTACCAACTTGAAAAAGGATTTGAAAGTTGGGGCCAGTCAATTTCAAATTCCTATCAAATATGGCCACCATATTCCTAAATGGTTTTTAACGAAAACTTGAAAGAGCTCTTTGTTTCTAATTAACTTAGGAAAACAAATAACAATTTGAAGAGTGCAAGTAAGAGGTCGGGCAATTCAATCAAACCATTTTGTAGACCCTATGTGGCAGCCATCTTGGATTTTGAGATGCTTTTCCATACGAAACCTTAACAAATTAAGATTCCTACCATGTATACTATGTTATCTACATGTCTTACTGCTTCATACTGATGCTTATACTACTCAGCAATGTTTTTGAGGTCAGTATTACATTAAAGAGGGTATACGCCTACTGGTATAGATATGATTTATTTATGCTGTTGCTCTAGAATTGTCCTGAAAGGGCCTCAACCTCTCTGGCTGGCAACCTAGCATAGAGTCCAACCCTCCCCTCCTCTGAGACTGAGAGAATGAAAATATGCTGCCCTCCACAACAGCAAGCCCACACTGACCAATTATTGACTAGAAAATACTGCTGCTGAATCATACTCTTCCTATCCAGTTATGGACAAGCATGAAGTATGATCATCAGTTTTGAGCCATGCAGATGAGACAAGTCACACCCATCTGATCTAGGGACATATTGGCCTTGAAGCCTATAGTTCCTACAAGCATGGGGTCTATGGTTTATTGCTACTTAGAGAACCTTATTTTGCATATTTAAACAGGAACCTTCATATATTTCAAAACCTTTAGAAAATCTGTTCATTATTACCTATAATTTGCCTAAGATTCCTGCAACTTAGTTCCCTATTTTTGTTTCATTGTACTACTGAAAATAGGTTCTAGTTTGAATAAAATGTCTACATATTGTATAGTAAGGGCCATCTAGTGTCATGTTCCAGAACTATCACATAAGTTTGACCTGTCCGCACTCCACCTCAGCCCACACCAGGAAGCCGACTTTGAAACTGATCTGCTCCCACATCAGGCAGCCCTCATGGGGCTGCACCAAAACCCAATGACCAGAATCTATGGGCTCAAAATGGGCTTTAATCAATTTTCCTAATTTGGGCAACCTGTTTGGGCTGTGCCTGAATCCAAGCCACTAGCCCAGGTAAACCCCAGGTACTGAGATCTGCCCCAGCAAAAAAAAATTTGGCCCTATGTGGATTTGCTACTAGGGATATTCCAATGGCCTACTGCCTCTAACAGCAGCATTTCTAGAGATCCAATTCATATATATCTGTGAACAAAGAGATCATTCTCTCCCAGTAGTCAGTTGTACCATGTTACACAGCCCTCTGTAATTATTGTTCTAGTTGTTGCAAGGCATCACAATAATAGGCAACATTGAAACAATGCTAGTGTTTATCATGTGCAATGATGTCCATAGCTCTACCTATTACCCTGATTAAGGAAGATTTATTCATGCTTCTAAGCCAGAGGGAGATGATTAGCAAGCAATAATTGTCAAAGATTACTGGACTTATAAATTAGAGGCAGGCTCTGAGCCTATATGGAGACCTTTAATCATTTTGAACATCCTTCTGATCACCAATAGTAAAAATATAAATAACTATCATATAATCTGCTCTGAATCTATGTATGGGCTAGCACTTAGTACAAAAGCACATACCTGAGTACCTGCCCTTTACTTTAACCAAAATACCCCACTTGTAGGTACCATATCATAACTTAAAAGCAATGAATCATTCACATCGGAAGTCTCCAAATGTTGAAGATAGCTTTTGTGTTATTCAATCTGTAAAAAGTAGGTCAAGGTCAAATGGCCAAAAAAATCTTTAAAAAGATCATGTAATGTAAGATATTTGTTGCTACTATGTGTCATAAGGTGGCAATCACCAAGCATATTTGAGTATAACTAATTTTCAAAGGTTTCATATTTCTTCACATATACCAATAATTTCCTATGTTAATGTCGAAATAAGTGTTACCAATACATTAGTACATAAAATAAGACGTCCATCTTGTGAGGCAAAGCACCTAAAAGCATCCACTCACTTTTGACTTGAGAGAAACAGTGTATATAAGAAATGGTTGAACTATTCCCTGAAATCATAAAGTATCATGGATCAAGTGACCTTGATCTTGACCTTGGGACCTCAATAGCACTCAAACATTTTGAAGTACATACTGTTGGGGGTAATCTTTTTGATTTTTACGCATAGACATTGATAAAGTTGTTATATTTGCATCAACTATGAGAAATTTAACAAATTTTATGGACCAGGACCCCAAAAAGGGGTCAAATGCCCCTCAAAGCCACCCCTCACTTTGGCACCCCTTATGATATCAACATATATGTCATTTATAACAACTGGGCAAAATTTGGGCCCTTGGTCATCAATGTCTTGAAATTTACCATAACAGCCCTGACTAATAGGGTGGCAACTGGGGTGTGAATTAAGGCCGTTATTCGCACGCCCTCAGGGTGGGAATAAGACCACTTATCTAGACACTGGGCATCCATGGGGAATCCTTATTCCTACACTGTATGGGGTGTAGGCCTATATATAAACAGCTATTATTGGTACCCTATACAGGGCCATACAGGATTTGGGTTATGTTTGGATTAAAGTTGTTGTTATTCCCACTCTGTATAGGGTCTGAATTAAAAGTGTTATTGTCACACTAGACTCTGTACTAAGACTACTTTATAGGGAAAATTAAATACCATTATCCTTTATTTTATTCACATATCAAAAAGAGAATTCTGGGTGATTTCTACAATAATTAGGCTCACACCCACACCCCTGCCCCCCCCCCCCCACTACACATGTACGTTTTAGGAGAGAAAAAAAGGAGATCCATCTGGGAATAGAACCCGGGCCTCCCACGCAAGAGGAGGCATCATAGTAAATACGGCCTCATGGCATATATGCCCCTCATGGCATATATGTCTACAATTAACATTCCTCAATCTATTCCCGCCATAGATGATGCAGCCCCATGCCTGTTGTTGTCATAGTGACCTCCTGATAAGGGTAGAGGGAGTGTTGGAGAAGATGGAGCCGTGTCACCATGGAGGTCCCCCGTGCTGCTACCGTTACGAGTTCTGCATAGAACATTACTGGTACCGCTTAGACCTCTACCTTCATGGCACCGGGGCAGGCGAAAATACACATGCCTCTATCTGTATTACCACTAGACAGGTAAGTTGATGCCTGATATTTTTCTATCTGAAGAACAAAGATATTTCCCACGTAGCATGGTTTTGACAGTATATGTTTGACCTCCTGTAAACACTTGATCTACGGACTCTAAATGTTGAGGATTGTTGCCAAATAAAAATTACTAAACTCAAACTCAAAACTATAAATACAAAAAAAAAACGAATCCTCTAGAAATAATCAAAATATCATCAGGCCACCTAAAACATAACATTAAACCCTGATAAACTTTACATTTTTTTGACAAGGTTTTTATCAGACATTATACTTTTGTATAATAAGTGTAATTTTTTCTGTTTCTGACATTGTGCCTGATTCCGCTGGCCATATTTGATCCTACACTGTTAGTAGCTAATATAGACAAAGCAGTAGAACCTACTGTAATGCTCAACCATCTTCCTCCAGGGGCCATATGATAATGCTCTGACCTGGCCGCCCAACTTCAGAATGAGGCTCAGCCTGGTGAACCAGTACAGTGGCGGCCATCTTGAATACACCTTGACGCCTGACGCTGAGGGGAACTTCATCCAGCCACGCTGGGAGACGTTCATACCGGTCACTGAACTAAGGCAGCCATATTCCAGCTACGTCAAGGACGATGTCCTGTTCATTAAGGTCACCAAACTGAAGAATCCTGTCCCTACGACCTTTGATTCTATCTCAGAGGTTACATGTCTCAATATGTAAGGATGGTTGTGGTATCTTGTTATAACTGGGTGGTATCTAATTTTGGTCATAACCTAAGGAGACCAAGTCTCGTGGAAGTCTCATGCTAATGAAACTTCATATTGTAGTTTGTACTCCCATCTTACACAATATCCTGGAATGCTTCACTCATCTTTTATAGAAAATGGATGATGCCCCAAGGTTAGACCTTCATTTGTTGTCATGATGCATCAACGTAAGGCTGGTGAGCAACTCACCAGAGCTGCATTAGTGCATCATGCCTACCACTCAGTAGTGTAATGTATATATGGTTGGCAATGATGCATGAGTGCAGTACCTGTAAATAAGGCCACTCAAAACAAAAGTGGTTTCTCTTTTTTTTACTCACAGGCTAAAAAATGTATGGGATGATATGTACGTTTTTCATGATCAAAATTCACATTTTAGTATTTAAGACTTTATGGATCTTTAAAAGTAGGGAAAATGCAAGCTATCACTATCCAACTGCATTACTGGCTTTGTTAGCTTTAATTTGATACCAAATATGCCAATATTCAATTTTTATAATATTTTTCACTAAAAATTAGGAAAAGCAAAAGTGAATTATTTTTTCCTGAAGACCAGATTTTTATGATGCGCGCGGTGATGAGGAACCATTTAATTTTTTTTGAGTGGCCTAAATCACTTGCATCATGCCAACTAACTACTGGGCATCGTGCATTATGTACAACACTGTCCTACCCTCAAAAGGTTAGCACGTTCACATCTATTATTATCATTATTATTATTATTATTATTATTATTATTATTATTATTATTATTATTATTATTATCATTATTATTATGTAGTAGTAGGAGTAGTACTTTGTGGTTATGATACATGAAAATACCTGCCCGGTGAGTAACTCGCCAGTGCTGCATTCAAGCAACATGCTGACCCTACAGGGTTGATACACTACCGAGGACTTGGCATAATGCATGGATATAGCCCTGGCGAGTTACTCACCAGGGATGCATTCATGCATCATGCCGACAAAGGGGATATATATATATATATATATATATATATATATATATATATATATATATATATAGCTAATTTAAAGCAATATGCGGCCATTGAGGACTTAATACATATGTATGGGAAAACGGACCCAGACATCATAGAGCCTTTAATATCATCGATGTCTTAGGCTAGAAGAATATAAAGGTGTGTTTCAGGTTACACATCGGGGTATCAACTTTTGGATCATCAAATTGACTCTAGAATAATTGATCCAAAATGGCCTAAAAATCATTCGGAATTGGATTAAAAGATTAATCGGGTAACCTGAAACATGCCTTAGTTTTATTTTGGAATATCATGCGTGCCATCTATTTTTGCTACTTTTATATTACTAATTATACTATAATATCCGAGGTGCTTTATATATATATGACTATCTGGATGGGGGGGGGGGGCATTGCACTGGTCGCATTAACAGTTCATGCTCTCCTCCTTTAGAGTATCCTAGATTAAGAACAGGTCATGTCCCATTTTGATTTAAGAAGCACCCTGTTACAACATACGCGTAGTAGTTCCGTTTGTAAATTGAAACATACCCTACATATGACAGATCATTTAAATTCTTCCTTATAAATGTCCCTATTAATAGCCGCATAGCCATGTATCTGTGTCAGATATTCAGGTCCAGGGATTGGGGTCTATGATAATTTAAAAATAATGTTAGGCTATACAAAATGTAAATGCCAATTGTGACATCTATATTCACATGTCAAAAACGCTGTACTCAAAGTACAGATCACTTGTATACGCCACTTTGTTTTGTTGTTAAAATAAGATAAAACTGTATTATATTTATAGTTCAAACTGTATTGGTCACATGTATCATGTCTCTGTAACCAGTTCAAGGACCCTGACTGGGGAGGCCATCTTATATCTGTATATGTGATTGTCTCCTGTCCGTTTTAAGAAATGATAATGTCCCATGTCTCTGTCACTTGTCCCACCTGTTATGAATAAGTACAATCGGGCGATGTTCACAGCCGATTTTGCCATGTCCCATGTTACTAGGGTTCCATGGCCCTTGTCGGTATGAAAGACCATGCGGCCATGTTGAATTCAGGGGTCCAAACTATACTTGCATTATATTCTCAATGTATTAAACCTAATGTACAGCTCTTATATTTTTTCATGTAATAGTCAATAAAGTAATGATTAACCAAGAAACATGCTCCTCTTGTTCTCTTAAAACCACCTCTTTGACACAGTGGTTTATGATATAGCCCTACCTATAAAATGATATACAGCTGGTTTCAAGCTGGGACAGACGCCTGGGCAGGAGTCCCCAGGGCTGGAAACGAAAGTGTACACATAATATAATAGGAGGGGTTTTATCACAGAACATGACATTTTAACCCCACTGGAATCCAGACAATATATTCCTCCAATGTAGTGTATAGATCCAGGTCTAAGACCAGTATTTAATCAAAGTGTGCGTAACTCCATTACTGGGAATTGAACTCAGGATACATCCAACAAGGAACTGGTATTCCCAAGTAACCTACATACGGGTATCTGTACGAGACTCACACGAGATCCAGGCACAAGGTGGTTATACTAATACAACCACGTGTAGTTAGGCTTCTCATATATAGTACCGACATCAAGCCAAATGAAGATTTTTATCCCGGCATTTTAAGGTATACACCACTTGAAAGGTCATGAAGTTTGCAACTTAGTGGTGTATGATGCGGACATATATGAAAGTAATTTGTTTTAAAAAAAAGAAGTAATTAAATCAATCTATTGAAATTGGAAAAAAAACCTGCTAGTCACCCTTCATATGGTTATGTCTCACCCAAGGTGGTGTGAATTTTGTTATTCTTATAAATTCCCTACATATTTGCCTAGCATCATATAAGAAGAAATACAAAGTGGAATGCATTCTTGTGATTTTATTCACCTCAGAAAACAGTAAAATTGGAATTTGAAATTTTTAAATTTAATTCAATCTAATTTATTATTTATTCTCCAAACTGCATCTGTATCGATTTTTTTTGTTAACTACATTAAAAATCTAGCGTGTGATCCTAATCACAAAAGACTCAGGGAGGTTGCCTGTATTGTGCCTGTGTATTGACTATTGTGCCTGTGTATTGTGCCCATGTATTGTGTATAGTTCCTGTGTATTGTGCCCGTGTATTGTGTCTGTGTATTGTGACTGTGTATTGTGCCTGTGTATTGTTTCTGGTACTTATACTACTTAACTAACTGGGCAACTCCCCATACCTTAACCATTGCTGTGGTAGAAAATCAACTCGTATCTACCTCAGGTTATACTTGTATGTGCTTAGCTTGCTGGGAATTGCCTTCCCGACCATGCAAATGCCATTAGTTTGATGATACGATAATTATTAAAGCTTCCAGACCCTAAATACAGAGACGCCCATCCCAGTGGGCATAAAATTCAGTTCAATGTTGAATCAACGTTGAATCAACATTGAATTAACATTGTCAACCAATGTTCAATGCTAATTTAATGCTATGTGCCCACTGGGATTGTCTTACTATAGGAATGGATGGAAAGGGATTTGGGCACATCAATTTGTTTTTTATATCCAAAAATCCGTCATAACTGAATTCGATATAGCGGAATTTTACTCTATCACTATTTTGGTCTCGATTTTCGTCCACACATCTCTTCCCATGCCATCTTGGTCTGACAAAAAGCGTCTCACCTTGCTAAATATCAGATCTCCCATAGGTTTAACACTAAATGCCGAAATCTACAAAATGTCCACACTAGTACTGTTCATGTTTGTCTACAGATTGGAAAATAAGAGGGTTTTTGGGAAGGTATACTTTGCCCATTGTTTTAGGGGGGAAGCAGTAGATGGAAATGGATGGTATTTACGTCATTGGGACAGAAAACACTTGAACTTTGTGCTATTGAAAAATATTTTTGGATAGGCCTAATATTTCTACCCCAAAAAAATCAAGGAACTTTTTTTTTTCTGAGCAAAAGCGTCTCACAGAGGCGAGTCAATTATTATTAACAGTCTATACGAAAACCTGCCGGACCTATCGGAAAAAAGTCTGCCGGTCCGCCAGAAAGGTGTCTAGTGCCAGTCCGAATGGCTGGCTGTAATCTAGAGATCCTTGCCTATATTTCAGTTTTTACGGCTTGAAAATCGGACCATTATTAATGTTTCTACAGCATAAAACAGAAAGCTTGTATATTTTCTGTTATGCTTCTTAATAATTCACTTGCTAGTAAACACTTGCTTTGTAATTTATTTTAAATTTTTAAAAGACTGTACTCCAATATATCCAGGCCTGCAAAATTTATTCCAGGGCCTGCAACAAAAAGAAAGCTGCAGGACCGGCACTCGCTCACAACCCGGCAACACACACAGAAAAGTGAGAGTCATTGTCGCTAAAACTACCCTCATCTGAGGGTCAGGCACTGTCTGACTCTCAGGTGAGGGTAGTTTAAGCGACATTGACTCTCACTTTTCTGAGGGTGAAGCTGAGAGGAACCTTCACTCACCCACCCACCATCCCTCTAAGACAGAAGTTGAAGAAGGAAGATATTGTAACATCAATTGTGATATTTCATTGAGCATATTATTTTACCAATGTAACTGTGATTTTACTCCAAACCGTGGTTTCCTCTTTTACTAGCATAATTAAAGCACTGATAATAAATATGGCGAGGGTGCTTTCTTTCCTCTTTTTTTTTTACAGTGGGCTCAGATCCGCCGTGTGACATACTTGTGTCCTTATTATATCTACACCTAATGGGCGTGTGTGAATACTGCTATTGGAAGGTGAAGTAGGCACCGACTACCCCTCCTCTTGAACTTGAAGATAACGATATATTCAGGGAGCCCCCGAAGTCAATACGGGACATGAGAGATTCTTAGAGCCCACGTGGGACATGAGGATTTTAAGTGACAATACATGGATATTTCCTAAAATGGACATGGAACATGGGGACCCCCACCTAGACCCCCTCTCGTCAACAGTCATAAACGCGAAGAACTGTTCTGTTTTAGCGAAAAATATATTTATCAAGGTTACTGTGGACACGGCGGATCTGAGTTAGACGGACTACGTCACCTAGGACTAGGTGTCCGCCACCCTATAAAAGCTCTGGGGCAGGGAACACCTCTCATTGAATGACTCATAGTCGAGCCCTGATCAACAGCTATACAGATAAAGCGAGGACTCTTCTAAAGTTGCTGCTACACCCCGGGTGCTACATACAGTACAACTGTCCCAAACTAAACCCAGCTCCTCTTACACATTATCTAGATCGAAGGAGAAGGAAATCGTTTCACAAGGAGATGTACACAACAGCTGTGAAGACGGAAAGCGGGGATTCCAACTTGTCCAAGTATACGGTGGCGGATATTCTCTCGTCCATGGTCAACAGAGAAGGACCAGTCTCCTCACCGGTAGGTGTATACCTTTTGTTGTCTGCGTCTATATAGCTACACATTCCGACCCATGCAGGGCCTTATATCTCTGTACGAGACCTATGCTTTCTTATATATATTAAACATCGTCACTGTAAGAATACTTGAAACTTTATTGTTGGCTATCTGGTAGTTATTGTAACTTGTATCTTATGAATGTTTGGCAGACCAATATATACCAAAATAATTGTACATATGACATACGGTTGGGCCTGTGTGATTGACAGGTGCCCTGTGTTGTTTGTGTATACCTGGGGCACAGAGATCATGGGACTGAGGTCTGAGTACACCTCACAGACAAGGACCCACACCTGGGCAGGTCTTACGACCTGTAGGCTACTGATATGGTCACTGTACAGGTCTGCCTCTGTGGAGAAAATTATGGCACTAAAACCATATAGGCCTGACCCAGTGTGTGTAGGACCTCCCCTCCTACTGCCCCACTGTAGCTAGTTACTAGTACACACAGCACCTGTCCATCATGTAACGAGTCACTCCCCCAGACCTCGGTATAGGGGTACCGAGATTTCGGCCTCCAAGATTACAAGACAGGGCAGTATGTTCAGCTGTAAAACAAGCACTGGAGTAGGAGAGGTGGGATAGACAGGTGGGATACCTGGAGGAGGTTGGGTGGGGAGGGGGGGGGGGGGCAGTATGGTCAATATTTCATATTATGACCCATATTGTCTTTATTTGATTCATGCTGTTGCTAAATATACCTTTCCGTCTTTTCCTTAGATGGGGGAGCTTCAGCTATCTTGTCACCATGGTGAGTTTCGGTGGAATATGCCAGGATTGTCCAAGGCAATGCGACTATCCACACATGGCGGGCCTGAGTGCATCTATAGTCAGGACCTCTACATGCAGGGCTGCAAGTTCCGCCTGGAGATGCACCTTAACAGTACAGGGAGAGGACGACGTACCCACGCCTTTATACGTCTCATTAAATTACCCGTGAGTTGACGCCCAGAAGGGGTGGTCTAGATATGAGGGCACAGCCAAGCAAATTTGGTCGGGGAGGGGGGGGGGGGGGAGAGGAGCGGCATAGGCAGGCTCCTGTACCCCCGGGGGGGGGGGGCACTCAATTTTTTTTTGTCAGGGGTGTCCGGCTGGACCCCTGGCAACCCTTGACCCTTGCTTAGGGAGATTTCCAAAATGAACCAGTTCACACAGAGATTTTGGCCAAAATGATTTTCTGCTTAGAGAGATTTGGGAGAAATGAACCCTTGCTTAGGGAGATTTTGGTTAAAATGGAATATTGGGGTGTTTTGAAAATGAGCGGAGATTTTGGTAAAAATGGTGTCGATTCAGAGGAATTTTGGTCAAAATGACCCTTGCCTAGGGAAATTTTGCAAAAGTTGACCCTTGCTTAGGGAAATTTTGCAAAAGTTGACCTTTGCCTAGGGAAATTCTTCTCAAAAGTGGACCCTTGCCTAGGGAAATTTGGTTGAAAAAGTACCCTTGCCAGCCACTTGTGTATGCAAAATATACTAAGTGCCCCCCCCCCCCCCCCGGGCCTGTACCACATTTCCTATAGTTAAGAGTCATTCCAAAGAGTCATTTTGAGATATGTTGTCTATAGGGAGTGCCACCCCCTGGATCCCTGGATTCAAATGTTCCCTATATTCTAATTTCCCTTCATCTCTTATTTGATTTCCAATTCGGAATCGTGAAAATGTTATTGAAGCATCTATTGGTGATATACGGTGGTAGGTGCTGCTATGTTACTTGCTTATTCATATAAAGGTTAGTGACACATTTCTTAGGGTTTCTGACTGTATTAAGATGCCTAATATGCTCACATTAAAAAAAAAAGACACGGATCCTGAATGTATGGCGATAAGCGCGGCAGTACCGATATAGGGGTCACTAACTTGCCCTCTAATTAATATTTGCCCTCTCTTCCTCCAGGGTGCGTATGACAATGGACTGCAGTGGCTGCCCAACTTCAGAATGAGGCTGACCCTGGTGAACCTGTACAGTGGCGGCCATCTTGAATACACCTTGACGCCTGACGCTGAGGGGAACTTCATCCAGCCACGCTGGGAGACGTTCATACCGGTCACTGAACTACGGCAGCCATGTTCCAGCTATGTCAGAGATGATGTTATGTTTGTTAAGGTCACCAAACTGAAGAATCTCGTCCCCACCACCTTCAGTTCCGTTTATGACACCACATGTCTGGACAACTAGGGCCAAAAAAAAAAGGTTTGTTTCCGGTCACCTGACCGGGTCTAGCAAAACAGGGCCGGGTCCCCCTCTTTTTTTTATTTCTGGAAAATTTTGCTATTTGCCGTTTTTTACGGTTCATAAATCGGACAATTATTAAGGATTTTATGGCAAAAACTGTAAAACCGGGCCCTAAAAAGGTAAAAACCAAAAACCAAAAAAAATCCGGCCGGGCAAGCTTAGCTTGTCAGACCGTGTTACCGGAAACCAACCTTCTTTTTTTTTTGGCCTAAGCAGTAATTGTATTCCCGGTTTATAGGAGGACGCTTTATGCGGGCTTAATTCTTAGGGAATTCTTAGGGTGCATTACTGTAAACGTAGATATTTTCGCGCAGCTAAATTTTCGCGCACCAGGCACCTAATGGCATTTTCGCGCAGCTGCAATCAGGGGATCCTTAGCTACACAGAGAGAAGTAAAGGTGTCGCCATGACTCTTTTACCATGGTCAACTCTAGTTGACTCTGGTAGCAGAGTCATGATGACTCTGGTGGAGGGGTCACAGCTACTCCGGTCATACTACTTGCTCCTTGTACAAATTGACTCTCCCTCTTGACTCTATCAGTGCAGAGTCAAGTGCAGTTGACTCTGCCCACAGCAGAGTCATGTGTAGTTTGACCCTTCATAAAGAGTCAGATAAAAAATGTGTTGACTCTGTTAGTGGTTGCATATGAAACCACCTGGTGGGGCAACCAACACTAACCTGGTACCAGCGGCAACCACAAGGCAGAGCCACTATCTATACTTTAGATAATTGTCACATGCCACACAATTTTGATTCTTTATACATAGGTCAACTATGCCTAAATAGTGTAGTTAAGGGATGTAAATGGATAAGCTTTCCAGTTAACTTACCTGAATCAAATGTGATGACAAAATATACAATACATTTCAAGAACATCAATAGTATAGAGCTTAGTAACAATAATTGTGGGTATGGGAAATAAACATAAGGCTGGGCACTAACTGTGTGAGATATAATGTGTGGCACTGCTTACTACTTCATATAGATCTGATATTGGCATCTAATATGTGGCCAATGGTCTGTAGAATGTAGTATGAGGCAGATATAACTTAGCCCTCTCACACAGGGGAAAGTGGTGGACATGACAACATGTCTTGTTATTGACCTGTCTTGGGCAATAACCTCACCTACTCACTTCTCTTACAGGGCTCACGCCGCCTGCCCACTAATTATATACACCTGTTGCCTCCACTCTGCCCTATAAGTATAGGATCCACCTTACCTGCAGGCCACTCATGCATTCAACTATTGATTTTGACTCCTGCTCTTTTGAGGGGTCAATTGCTGTTGACTCTCCAGGAACGAAGAGTCAAACTCATTTGACTCTCCTCTACAGGTGTCACGTGGGAGACAAACTGCGACTCTGGCTCTCAGAGTCGTGGCGACTCCTTTACTTCTCTCTGTGTACATGCCAGTTTTTACGGTTTTTCAATCGGACAATTATTAAGGGTTTTACAGCCCAAAAATTATTGCTCAAAATATTTTGACCCCCATGCCCCTTCCAACAGACTTTATAGTCTCTGGTCACATCAGGAGCCACATAACATCCACGTTATCATTTAAGCCTACTAAGTTTCAGGATGTAATTTCTCCAGCATGTTAGATTTGGTATTTAAATCTCTTCTGCATTGCAATATAGTAAGGCCATCAGAATGAAAGTGAGAGTTTACCGTCCACCGCCCGTATGCCTTCAAAGGGGCCGCATCAAAAATTCATTATTAATGTTATTTTTCATTATTGACATTTCTTTAAAAATTTCACCAATATTTTACATTATTCAAACAAATTAGGCCCCAGAAACCCCCGAAAATCCAGCTATTTAGGGAATCCCTAATAATGAAAAATGAATAATGAAAAAAGGCCGCATTTGTTTTCCACAACTCTCGGACGGTAAACTCATACTTTCATTCTGATGGCCTAATGCCAGATATCATTGGAAAGCTATATTTTTGTGCAATATTTTCGCGCACATCATATTTTCGCGCACATAGGTATGTGCGCGAAATGCGTGAAAATATGTACTGAGCGAAAATTAATACGTTTACAGTATGTAAAGATTGAACGTGTGATTGAGATCACACTAGACTCAGGGTCAGGTAGAGGTGTGAAGGGAAATGTATCATTTATCATAGTAAGAAAGAGAAAGGGTGCACTCTTGTATTAATGGGATTCTTAAAGATGTGACCTTTGACCTTGATTTTGACCTTTTTCTTACCTAGATATCATCCTACACATAACAGAAATGGATTCAGCACCTTTGGTTTACCCTAGTCCACTATCCATATCCATCCATTGCTCCCCCTATTATATCCTGGCTGGACCGTTTCGGATAGCATACCCAAATTGTGCGTCACAAGTCAGGAACTGACAACTACCTATAGGCCTGCACCACACAACCTATAGGAATCTGGAGCTATACCCTGTGGGTCCGCCATTTTATATTCCGCTGGTTGCTGTTAAACCCACTGATAATGCATCCCACTATGGGTACAATTAGGGGACAAACAGGGGACAGGCTAGTAACAGTCTTATCAGCTCTTATCAGTGCTGCCCGCCGCAACCAGCTCCAGTCCGGCCTAGGCCCTATAGGTCGCATGACGCAGGTGCCCTAAGAAAGTCACACCGAGTGAGGCAAGCCGCGCAAAAAAAGGGTATACTCGAAAAAAATGTGTACATTGACTTTTTTTTGGGGGGGTACTTGAGCCCAAATTCTAATTTTCATGTCCCCCGATATTGGCTATCTATGTCTTTTGTCCTCTCACGTCTATGTCCGACACACACTGAATAAAAAGCTCCCATGTCCATATTGTAAATAATTACCCCGGTAGAGAGAGGGGGAGGGGGGTACTCACATTTCCATATAGTCTTTGTTGCGATACGTGCATTGTCAGTGCAAAGTGAATCAGGGTTATCACAACACTGATCTGTTACACAAATAATATCAAGTAACCTCCCCTGTAAATTACCTCTAGTACTTAAGTGTTTGATAGATGTCTGAAAAAAAGCGTCAGTAGTATAGTATGTATCGGAACGGGACTATAGTTAAGTACTGTTTATTACTCAATCGACCTGCAGCCAATCAGAGGCCTCCCTTTTGGCGGGAAATTCAAAAGCAGCCAATGAGAGGCCTCCCTTTTGGCGGGAAATTCAAATAGGTCACGTGACCGGAAGTGACCTACTTCCGGTCACGTGACCTTTGGGCGGGAAATTCAAATAGGTCACGTGACCGGAAGTGACCTACTTAAGAGGGTCACGTGACCACCATGTTGGCGGGAAATTCAAATAGGTCACGTGACGGGAAGTGACCTACTTAAGGGGGTCACGTGACTACTAGGTTGGCTTTCAAAATAAGTCACTTGAGATTTTGATGGATAAATAAATTTAAAAAAAGAAAAAAAAAGCAAGCTGAAAAAAGCTTGCTAAAAAATAATTTAAAAATGTGGCTCTTTTTTTCTAGGGGGAGAGGGGCACTCTGGGGGGCACTCTTTAAGATGCATGGGGGGGGAGGGGGGGAGGGGGGGGGGGGAGGGGCAGGGTTTTTTAAGAGTGAGACTCGCTTCTCTGCCCTCTCTAAAAGAGAGGGCAGAGAGGCGAGTCTACTTACCATGAAAGGTATCATGATCGCGTTTATGATGATGTGCATCATGATGTGACTATCTTACAACCCTATGAGAAATAAGCAAGACATGGGCGTACTTACACGGGCTATTTGTAAACTAATGAATGTGACTTCTTCGTTAAGATCAGTATCTACAACTCTTTTAAGCCTAAGGCTTTTTCTTGAGTTTATTCTTTTGTTCAATTTCGGGCCCACCTCAAAAGAGGAATAGGCCCTCTGTAGCACTTGTCGCTTGCTCATCAATCAGAGCCGGGGTGTAGAAGGCCCCTGCCCTGTCGGGTACGTTCTCCCTCTGGTACGTTTTTGGTTAGTTGGGAGCTCTCAGTCGACTGTCTTATCCACCTTAAAAAAACCAGACTTTCGGTGTCTCATGATAAAACTGGTGCCTTATACTAAGCGCCGGATTACTTTCTCATTTTTTAGTGTTCTATCCGATGCTTATTTAATTTTTGCACTGATAAAAACGGTTAGCTTGTACAAACACGCGGTCTATTTAAGTGTTAAGTGTAGAAAATGAACAGAACAGTGCACAGAAAATAGAGCTACCGACTACATTTCGCCCAGTCACTCAGCGGAGAACAAAAGAACTACTGACGTAGTGTACCCGCTATTCCGACAGTTGGCGCCACCGTTATACTTTTCCCGCGTGCGACATGAAGCCCTGGGGCGGGTACTGGCTGTTTTGGTTGTAGGTACCGAAACATAAAAAACTACAGCCAGCCCAATGTCATGGTGAGACAGCTCTCTTATTTTTACCTTGAGTAGCGTCCGTAGGGCCTATGACAAAACCTAGTCCCGTACACTGAGCAGCTTGAGGTCTGAAGGCTCATACAGAAAAATGTGTGAGTGTGTGGGTGTGTGGGTGTGTGGGTTGCTTTACGCCTTAGTTAACAGCTATGGTCATTTCAAGAGCGGTGATGGTGATCGAATCTATTGGCCCTTTTACCGAGACAAGGGTTCTTTTACATCCCACACTACATAGCAGAGAGACGTCTAGCAGCCCCTAGAGGCCCCGCAGGGGGCTCGAGAGGTGTCGTGGAGAAGAGCAGATATCTACGAGAGGCCACGCCAACAACCAAATTCTATCTTTATCCCGCGAGAAAAGGAGATAAGGGTCAAGGTTATGAACTATCAAAAGATTTTAGAGTAAATTAAGTTATGAGATATTAATATAATGTACATATCTAGGGCCCGATATAGGGCCTCTGCAGATCCCCCTTCAGGGCCCCGATCCATGAGGCCTTAGAAACGGAGCTGGGTCATGTAACCAAGGGAGATCAGCAGTTGTTGATGTCGGCGCTGCCGATAACGCTGGTAAATGACCGTTTTACTCATGTTTAGAGTCAGAATAGCTTGAGTATTACTTGAATATCGAAGAGTAGAGGTCAAATTACCCCAGACAAGGTGTTTCCATCTAGAAATTCTCGACAGTATTTCCGAAAATTGCAAATATTGGTCCCAACCCCACGGGGCCCCATACCGAGTATTAAAAGTTTGAGATGCAACTTTCATTCATGCTGTTGACCAATCAGGGGGCTCTGTTTTTACGACCTTGACTACATAGTAAAAGTGATTGACAACGTCAGATATCACTTGACGACGTCAAATATCGATCTGATATTTGATCCCTTGATATTTGATTCAAAACCCACATCGAGTGGGATAAAGCCTTTTATCATCTTTTGATTGTGAGGCATACACTTTTCTTACACACAACAGCTGTCATCTATCAAGGGGCTCTGGATAGGGGGTCCCCATGTCGAATGTCGATCTTAGAAAATGACCATGTCACATGACAATGTCACTTAATAATGTTCATATCCCATGTCGATTTTAAGAAATGTTCATGTCACCTGTCACTATGATTTTTTGGGCCTCATGTCACTTGTCATTAGACCTCATGTCGTTTGTCGATTATAAGAAATGGTCATGTCACCATATCGAATTTAGCGGTCCACATCCATTATCAAGTGTCAGGGCATGTTGGCTGCTTGAACACGTAGTCTGTCATCACCCTTGTTTCTGTGCCTTATCTAAACAGGCAATTAGTGGCCGCTAGCCGAGAGTACCTCCCTGGTCGCCTCTCCCGAATCTGCTAGACGTCTCACTGATAGGAGTGTGTGGGTGTGTGGGTCTGTGTGTGTCTGTTCGGTCTGTGTGTGCACGCGTCTTGCGGACCACTGTTAAGCCTGTGGTTGGAGAGCGCGACATAGCCGCTTGCTACACTCTCTAAACAGAGGTCCGCAAGACTAGGCCGGATCGCGCTCTTGCTTAAAGGTGCACCTCAACTCAGTGCGCCTTTAACAGCCGCCCCAAATAGGTGAAGTTCTTGACGCGGCACAGCGCCTCCCACCAGTAGCCAATCAGCGCGCCGAACGCCGGACACACCTCCACCGTGTGAGCCTCTAAGTAGGTCACACGAATCATACTAAGATGCCGATCTCTTCTGTCGGTTCGTCGCGGTGGCCGTGAGTGATCGCACGGTCGCCAAGATTCACTGCCTTGATTGGCAGAGGGGGGGGCTGATTACCCCCCGTCGGATGAATTGCGGCGAAACCATAATCAATTTTTCGCTGTTTTAGATAAAAGAGATCCAGAGCTATCCGCTCGTCCAAGAATTATTTTTCTATCAGCCCGGGATCACCCTCAAATTAAGGCCTAAAGTCCAAAAACCCAAAATTTTTTCCCTATGGGATTTCAGTGTCTAAGCGTTTTTTGCAGCCCCAAGGAGCAGCTCACGGGCTCGAACCCTGTAAACGCTTTGACGCGCTTTCGTCGCCTTAGGCGACGTAGACCTACCCTATTTTTTTTTGGACCATGTTACCTGAACACGGATTATTTTTTTGTTTAGCCCAATGAGCTCACAGCTAGACTAGATACCTCATGTTTTGGATTGGAGAAATCAGCAGAGCAATAAAAAGCGCGGTGAGGCTAGTGTGGCTCCTGTGAGTTGTAAAATTGGTGCTAAATGTGGTAACCAGGCGGATGCTGAGTTCATTGATATTGTCCGTTAATGATACTTAAGGTGGGTGTTGTCTAAAGTTTTAATTGATATTACCAATGTGGCCAATAATGACTTCACAGTTGGGGCCCTCGCCCGCAGGTCCCAGATTCAGGGTATTCTTTGTTTATTGTGTGGCCCCTAAAGAGGGGCCGACTAACTCTTTAGAGTTAGTTAGATGCTGCCACTGTGCTATGCAACAGCAGCTATTAATTACGCTTCATGTTGGGCAGCATGGATCACTTGATGGGTGATACCTCAAAGCTCAAACACGGCAGAGCCGTGTGTGGCATGCGAGGACCAGTGGGTCAGGGGTGATCCGTTGCAAACAGAATGCTGATCCGTGTGAGGTTCTGACTTTCTATAGTTTTTTATAAAGCCTTAGATATGGTGTGGTATTTTTCATCTCGCTATAGTTTAGTTGGTATTTAAGGAAACCGCCTCATTTCTATCAGAAATACACAATATTGAATTGTTTTTTATATTTTAATATATTAGAAGCGCGCTTTGTTGCCTATGTAGCTCATTATGCGTTGAAATGTTCGCGAGCATCGTAGGAATGTACAAAACCCCTATTGTGGCACCATCTGACGAAAGAGCGGAGAACTATACTAGCGCGTTTCGTTATTCACATCTTTTGACAGGGACTTGGTTGGTGGCTTTACGCCCTAATTAACAGCTGAAGTCATTTCAAGGGGGGTGATAGTGATCGAATCTATGGATACCTGAAGGTGGAAAGCACACACCCTACACTTTTACCGAGGCAATGGTGGTGCTGCTCAAAGGGTGTGGCGAGCTAGACTGGAGGATGTAATAACTAAGCAGCAGAAGGACCAAAAAGACAATCTCGTAGTAGTAGGTCTACTTAGATCTTGAGTAGCCGCCCTTGTGGCTATAATTACCTAGACTAGTTGGCTCTGCCAGCCTGGTCAAGTGAAAATTGGTAAGGAGACTATGAACTAAGCTAACATCTCATAAGTATTAGTTACCACCCCCTCACACCCGTTTAACAACGGATTCAGGGTCTAATTATGGAGACCCTAGAGTAAGATTAACAATATATCCCAATGTCTGTAGTAGACATTTACGACATGCAACCTGCCCCCTAGAAGGGATAGATCTGACCACAAGTCCGCAAAATGAGACTCCCCCTCTGAGAGTATCAAGGTTTGCGTATAGTCACTTGCAGGTTAATCTGTTATCTACCCCTTTGTCGACTTCGCCAAAATCCTGGGAGATTCACTTTAAACCTAAGGTCTACCCTTTTTATTCTTTGTTTATTGTGTGGCCCCTAAAGAGGGGCCGCGGTGTTGATTAATTACACCACATGTTAAGCAACATGAGATCAAACCTTCCTCAAAAGCGACAAGGCTCAGAGTCCTGTTGGACGGGAACCCTGTGTGGCATTTCAAGACACCTGGTTGAGTGATCTGTTGCAGATGCCGTTCCGTGAGAAGTTCTGACTTTATATAGCTTTTATATCGCTTTAGATATGGTGTAGTATTTTCAATCTCACTATAGTTTAGTTGATATTTCAAAGAATCTGCCTCATTCTATCAGAAATACACAGCGTTGACATGTTTCTTATATTCAATATATTAGAAGTGTGCTTTGTTGCTTATTATAGGTCATTATGCGTTTAAAATGTTCGCGAGTATCGTGGAAATGTACAAAAACCCTATTGTGGCGTCATCTGACGAAAAGAGCGGAGAACTACACTAGAGCATGTAATGGCCAGACCAGCAGGCGGCAGCAGAGTGGTCAAAAGACAATCTCGTAGTAGTAGGTCTACTTGCATGTTGAGTAGCCACCCTTGTGGTTGTAATTACCTTGACCACAGGTCCGCAATATGGAGCTCCCCCTCTGAGAGTATCAAGGTTTGCGTATAGTCTCCTGCAGTTTAATCTGTTATCTCCTCCTTTGTCGACCTCGCCAAAATCCTGGGAGATTCACTTTAAACCTAAGTCCTACCCTTTTTTATTCTTTGTTTATTGTGTGGCCCCTAAAGAGGGGCCGCGGTGTTGATTAATTACACCACATGTTAAGCAGCATGAGATCAATCCTCCTCAAAAGCGTCAAGGCTCAAAGTCCTGTTGGACGGGAACCGTGTGTTGCTTTCGAGGACGAATGGTTGAGTGATCCTACCGATCCGTCAGAGGTTCTGACTTTATATAGCTTTTATATCGCTTTAGATATGGTGTAGTATTTTCAATCTCACTATAGTTTAGTTGATATTTCAAAGAATCTGCCTCATTCTATCAGAAATACACAACGTTGACATGTTTCTTATATTCAATATATTAGAAGTGTGCTTTGTTGCTTATTATAGGTCATTATGCGTTTAAAATGTTCGCGAGTATCGTGGAAATGTACAAAAACCCTATTGTGGCGTCATCTGACGAAAAGAGCGGAGAACTATACTAGAGCATGTAATCGCCAGACTAGCAGGCGGCGGCAGAGTGGTCAAAAGACAATCTCGTAGTAGTAGGTCTACTTGCATGTTGAGTAGCCGCCCTTGTGGTTGTAATTACCTAGCCTAGTTGACCCTGCCGGCCTGGTCAAGTGAAATTAGTAAGGAGACCACCCATTAACGTGCTCCACAGTCTTTAGACAGTTAAGACTATAGTCAAGACTGGAGAATTTGGCGAGACGCCCCTCTGGGAGGTCATAATCCTCAATGTTAGGTGTTAGCTCATTAACATCAGATACCATATTAACAACCCATTTAAAATCTTCATTTTAATAGCAACTCACCCTATTCTGACAAAATCCTATTAGCAGGTAACCTCTGTGTAAACCATACTGCAAACATCTGCTACTTCCAGCGTCTGCCTCGTGACTGATAGTGTACAACAAGACGAAGTGGGCAGAGATTAGAAAAAATGAAGCTCTTTATATAGCCGAGAGAGCAGCTAATCTGGATGTTCTAAGCTTGTTTTCACCTAGAGCTCCAACCCTCTTCCAGAGAGAATCAAATCGCTTTTCACCTGAACCCTTCCACCCCTAATCCATCAGCATGAAAAGAGAATTAACGAGTGTAACGTGCGCTACATGTATATGGGATTATAGCTGGTGAAGAGATAAAGCCGAGTCACCTGTGTATACAAAGACTACAGGGGGTGATTAACGACAGGTGTGACGCGCCAGCCCGTGAACGGATTAAGCCAAAAAAAAATAAAAAGGTATGTTTCAGGTAACATGGGCAGAAAGACTGGAGTCGGTAGGTCGGATTTTTATTTTATTTTATTTTATTTTTTTAACATGAAAGTACTAGCCATCCTCCGTGGAAATTCTAAAAATGACCCAAAAAGTATAAAAATATGAAATTTTCTTCAAACTTGCTTAAAAAAAAACACGTAGGGTCGACCCTGTTTTGCTAGGGTTGGTCGGGTGACCTGAAACAAACCTTTTTTTTTTATTTGGCCTTATCTTTCAAGCTGACGCTTAAATTCAACTAGCCAGCCGCCGTCCACACCACTCACTGCGACAAGAGGAGGTGCTGTTGTTTTACACTTGAGTCGCTTACCACATGGTCTCTACCTCACAGACAGACACGCGCCCCCTGTAGCTTTTTTTTTTGTTTTTTTTTGTATACACACGCTAATCTCATAACCCCCTTATCCGTTATACAGGTAACGAGTATTCTCTTTTAAAATAGCTGCCAGTCAGCTTAGCTCTAGAAGCAAGAAGGCGTGTATAGGTGCCTTATAAGTCGGCAGGGGGTAAATACTAGTGAAAAAGGAAGGCAGGTGTGCAGGTAGCTTTTCTAACAGACACGTGTGTGCACTAAGCTGCTTAAGTCTAAACCCTCCCGCAGTAGTCAGGTGGCATGTGAAAACTTACTTAACTGATCTCTTACATTGAGTAGAGTCTCTGTGCTGAGAGAGCCTTTTCAGCCGTTTAAGAGGATTAACTAGGACAGGGTACATAAGGAGTGAAACGCCGAATAGCGGCTACTCAGTCTCGTGCAGCACAAGCAGCAGCATCTAGCAGCGGCTTCAGCAGCAGCTGCACGTGCAGCACAAGCAGCTGGCAGCGACTTCAGCAGCACAAGCAGCACGAGCAGCACAAGCCGTAGCATTTGTCAGCAGCATCCGTGACATCGTCAGCAGCAGCCCCCATGACCTTGTCAGCAGCACAAGCAGCCAGCAGCTGCTGACAGCTGCTTCAGCAGCTGCTGGCAGCTGCTGCACGAGCAGTAGCATCTGTCAGCAGCAGCAGCAGCAGCACAAGCAGCCAGCAGCTGCTGCATGAGCAGCACAAGCAGCACAAGCAGCAGCACCGACAGCAGCAGCAGCAGCAGCAGCAGTGTGGACCACTAAAGTCGAGATGAAGCCTAGTGACATTTGACATGAAGCTTGAAAAACACAGTGACAGGTGACATGAGCAATTCTTAAAATCGACATGAGATATGAGCATAATTAAGCGACATCGACATGCGCCATGGCTATTTTTTAAGACAAACATCATATGTCATAGCCTCCTCATCCAAACCTCCACTAGTAGTGCTCTATAAGCGCAAGCTGTAAACCCTCTCCTCCCCTCGTGCACACAGGCGAATTATCAGAGTCAGCCAATGGTGTCAATACCCCTCTCATACAAGGGTCGGGCGCTGCTGGACTATAATAGATGAGTCAAGGACCGTTCTACTGAGGGTCAGGCAGGCTAAGTCGGACATTCAATGACAGGTAGGTCTTTGACAACCTTGCTTGAAAGTCTGGACAGCATTGACAGACTGGGGCATAAGGATCTCGCATGGTCAGACTTTCAAGCAAGTTTTGCTAAAGTTGCGTTATTGAATGTCCGACCTAGCCTGACCCACAGTAGAACGGTCCTTGACCCCTCTATTATAGTCCAGCAGTGCCCGACCCTTGGCTGAGAGCAGTTTAAGCGCCATTGGGTGTCTCTGATATTTGCCTCTGTGTAAGATGAGAAAAAAAGTCTGTTGAAAGACTATATTTCAAGCCAGAAAACTGTAATTAGCTTTCCAAGTTGTTTATTTAACAATATCTTAGCCTAGCAAGCAGCTGTCAGATGTCATCTAAGAAAAAAAATGTGAGCTGTTAATAGATTCAAGAGAAATTAGTTTACAAATAGCCCGTGTAAGTACGCCCATGTCTTGCTTATTTCTCATAGGGTTGTAAGATAGTCACATCATGATGCACATCATCATAAACGCGATCATGATACCTTTCATGGTAAGTAGACTCGCCTCTCTGCCCTCTCTTTTAGAGAGGGCAGAGAAGCGAGTCTCACTCTTAAAAAACCCTGCCCCTCCCCCCCCCCCCCTCCCCCCCTCCCCCCCCATGCATCTTAAAGAGTGCCCCCCAGAGTGCCCCTCTCCCCCTAGAAAAAAAGAGCCACATTTTTAAATTATTTTTTAGCAAGCTTTTTTCAGCTTGCTTTTTTTTTCTTTTTTTAAATTTATTTATCCATCAAAATCTCAAGTGACTTATTTTGAAAGCCAACCTAGTAGTCACGTGACCCCCTTAAGTAGGTCACTTCCCGTCACGTGACCTATTTGAATTTCCCGCCAACATGGTGGTCACGTGACCCTCTTAAGTAGGTCACTTCCGGTCACGTGACCTATTTGAATTTCCCGCCCAAAGGTCACGTGACCGGAAGTAGGTCACTTCCGGTCACGTGACCTATTTGAATTTCCCGCCAAAAGGGAGGCCTCTCATTGGCTGCTTTTGAATTTCCCGCCAAAAGGGAGGCCTCTGATTGGCTGCAGGTCGATTGAGTAATAAACAGTACTTAACTATAGTCCCGTTCCGATACATACTATACTACTAGCGTCTCACCTACCCCTCCCATAGAGATAGCATTGGTTGTCACGAACTATCCAAATTTGGGGTTATCGGTTATCTACACGCTCCCATAGAGCTCTATGCTGAAGCAAATTACCAGCAATTACTGCCTAATATTATTTTTCGTTTTTTAGGGGGTTACAGTTGGAATTTGTAAAAAACAAATACACCATTAGATAGATATTGTGGAAAGTGATCTAATGACACCATGCAAGATGCAAAGAGTGAAATATTGACCAAATGGGAGCAATTTCATTTTTTCAAGGAAAAGAGGTGTCCAGAATCGTCTCACAACTGGTACCTATTGTGATAGCAGCTATATCAGTGCTTATCTTGCCAGTATCCGATCAAGTCACGGCCGTTCCGCTACATAGGAATACAAGTGGCTGAGATGAGTGCCTTTGTCTGGAACGCATGCTCTTTTATGTCATAGAATATAGGGATAGTAATAGTATGTCCCTTTTATACATAAGCTATGTATATATTCAAGTCGGGCGTGCAGAAGCTGCTTTTATATGATCTGATCCAACTCGCTCGCTTTAGAAGTACCTTGGACATTTTGGTTCTGCTAAAATTATATAAAACGGAGAAAATGTCCTGAAAACCCGGTGAGATTCCAACTACATGTATATGGATCATCTTATTGACTTTGTGCCATCGCTGTATATCATTAAAAGTGCCATTGCTAGTTTAATCTGCCAATATAACAATATAGTAGGAATGCCAATAAGGCCAAAAAAAGTTAGTTTCAGGTCACCCGACCGACCCTATCAAAACAGGGCCGACCCTACTTTTTGCAATTTTGAAGAAATGTCCCTATTTTTACACTTTTTTTTGTCAATTTTAGGGTCTCAGGAGAAGCTGGCTAATACTTTCATGTTAAAAAAAAGATCCGACCTACCGACCCTACATTCCCTTTCCATGTTACCTGAAACATAACTTTTTCTTGGCCTAACGGGAAAAGTTCACACTATTGACAGTTCAACAGCCGTAGATCATTTACTATAGGCCAATATCGGGGGTGTACGCACGGCTATTGGAAAGTACGTCTATTTACAAACATACTGTGATCAATCCTTACAAGTTGTTAAATTGTCTTTGTAAAAAGAAATCTGAGGAAATCTTCTTAATATGTTGTGCCATATAGACATTTACAAACACTGAATGTATTCTATTTACCCGGTTATACTGTTTTCTAGACAGCAAACGCGAAGTATCTATGTGTGTGTGTACACATGTGTGTGTGTGATGTACAGTATAGACACATTATTAAATAGATATAATGAAACTGTATATGCTTTTACGCTTCTGAACGTATTTGAAATAAAAGTCTTACTTAGTAACCTAAGATGTATCAAACTTAGAATCAGATTACCAGTTTGAACCCAGGTAATAAATAAAGCATATATTATATATATATATATATATATATATATATATATATATATATATATATATATATATATATATATATGCCCTAAATAAACTATATATATATGCCCTAAATAAACCATTTTCTATCAAGCCGGTCAAAGCTTGTATCTGGTCAAAGCTGGCACCCGGTCAAAGGCGTTCACAATGGCCTGACAATGAGACGCAGCGATATATATATGGGAGTATAGTCTAGACTATAGTTTGTAGTTGAAGTAGTACAATGTATAACGGCCTCATGAGAGGAGTCTATTAAACTTAAGCCGTGACCCAGTGACTATATACATGTAGTACACACTGGAGTAGGTCGGGGTGGGCGTTCTGTCTTATTTTGACACAGGTGTGCGGCTGGAGCTCCGACAAGCCACTACCCTTGGCTAGAGGGATTTTGGTCAAAAAAAGTTTTGTCGGATTTTGGTGAAAAGTAACCCTTGGCTAGAAAACTTTGTGAAAACAGACCCTGGGTTAGAGGGATTGGGGGGGGGGCAGACCTTTGGCTAGAGGGGTTTTGGTGAAAAGTGACCCTTGGCTAGAGAGATTTGGGTGAAAACAGACCCTTGGGAGAAGAGTTTTGGTAAAAAGTGTAAAGGGTTTTGCTCAAAACGACCATTGCCAGCCACACACATGTATCAAGTACACATCCTATTAACGCTGGAAACACAGGGGTCTGACGCTAAAACTAATCCTGAAAAGTGGACCTGAAAATCAGACAAATAATCCTCCATTGTGCTAGCCTAGAATCTCCAATACTCCAACTGGGACCGTATCCACACAGAGTAGTATCACCACACTCACTGAGAAGACGCCCAGCAGTGACGTGACAGTGGGAGTGGTGGGTATGTAGACCCGGCGCGGGGGGGGGGGGGGGGGCACTTAGTATATTTTGCATACCCATGTGTCCGGATGGCAAGGGTACTTTTTCAACAACAAAATTCCCTAAGCAAGGGTCAACTTTTGAGAAGAATTTCCCCAAGCAAGGGTCAACTTTCACAAAATGTCCCTATTAGCAAGGGTCAATTTTGGCCAAAATATGTCTAAATCGACCGATTCTGACCAAAATCTCCAGCCGGACACCCCTGTCAAAATAAAATTGAGTGCCCCCCCCCCCCCGGATGTAGACCCTGGACGCCCGGGGGGGGGCACTTCATATATTTTGTATACACAGGTGTGCGGCTGGGAAGGGCACTTTTTGAGCAAAATCCCCCTCACCAAGGGTCTGCTTTTCACAAAAATCCCCCTCACCAAGGGTCAATTTTCACCAAAATCCCCCTCACCAAGGGTCACTCTTCGGAGATTTCAACAAAATCCCACCAAAAAGGGTCACATTTTGCCAAAATTCTTTGCACAAGGGTCACTTTTGACCAAAATTCTTACACCAAGGCTGACTCCTCGGCGAAAATTGCTAAAACCTAGGCACTTTTGTCCTCCCCCTCAGCAAGGGTCACTTTTGACCAAAATCCCCCTCACCAAGGGTCACTTCTGACCAAAATCCCCCTCACCAAGGGTAAGGGTTGTCAAAGGGCCAGCCGCACACCTGTGTCAAAAAAAAATTGAGTACCCCCCCCCGGGCCTGGACGTGGGGCCTGGAGAACCAAAACCACGGTTATCTCTCTCACTCTCCTAGCGCAGGCCAATGCATCTTGAAGTTTATAACTCTGCTACAACCCTCGAAGTATTGTGACTGCAGATGGGTCAAAAGCGACCTGGCGACCTGGGCTGTTTTGGAGGCGACTTTCGACCTAAGGCAATAATATAAGCGACCTGGGAACTTAATGACACAATTGACAATAGATTAAGGGGTCCAAAAAAGCGACTTTTCGACCGGGACCCCTTAATTTCGGCGACTTTCCGCCCTGAGGGGGGACCCATCTGCACCCCCAGTATTCATGTACAATACAATTTACACTCTCAAAGTGCAAACCATCCCACAGTGATACCCTCTGTTTTGGAACATGGTGGCTCCGGAGGGGTAAAAGGCGACCTGGCGACCTGGGCTGTTTTCCAGGCGACCTGGCGACCTGCTACAATACTATAAGCGACCTGGCGACTTTTGAAAAAATTGGGCTACGGTAAAAACAGTCTATAAAAGCGACTTTGTGACCTGGAACCCTTAATTTCGACGACTTTCCGACCTGGGGGTGGGGACTCTCCTGCACCCCCAACATGGTTATCACTAAACACAGCTACAGATCCCGCCCAACTGATGATAAAATCGGTTACATTTGTGAACGTTCCCCATAGGAATAGCACGAGGCACAGAGATAACCGTATAGGCAAGCAGCGGATAACCTTATACTTATAGAGCGGAGCGGACCCAGGATTTTGAAAAACAGGGGAGGGGTTACCGAAAAAGAAAGTACTGAAATGCGTCGCGTCTGAATCACGGCAGATCGAAATATCATTTTTAAAAAAAGATTTTTTTTCCAAAGGGGTTGGTGGTGGTGGTGGGGGGGGGGTCCGGACCTCACGACCCCCTCCCCTAGATCTGGCTGTAGCCTCAGAGAGGTGAGTTAGTGCAAGTATGAGTTAGCCACATGGAGGAGTGGCCGGGATCTGCTTGTAGAGTGTCTAGACACCCTGCTGACCAGAAATGTGCTTGGAGACGTGTCTACTACACTGCTACAGCGTCAGCACTCTCCAGCACAAAGTCCACCTGGAAGTAACCGCCACTCTGCTGGGAGAGTGACGGCGCCAGGCTGGTCTCCAAGCAGATGCCTAGATGTGCGTGGTTGTATCTCAGACGGCGCGCAAAGCCAATTATGATGTAGGCCTGTTCCACAATTCATTTAAGTTTAGTTTTATGATACAATAAACCCAATGATAATTCTGATGCAGGTCATGTTCAAGGTCGATTTTCCATAATTATAAGCGCTGGTGATCACACGTGATGGCGATTGATATTACAAATGTGTATATATATATATATATATATATATATATATATATATATATTTATATATATATATATATATATATATATATATATTTATATATATATATATATATATATATATATATACAAATGTTCAGAAACTTCTGGAAAAATCAAGGGGACCAACGAAAGTAGGAGAAATCAAACCCCTGCAACTAGATATAGCCATCGACAGTTATAATACATAATATATGTGTGTATACCGTTTCCCACCTTTATGTGAGATATAGGAATGTAAATAATTTTAATTTAGATAGTAAGCACCCTATTCTACCCCCGCTTAAACCAGACATGCAGTTATCTAAAAACATTTACCAAAAACGAGCCACTACGGTGACCAGTCTTTGCGAAAACATGCAGGACAGTGGCAATGTCAGCCTAAAATGCGACCGGTCCAGCAGATTCACAAGTGTAGCAGGACCGAATGTCCATTCACATGTTGGGCTTTTCTGAACTAGAAGAATTAAGTTTGGCTTTTAAAGCTGAAATATCTTTGTCAGTATACTGTGTAAAAAAATCGAACGTGTGACTGCATCACAAATGACTCAGGGTCGGGGGGAAATGTAGTATCATCATATAGGAGTATACATATAATAATATTGTTCATCCCCAAATCCCAAGCTAATGTCCCAACCCCATGTCCTAACCCCCGAGTCTCACCCCCGAGTCCCACCCCCGAGTCCCTCCCCCGAGTCCCAACCCCGAGTCCCAACCCCGAGTCCCACCCCCGAGTTCCACCCCCGAGTCCCAACCCCGAGTCCCACCCCCGAGTCTCACCCCCGAGTCCCTTCCCCTTCCCCTTCCCCCGTTAACTAGACTCAGGGTCAGGTAGAGGTGTGAAGGGAAATGTATCATTTATCATAGTAAGAAAGAGAAAGGGTGCACTCTTGTATTAATGGGATTCTTAAGGTGGCTAGACCCTATTGTAAACACATCAACTGCGCAGGTCATTGCGCATATGCAGATGCAGATGTCTTAGAACACACCAGGGGGTGCCTCTGGTCATATTTTTGTATATTAGGGCTATATTTTCATGTGTAGTCAAAAATACACTGCAATACCTGCCAGGGGCTTGAACCCAGGATCTCCCACATGTGAGTCAAATGCTCTACCCCTACTCTACAGGGGCTCTGATAGTTATACCTGTAAACCTGTACCACATCAAGACTGTGTGCTCCATTTATATGTTTTTTATTTCAAACACTAAAAACCTTTAAAATATGCAGGGGACCATATGTTCAAAATATTGTTTCTGGGTGTAAAAGATTATAAACTATATCCTGAGAGAATTATAGGGAAAGTTAATTACTTTAAGATGCTATTCCATGCATGTAAGTACTATCACCATATGATCCTATTACAGATAACTCCAAACTCAAAGCCAGATATCTCAGAAACTAGCTCGGGACCCCCCTATTTTCTTTACACCATTTGAGACTACTTATAATATGGGCCTCATGACGAAAATCCTGACGAAATCTAAATACTTCTAGACTATGGGGACTACCCACCTTAAAGATGTGACCTTTGACCTTAATTTTGACCTTTTTCCGACCTAGATATCATCCTACACATAACAGAAATGAATTCAGCACCTTTGGTTTACCCTAGTCCACTATCCATATCCATCCATTGCTCCCCCTATTATATCCTGGCTGGACTGTTTCGGATAGCATACCCAAATTGTGCGTCACAAGTCAGGAACTCACAACTACCTATAGGCCTGCACCACACAACCTATAGGTCGCATGACGCAGGTGCCCTAAGAAAGCCACACCGAGTGAGGCAAGCTGCGCAAAAAAAGGGTATACTCAAAAAAAATGTGGACATTGACTTTTTTTTGGGGGGGTACTTAGGCCCAAATTCAAATTTTCATGTCCCCCGATCTTGGCTATCTATGTCTTTTGTCCTCTCACGTCTATGTCAGACACACACTGAATAAAAAGCTCCCATGTCCATATTGTAAGTAACAGCGAATAGTGCTTAGTAGGGTCTGAGCTATATACTACTACAAGGTTGTCTGTTTTTGTTCTCAAAATATTTGTCATGTATTGAACAAGACTGGACAGCAACATATATATTAAATTACCATTAAATTACCATACCGGTATCTAACATACTGCAGCGTATGTTGGGCCTAGTATATGATATAGGATGGCATCTGCTTTGGGAAATAGTGTAGTACCTCCCTGTGTTAAATTACCGTTGGATCCAGTCAAAGCTTGCTGAAAAAAAGTGTCTCACCCCGGTTTGGTCGGCTGCCGAGATCTGTCCCATTGACTTAGCACTGAGCTGTTCAATATGTAATCGTTCAATGTCAAGGGTTATCTACAGGCTCCCATAGGGCTCTATGCTGAAGCAAATTACCACCATTTTAGACACAAAATTAAAATCATGCTTTTCAGGGGGAAGCGTTTGAAAATGGATTAAAGCGCGATTACATAGGAAGGACAACATTGTACAGCATCTAATGACACAAAATTGAGAGAAAAAGCTCCAATTTTGAAGGAATGACAGCTGTTTTAAATTTTAGGCTGAGAGACCCCCTGCTACCCGTCGCACAACTATATCTATCCTCATTTGACCATAAATGATTACAAATAAGATGTATTTTTAATAGACAAAACTATTTTATACTAAAAACCCATAAATTGACAGATATGTGACTATCCGGTCCTTCAAATATGAAGCCGGTCCTGCAACAATGAAAATTTGCAGGACCAAATGTCCTGTGGGATGAAAAAGTTTTCGCAAAGACCAAAACGAGCCACTACGGTGACCTGGTATAGCAAGGAGGAAATGGAACATGCAGCCACAGTTTGTAGTGCTTTATTGTCTTTCCATCACAAATGTACACAAAGGGCTCAAAAGAAATGAGCATAAGCAAGAAGCACAATCCTTGATATAAGGGCATATTTACAAGTACCGATTTCCATTGTCCAGTGATGATGCTACTATGATATGCACCGTTGTAACCCCAGAGATTCTGTAATTTCTGTAAAATCTCGCATATAATCCGCAGCTTGTACACGAGCCAGAGCTTTAATTTCAAGGGTTTTGGTCAGGGTTTTCATAATACTACAATACCGTATTCGACGTAATAAGCGCCCTGGGCGCTTATATAATTATTTTTATGGCGTTTAATTGTCTCCAAGATCGTGAAGTTTGAGCCCTTGTTGTAATCTAAAAATGCCCAAAAAGTGTCGAATACGGTATTTATTTACAATAGATATGAACAAACCCCCTATGCGGCTTATAGGACTTACATGCAAGAACTGACTGTAAACTTCAGTGCATTAGCATGTAGCGGAATATTGATGAAGAGTATGATACATGTTCTTTCGATTTAAATAAGTTTTTATTTACAAATTATACAAAAGGTCTATGCCACTATAAGAGACTACAGAGTGCATGTACCGTGGATTTCTCAACCTCATGTTCATTTGTCGTCGTGATGCACCAATGCAAATGTTGGCCAGTAAGTCACCGGTGGTGCACTTCAAGTGAATAATGCTAAAAGTGTATCAAGTAAGGTCGGCATGATGCATGAATGAATGCAGCACCGGCAAGTTCCTCCCCAGGTTGTGTTCGTGCATCATGATGACAAAGGGCATGATGCATTTAAGCACTTTGCTACTCTTAACTTTAAGGGCTGACATGCCGAATACCGGTACATAAATACCAGCGATGTCACAACCAAGGCAACAAAACTAGGAAATCTTCCGATTTTATCCAGTTTTCTATACATACTTATAATATATAAACAAATAGCGAAATTCCAGGAGAATTCCTACAAAAGTCATGAAACTTCTTAAATCCAAAGTGGAGCGTTGACTATAGGTGCATGACGTCTATGTGTTTGGCGAGTTCCGCTTCTAGTCCGGCCTGCAAGACAAGGAGACGTTAAGCTGCTTTTGTCGGGAAAGAACCGAGACATTAAACTTGATATTTTAAAGTTTTTGCTCTAAAGAATATTATACCGAGAAAATTATCATATTACTACCCGGTATTGTGCTAAACTGCTAGAATAAGCAGTTTAGGAATGAAAACTACTTTTATCATCAAGAACTATTTCAACTCTCAATTTCACTATTTTCTTCTGGTGAGACAAGGCCATTATATCGTCTGTAAAAGGTTACTGTAGTGTCTAATTGTAAAACTATGAAATGGCACTTACCAATTCTAGTTTGGCTTCTTCCAGTTTGACTTTGGCAAGGGGCATATCCTGCAAGTAACAACACACAATGTATCAGTCTGAGAGAGGAATAGGAAACGAAGACGTTCCGAGTGCGAGGTTAATTATTATTTTTCTAACATGTACGATGTCGTTGCAATAATGCGCCGGGTTTTCATAGAGCACCGATCGTTTATAAGCACTCGAGTTATAGGAGTCTCCACATTTTTGTTAGGCACTATATAACACATTAATCACAATGCAATCCTTAAAATGCCACTGTAAAACCTCACGTTTATGGCCCTAAATCGCGTATAAGCCGCCACCCCCTACCTATGACAAGGTTCTCCACAGACTCAAAAATCACACCTTAAAGACTGGTGCGCAACATATGGGAGGTATAAATTTACTTTTTTCAATTGGATAAAAAGTACTAAAATGAGATTTTTTTAATGTCAAAGATGCTAAATCAAGAATAACGTTTGTTCTAATAGTTAGATTTTCAAAATTCACACGCCTATGGATAGCTAAAAGCACACCGGCTACGATTCTGAGGCTATTTCCCACGGGCGGCAGTAAAAACGAAACTGGCGGCACGCCAGTGTACTTGCAGTGTGAGGAGAAACCTGCCGGATGGAAAATCCTATAAGCCTCACAGGGCATCTGATTTTGGCCGCTGCAGTACTGAAGTATTCATAGACAAATACCAAGGCCCATTGATACTGTCTCTGCTGTATTTCACGAGTGGGGACTGGGGCAGTACTACTAGCCACGGCCTATACATGAGGTTTTACGGTCCTTACCCGGGGCAGTCCTTAACTGTTTAAGGACGACATGTCGCTAAAAGGCATCATGTGTCGCCATGATCCATCAACACAGCAGCCAGTTACAGTGCATTGGTGCATCATGCTGACTCTTTGGGAGTGTATCAACCCCGTATTGTCAGCATGATCAGATATGCCACTCCCTTAACACTTACAGCAAAGGGTAGGAAATCCTAACATATTGGACAGTTTTATGTAGGAGATAAGCTTAATTCAATACAGAAATTCTAACAAAAAGTAGGAATTCCTACAAAAGTAGGAAAAGTTGCATCCCTGCATGATGCTTGAATGCAGCACTGGCGGCATTCATGCATCATGCCGACATAGCACATTAAAGCTTGACCGTCATGGTTGAAGTGAGGCCAAAAGCACTTTTGGATATAGTTCAGTTTCGATTCACAAGAGGGCTCTTAAGGGCTGGCAGCTCAGCTCTTACAGGCACAAGAAAGGGTGAATATGTTGTAGCTGGACAATGCTCATGGTCCCCTGTCCAAACACTGCTGCCCTCTGGCGGAACTGTTATTTTAGTCTATGTATGGAAAATGCTGAACTTATTCCCTGACGGCCCAGCTTTAAGACACTCACCCAGGGCAGGTCCTGGTACGAGTCCAGTTTAGACTTCATAGGTTGTAGGCGGCTCTTTAACTCCTGTAGATTCTGTAACAGGAGAAAAGAAACCATCTCATTACAACTTCACCTTGACAAGCAGCAATTGTTATACTGAATCTGGGACCTGCTGGCGAGGCCGACAAAGAGCTTCCCTAATGAGCTCGCAGCTGGACTAGATACCCAATGTCTTTGAGAGATTAGCAGGGCAATTAAAAGTGGGGTGGGGCTGGTGCTATCTTCAATGGTGTCCACTGTAAAACTGGTGGTAAATGTGGTAACCAGGAGGATGGAAGGTTTATTCATAGTACCTGTAAATGACACTTAGCCTAGGTTAGGTGTTGTCTAAACTTTAATAGATGGGGTGCTTGCAACATCAATATAGATTTGTCAATTTTCTGCAGGAAATTAGATCAACATCAAAAATCCAGCAAAATGTCCTACCAAAGTGTTAGAAGTGGCATCTGTGGGTTGTGACCTACCTGAGACAGGGTGACTAGGTTGTGGTGGTAGAGTGTCGGGTCCACGCCGCCCTTTGCTACCTCCAGCTGAAAAGGGTTAAAGGGATTATAGTCACAACAGGGTTTGGGGGTGGGCGGTGGGAAGGACAAAAATATGTGGACCCCCCCCCTCCTTTTTTTGGGGGGGGGGGGGGCTAAAAAGAATTAAACATTTATACCCTTTTTGTTGTGAAAAATCCTGCGCATTGCTATAGTCAGCTGCGATCAATTTGAATCCGTCTTGAGGGGAGGGATGAGAAAAAATTTGGACAAGACGATGCCTTACTAGCCGATACCGTTCATACATAGGCAATTTTCTGGAGCAAAAAGTATGTCTAGTAATTTTCTCAGTCACTTATTTATATTCTTTAGGTTACGGACACCTAAGCAAAAAACTCAGGCACGAGGGACGAGATAAAGAAAAATCGAAATGAATTGAAATCTATTTTTTCGGCAGTTAATCTTTACTCACGTTGAGTTGGTGCGCGTGTTTCTTGTACTCGCGCGCCTTACTTTGCAGGAACCCCGCCTGTTTAGACTTCTTGTTCAGCTCTGGACCCTGCACCTTGGCCTGCTCGTCCAGACTCGATAACGACCTGTAAATGTTAAGGGGAGGGGAGGCTATATATAAGGCGGAAGAGCCTCTGGACCCACAGGGGGTCTCATAAATGGTAGGGTAAAGGTCTCTGGTAAATATTTTGAATAATCTTGAATATCTATGTCTTGAGTGCATATTTGTTTTGAACAAATGCATGATATCTGTGGGAATATCTGACTAATAGATCTATGCAAAATCTAAATATGTTCCTCAAATAAAACACTAAGAAAATACAGTTAATCATATTCCCAACTGTTATAATTTTGAAATCTGGCTGTTCCATCAACAGAAACACCCCCTCCACTGTCTAGATGTTGGTGAGATTATGGAGCTGCTCCCACCACCACTCCATCCCCTAATGACTCCAACCAGCCCCAACTTAAAACAGGACCCCCTGTAGGGCAATAATAAATTAGCACCTGTATGTGTATGTGGTATAAGACCTGCTGGGAGCACCCAGCAGGTCCCCAAAACGTAGGTACACCAACGGAATCCTCCCCTTTGAAGTGAAGGTTTACTCTCTAAAAACCTTAAAAAGTGTCCGATTTACAGTAAAAACTGTAGCTGAGAATCTTGATTTTCATGAGTTAGGGTGGAACACTTTTGGTCGATTGGTCTGGCGGGGTGTTTTGTTGGAAACATCACACCCTCTAGTTATGGGCCTGCAGCAGAGTGCTTTGATGTCCGATATCCTTGGTCGTCATGATTGAATGCAGCCATGGCGAGTTACTCGCCAGGGCTGCATTCATGCATCAAGACGACCAAGGACATGACATAATCCATTATGACGCCCTTAAAGGGTTAAGAGACTTTTCCGGGGTGGTAATTTTGTGCGTCTACATGGGTACCCGCAATTTTGACCGTGTCGCCGGGACGAATTTAACCAGGACGGCAGTGGCATTGTGTCGATTTTTAGCTATACAAGGGGACAAATTCAAGGATTTTACGGCAAAGCCGTAGTGGCTTTGGGTTTTTATAGGATTGTTATGAACTACAGGTGAGAAAACGAAGGGGCATAGATTTATGCTTTTTGGTGTGTCTAGGGTTCTAATGCAATTCATATGTGATGGTTTGCAGCAATACTGCATGGTCAGTTAACTTACATGCACTTAGCTAAATCTTTTTGATTTTTATTGGTTTTACTGCTGCTGGTATAGTTTTTGGAGGCCATCTTGGCAGCCATCTTGGAAATTTCCCGGATTGAAAATCTAAGCCTAAAAATGGATTCTACATCCTAGAAAACCCTATTATCCATGTATCACACAAGGAAATCAGACAATCTTGAGTTTTTGGCGGCCATCTTGGCAACCATATTGGAAATTTCCCGGATTGAAAATCTGAGCATGAAAATGGATTCTGCATCTCAGAAAACCCTACTATCCATGTATCACACAAGGAAATCAGACAATCTTGAGTTTTTGGCGGCCATCTTGGCAGCCATCTTGGAAATTTCCTGGATTGAAAATCTGAGCATGAAAATGGATTCTGCATCCCAGAAAACCCTACTATCCATGTATCACACAAGGAAATCAGACAATCTTGAGTTTTTGGTGGCCATCTTGGCAGCCATCTTGGAAATTTCCCGGATTGAAAATCTAAACCTGAAAATGGATTCTACATCCTAGAAAACCCTATTATCCATGTATCACACAAGGAAATCAGACAATCTTGAGTTTTTGGCGGCCATCTTGGCAGCCATCTTGGAAATTTCCCGGATTGAAAATCTGAGCATGAAAATAGATTCTGCATCCCAGAAAACCCTACTATCCATGTATCACACAAGGAAATCAGACAATTTTGAGTTTTTGGTGGCCATCTTGGCAGCCATCTTGGAAATTTCCCAGACTGAAAATATACAGCAGTCCAACATTATAGCACTCCAATGCACTATATGGATATATATCTAAAACTGGACATCGACATCCATGTAACAGAAAGCTATATTTATTAGAAGTAGAAATCCATGAATATCTATATGAAGGAGAACACCATGTTCATGCCTATATGTCTGTGTGTATGTTCATTTCGAAATTCAAGATTGCAACCATTGATTGAATGCCACCATGCTTTCAATGTAATCTCGAATTGCAGTTGCAGTAGTTTGATACTAATAAAAAAAATCTATTCTATTTTTTTTTCATTAACAGTTGGCATCCCATAGATTCAAGATGGCTATCACTTATTGAATGTCCCGATGCTTGAAATGCAATCTTGACTTGTAGTTGCATTAATTTGATACTATCAAAAAAACAAATCCTATTTGATTTTTCCTTCATTCAACCCATTCAAGATGGCTACCATTTACTAAATGCCACAATGCTTTCAGTGCAATGAAGAATTGTAGTTGCATTAATTTGATATCTATATAAGAACATTTCTATTTGATACCTTTTTCAAACACAGTTGGCACCCCATAGGTTTAGGATGGCCACCATTCATTGAATGCCACAATGCTTTAAATGCAATCTTGAAATGTAGTTGCATTAATTTTAAACAGTTAAAAACATCCAATTTAGTTGTTTTTTTCATGAAGAGTTGGCACCCCATAGGTTCAAGATGGCCACCAATCATTGAATGCCATAATGCTTAAATGCAATCTTGAGTTGCTGTTGCATTAATTTGATTCTTAAAAAAAAAACTTTCTTTTTTTTCTTTCATGAACAGTTGGCACCCCATAGGTTCAAGATGGCCACCAATCATTGAATGCCATAATGCTTAAATGCAATCTTGAGTTGCTGTTGCATTAATTTGATTCTTAAAAAAAAAACTTTCTTTTTTTTCTTTCATGAACAGTTGGCACCCCATAGGTTCAAGATGGCCACCAATCATTGAATGCCATAATGCTTAAATGCAATCTTGAGTTGCTGTTGCATTAATTTGATTCTTAAAAAAAAAACTTTCTTTTTTTTCTTTCATGAACAGTTGGCACCCCATAGGTTCAAGATGGCCACCAATCATTGAATGCCATAATGCTTAAATGCAATCTTGAGTTGCTGTTGCATTAATTTGATTCTTAAAAAAAAAACTTTCTTTTTTTTCTTTCATGAACAGTTGGCACCCCATAGGTTCAAGATGGCCACCAATCATTGAATGCCATAATGCTTAAATGCAATCTTGAGTTGCTGTTGCATTAATTTGATTCTTAAAAAAAAAACTTTCTTTTTTTTCTTTCATGAACAGTTGGCACCCCATACATTCAAGGTGGCTACCAGTCATTGCATGCCACAATGCTTTAAGTGCAATCACAAATTGTAGTTGCATTAATCTGATACTAATAAAAAAACTAATTCTATTCTTTTTTTTATTTATGAACAGTTGGCACCCCATATATTTAAGATGACTACCATTCATTGAATGCCCCGATGCTTGAAATGCAATCTCGAATTGTAGTTGCATCAATTTAATGCTAATAAAAAACAAATTCTTATCAATTTTTCTTTCATGAATATTTGGCACCCCATAAGGTGGCCACCATTCATATTAATGCAAATAGAATGCTTTAAGTGCTATCACGACTTGTAGTTGCATTAATCTGATACTAAAAAAAAAAAAATCTATTTGAATTTTCTTTCATGAACAGTTGGCACCCCATAAATTAAAAATGCACCCAGCACCCAGGTCAACAGCTATATACAGACACGTGTACCTCCCCTGCCTGTTCTCCTTCAATGCACAGTGAAGAGGGTGGGAGGGGGTGACCATCAACAGTGCATAAACACTTTGATTGGATGACAATGCAGTTTTTATATTACTACCTAAATTTGTGCAACGAAAATCATCAAGAAATACTAAGTATTTTTTCCAAAGAATAGCTTTTCTAGAATGGCTCGGTATTCAGGAATCCTACTGCGAATAAAAAAATGTCAAATTCTAATTCTAAACACCTGAAAATTGAGAAATGCTGACGTTCACGGGTTATGTAGGAAATGTACTAAAAACAGCAAAAAAGGGCAACAAAACCCTAATTTTCTCAAAAACTGTTCAGTAGGATTTTTTCTAACTGAGGTTCCACTGTTTTCTACCCTCATATTACACATTGGCATAGAGAATATATTGACACCTAGTCAGGATTTTGCGCTAGGAGCAATCTGTGAGGCGAAAAACAGCCAAAATGAGCCACTGGTCTGAAGTATAAAACTGGGCATCGATCACTATAGAGCTACAAAGAGACAGAGAATCGATGTCCAGTAAAAATCTAAGCCTGAAAATGGATTCTACATCCTAGAAAACCCTATTATCCATTTATCACACAAGGAAATCAGACAATCTTGAGTTTTCGACAGCGATCTTGGCAGCCAGAGGGAGGGGCAGAGGGAGGAGGAGGGGGCAGAGGGAGAAGGGAGGACAGAGGGAGGAGGAGGGGGCAGAGGGGGAGTAGGTAACAGGAAGGAGGAAAATGGGGTAGAGGGGGGAGGAGGGGAAAGATAGGGTAGTAGGAGAGGGCAGAGGAAGGAGGAGGAGGAGAGGGCAGAGGGAGCAGGAGGAGGAGAGGGCACAGGGAGGAGGAGGAGGGGGCATAAGGAGGACTTGTGTTGGCAACATATTATTTTAGGGTTGTTGCATGTGGTTTCTTGCATGTGTGTGTGGGGTGGGGAGGGGTAATCATGTTGGACTTCACAGTTTGTCTTTGGGCGGGCTTGAGCGATTTCAAGAGCCACCCTGGACAACTCAACTTCTAGTACAGGTCCTGTATGTGCATAGTATGGGAATTGGCATTGACATTGACAGCTTGGCTTGACATAGGAGTCAATAGTTATTAGGCTGGTACCTATCCTTGCCATTGACAGCCACATTAGAGAACTCAAAATATGGCTGTTCACAAGATGTCTAGGCCTTACCACAAGGTACACTGGTACTACATGCAGTAACTGAAAGCCAGATCTAGGTTAAATTAGTCTTGCACATGCCTACAAGGACACATGGGGATACCAGTCCTAAGCAAGGTTTAAGGGCCAGCTAGGGCTTAATTTAACAATGAACAAGGGGACCTATGCTAGTCTTTTCTTGCTACTTTTTCCAACTCTCTCTGTGTGGTGTCAATGGCTTTGGGGACAAGGTCCCAAAGCCAATAAGAACATAGAGAAGACCCCCTTGTCAATGTGGGTTGATTTTTATCCCCCATTTTTCTGTGTCTGTCGATTTTTAAAAGGGCCTAAGGCCACTTAAAAAAGATTATCAGCTTTACAGACACCGCCCGCATCATTTAAAATGGGCCGCATCACTGCTTTTTATTGCAATTTTCTTTAAAAAAATAAATGAAAAATTCCGCATCCACTGAGAAAATTCGCCTTTAAAACAAAGAATTTCATATCTCAGCTATTATTTGGTGTAGAAACATAATTAAAGTACTGTATTACCCCTTATCCCTTTGTCTATGATTTGGAACATCTAAATTACATGGTTGATAATAGAAATTTGTACTGTAATGTATAGAAATAATACATTAAAAACAATATTTAGTAAATTAAAAAAAAAGCACCTCCCTCGTCAACCAAAAACAAAATAAAAATAATAACAAAAAGCCTCCCGCCCTCACCCCTTTTTTCAGGAAAGTGTCCGTAACTTTAGCTGATAATTTTTTTTAAGCGGCCTAATAGGGCCGTGTCGCCGGTGTCGATTTTTACTCATGCAGAGGCACAATAATGAAGTGGCCAGAGATGTCACTCACTGGTAGACAAAAAGTAGGAAATCTTTAGGTTTTGGTCAATATTATGTAGGAAATTAACGTAATATATGACAGAAATTCCAGTTAAAATGTAGGATTTCCTGCAAAAGCAGGAAGGCAACTCTGAGCAGCTTACTTGTGGAGGTTGTTGAGTCGTTGTAGCGCGTGTTTCGTCTTGTTGAAGAGCTGAGCCTGCAGGCGCTGTTCCGTCCTGCGGTCATCCTCCACCTGGAACTTCTCCTGGGTGCCTGCACTTAGCCCTAGCATCAAGCTGCAATATGGGTAAATGTGTTAACAAGATGGGGGGGGGGGGGGTAAAAACTGCTTAAACTTTCAATGAAAAAAACATGTTACTTTGCTTCAAAGGGCGCGTACCCACCATTATTATCAACCCGTCGGAAGGGGGATTTTGAAGAAAAAAATCAGAGTTTTTGGGTACCTGATAGAACTTCTCTCTGCAGCTTCTTCAGTTTTTTTAAAAAGAGGGGGAAAAAACCCTCAACATTAACATCTACTTTAAATTATTTTTAAAAATACAGTTCTTTAAAAAAAAAATTTGTGCGAATGGTGTGTTTGTGAAGAGGTACCTTGTGTCGGAGGCGTCCTTAGCGTCGAGTAGTAGCGTCACGTTGGTGAGAGTACTGAGACTCACGTTACCCGACTGGGACAACGTGGTCGGGGTCACGCCTAGCTGCTCATCGATACGCTGCAGTCTGTTACCTAGCAACCACATAGTTACCTAGCAACTACACACAATGATGGGTAACCTAGCAAACACAACAGTGTGTGTTTACCTAGAAACCACAAACAATGCAGGTTTACCTAGCAACCACAAACGATGTAGATCCATGTTTACCTAGCAACAACAATGAATGGTTACGTAACGGCCACAATGCCACCATTTTGGGCAGTCTGTGATCATTAATATATGTTTGTTTGTATTTCTTTTATTTATAGATGCCAGCATCAACTTCCCCACCCCCTAGTCCCCTACCCCCCCCCCCCTCCCACCCACCTCTATGGATAGAGATAGTGCTTTAAATAATAACTGTGGAGTAATATTGCCACTTCCCCCTCTAGGGTGTTTCATGGGAGATTGGGATTGGGAAATTTAAAAAAAAAAAATTGAGATTAAAATTGACACAAACCTTCCACGCGGTACTCCTCTGCCTTCTGTTTGAGGTCTTCTGTGACGAGGGCCGTGTTTTTGTCGGCGCGTTCGTTACGCAGCATCAGGTCATAAAGGATCCCGATGGTGCGTGGCGTGATCTCGTAACCAGGCACCTCCTCACCCCCGAACACACGCTCCAACCACGTCTGCACCTGAACAATAAAAGTGTTGGTAGATCTACATGTTTTTGTATATTTTTTCAGGGTTGGTGGATATCCGCATGTGTAGATCTATATAAAAACGTACCGTCCCCTCTCCAGAGGATTCATCATTTATACTTTTTTCTTATCTCCCTTAAAGATTATCAACATGATGGCTTTTTCGCCAAACAGAAAGATTTTAAATTTTGAAATTTCCTGAGATAAATTTTTGATTTTTTAAAGTTTTGTTATTTTCCACCAATTTATATTCTATTTCCGAGTCCCTCTGCATCGAGACATAAGACAAGGAGTACCGGTATGGTTTGATATTTTTTTCCTGATATTTAGGCCTACTCTAGGCTGTGTAATTACACATAAACCCGGCACATGGACCTGTAAGTGTAAGAGTTTCTCCATGATAGTCCTCTGAAAATGGCTAGAATTGACTTATTGAGGGGTTTCTTTAATACAGCAGACACCCTGCTCCGACTGAGCTAGCCAAAAACTTGGGAACTATGTGAAGTTTTGATAAGAAATTTTTGGGGGATAATATTGATACCAAACATAGGGCAATCAGAAGAAAAAAATTACATGGAAATTCAGATTTTGATTGAGTTGACACGGAAATTCGGAATCAGACACCGAGATCTGGTATCCGGAATACAGGCCCTCCTGACTGTAGGCCCCCAGCCCACAGGCCCACGGAACACAGGCCCCCAGCCCACAGGGCCTCCGGATCTGAGGCCCCCTGCCTTTAGGCCACCCTGACTACAGGCCCCCGGCCTGTAGGCACCAATCTCACGCCAATTTCATACATCCACACCCGATTATCTCATTCAAATTCATCACGTCCAACACTATCTCTTACAAATCATAATGTCCAACCCCATTCCCTCACATCCACTACCATCTCCTCACATCCAACCCCCTACCTCACGTCTAACCCCCTCCCTCACATCCAACCCCTTCTCTAACGTCCAACCCCCTCCCTCACATCCAACCCTCCCTCACATCCAACCCCCTCCTCACGTCCAACCCCATTCCCTCACGTCCAACCCCCTCGTTGGTTGGATGTGAGGGAGGGGGTTGGATGTGAGGGAGGAGGTTGGACGTGAGGAGATGGTAGTGGATGTGAGGAGATGGTAGTGGACCAGTGGCGGATTTAGGGGTGGGCGCGGGGGCGTGCGCCCCCTCCTTTTTGCCTGTAGTTAAGAGTTTAATTGTCTTTTTTAGACCCCGATTTTGGCCTATATTTTTTGCCTAGAAAAGGGGGCGCGCCCCCTCCTTTTCCAAATCCTGGATCCGCCACTGTGGACGTGAGGGGAAAGTAGTGGTCGTTAGGGGAAAGTAGTGGACGTGAGGGGGAGGTTGTGGACGTGAGGAGGAGGTAGTGGACGTGAGGGATGCAGAATAATTTGTTAGAGACAGTGAAATGGACGTATGACAGGAGTTGGACGTATGACAGAGCTGTGGACGTATGACGGGGGTTGGACGTATGGCAGGTTGTGGCCTATGGACAGGGGGCCTATGGCAGGGGTGCTAAAAGACAGGGGGCCTAAGATCCGGAGGGCCTGACGGCAGGGGGCCTGAGTCCTGACGGCAGGGGGCCAGTAGTCAGGGTCAGGGTGCCTAAAATCCAAGTGCCTAAAGTCAGTGTACCCCTAGATCTATATTTGACAGGGGTAGTTGAGGGATGTGTATTGGGGTGTGATGACAACCTGCTCCCACAGTCCCAGGCTATCCAACTGGTAGGATAGACGCAGGCCGAGGCTGGTGGCTGGTGACTCTGTAGCAAACCCAGCTTCAGAGAGTGAGAGGCTGTCTCTGAGTCTGAGTGAGTGACATAGTGCCAGTCGAGTTAGTGACTGCTTGTAGGCCAGGGATCGCTTTGTGACACTTTTACATTGAGAATTACAAATAACAAGACAATGCCTTACTTGCCGATGTCGCTCATCCATGGTAAAGTCTTTCTATCACGTCCAGTGCCGTGTTTTTCAGCAAGACGTGTGGAAAGTTCTTGACGAAAAATTCACACTTCGCGCTCTTGCTTCCTGTTTCAGGGCTCACGACACTCTATACTAAAACTAAATTTTAATACATAAAAATGTCATATTGCACAATAGTATTTGATCAAAAATAAAATTACACACATTAAATGATTTTCTAGTTGTAACTCAGCCTAGAACTTACATAAACAATCATAATTTGATATTTTCTAAAGAAATAATAAATATTTGGTGACCGAGACATTAAACCACGCATGCGCAAAAGCGGCGGACTGCGTGGCTGTAAACACGACACGACAAGAAGATATCGAAACTCACCTCAAAAGTTAAAAATGGCAAACCAGGGGGACGCAGATGAACTCTTTGAGATCCGGACGGCTCTGTACACCGGCAACTACCAACATTGTATAAATGAGGCCCAAAAACTCAAGGTAAGTCGGTGTTCTGAAGACAAATGTAGAGTGTTTTTCACCGGTCCGCCGATCGTCTCCCCCTCCCCGTCGCCGTCCCGACGGCTGTCGGACTGACGTTGCCAACTCCTAGTGCTCCAAAATATGTTATAAAATCGCAATTATTGAGGTTCATTCAGCTACTCATGTGTTGCAGCCATAATGTGTTGATGTCAGGCGAATGAGTACTGGAGTTTTATTCGTTTGAGGCCATCATATCGGATGCTTTTACTGAGCGATAATGGGTGTCATTGGCACAATCACATTGATACATGTACTATCAATGATAGACTGACTTGACTTGAGTTGAAAAATTTAATCTCAGACACTGAGACAGACAGGGTTTCCACCGTCAGTGAAAATGTCAGGGAATTTTTTTCCGTTCCAGGTCAGGAAAATGTCATCCAATTCTGATTTCTTTGCAAATTGGCAAAATGTCAGGGAAAATAACATTTTCTGAAAATGTCAGGGAAAATCTTTGAAATACCGGTACCAAAAAAAGTCACCTGTGTTCTTTGAAAAAGTCTGTATTTTAGGCCATGGGAATGAAAGTAAGAGTTAACTGTCCGGGAGTTTAGGAAAACAGATGTGGCCTTTTTTCATTTTTTCATTTTTCATTTAGGAAGAAGAAATATAAATATGTGCACGTGATAATCAAAACCTGTTAATGATCACTTGCTAAAGTAGAAGATAATTTTAAAGGGAGTGCATATTGATAGTTAGAGGGCATGTAGAAACATTGAGTTTATGTCGCGACTGTCAGGGAAATTTGATATAACGTTAGGGAAAAGTTGGGGAATTTAAAACTACCTTGTAGGTGACATCCCTTGATGTACCATGTAACTGTATGCTGTATTGTGTTTTATAGGTCAGTATGGAGGCTAAGACAGAGAGTAAAGTCATCATGTACCGCGCCTACCTGGCACAGAGGAAGTTTGGGGTTGTCTTGGACGAGGTATCGCCCGGATCCCCGCCCGAACTACAGGCCGTACGCATCTTCGCAGACTACCTGTCCAGTGATGGCCCACAGTGAGTACAAAACATGTTTTTACATTAAATGGCCAGTCTGCAATTATACAATTGTTTTTTTTTTATCGAAGCACATTATGGACTTATCTATAACGTGTCAAATACAGTATACTGGTATATATAGGGCCACACCAAAAAAAAGTTGGGCAATGGATTTCACTTTTTTTTTAAATGGTGCGCGAGCGCAATTTTTCAAATTTTTTTTTGTCAATGGATTTTGGCCGTGGAAAAGTGGAGTGAGTGACTTTTTTTTTTTTTACCCAGCCTCCAACATAAAGTTCTTAGTGGACCCCTAACATCAAAAGTTATTGATTGATCTGGGGTAATTACTGGAAGAAAATTTTGAAAAAAAAAAAATTCTCAATTGTGAAAAAAATGAGGCTAGCCATTGAAAAAAAAAATTCCATTTTCGAAAATAAGGTGCGTGAAATCCATTGACGAACTTTTTTTTGGTCTCGCCTAGTGTTTTCTGTAGAGTCGTGCCGCAATGCTTTTCGGTACTTTGTGTAGGACCCATCTGTTCAAATTTCTGGGTCTGTCGCTGATATGCGTGTATCTAACTAATCCCCTTTTGTTGTAGGCGTGACGTCATCCTGCGGGACCTGGACAGTAAGATGAGCGGCAGTGTGGACGTCAGTAACAGCACCTTCCTCCTCATGGCATCCTCCGTCTTCTTCCACGAAGGGGTGAGTTACTGCTTTAACCCTTTAACCCTTCAAAGGCGGCATAGTGTATGTGTTCGATGGACACGGTGCTTCCATATACCCACTGCCCCACAAGGTCGAGACGAGGTGTTATACAGTAACACCGCGTCGCTGACCAGTGGGCAGTGGGTATAAGGGAGAAGCCTGGCCAGGTGTTGTCTATCTGACTTAACCCTCGGGTATGCAATATAACCAAGGTGCGAATCCTTTGTCTTAGCCGCCCACCGTGGGCTAAATATTCCTCCACAGGGGGTGAGTTAGTGCTTTAACCCTTTAAGGGCGGCATGTTGTGTATTTTCTACCACGAGGGGGGGAGTTATCCAACTTAGTGCCTTAACCATAATGTGTTATCTTCTTCCACAAGGGGTTGCTTAAGTGCTTTATCCCTTTAAGAGTGATATCTTGTACCACAATGAGGTGAGTTAAACCGCTAACTCCTTAAGGGCAGCATAGTGCATTAATGCATCATGCCTTGGTCTAAGAGCGGCATAGTGTATTGTCTTGTTCAACGAGGGGGTCAGTTAACGCTTTAACCGTTTAAGGGCGGCATAGTGTGTTGTCTTCTACTGCAAGGTCGCTGCCTATAGATACGTGAATCAGAACCAGGTTTTAGTTGATACTAACACAGTTGAAGTATTCATACATATCAAAGCAAATTATTGAAATATTTAGTTGATAGTCAGAATCTCTAGAAGAGAATTTCCTGATTTCCTGACCCGTTTCCTGTTTACCTCATGTAATAGCATTTATAAACATCGAGTTAAACGTGACTTTTTTTTTTCATCTTTCAGAACTTTGACGCCGCCCTACGCACCCTCCACGCCTCAGAGGCACTAGAATGGTAAGGTTCAGGCTGTTTCCGCAGACATGTAGTTCACCATGGGTGAAGTTGTATAGAAATAGTCCCATTATAAAGGACTCACAGATTTCCAAAGCACACCAGAATTCAATTTAAGACGTAAAGGTCGGATTAAAAAAAAAAAAGAATTTATGTATATGTTCTTTCAACTACATGTAAGGCCACACCAAAAAAAAAAGTTGGTCTACGGATTTCCCGCACCACATTTTTCAAAATGTACCGACAGCGCCCGCACCATTTTCTGAAAAATTGGATTTTTATTTATTTTTTTTTTGGTTGCCTTTTCTGTCATCGTTAACCAGAAAATATATTTGTAAAATTTAAAAAGAGATTTTCCCTCAGTAGAAAAAAAAAAATTCGCCCGCCCTCCTATTTTAAGGTTGAAATCCATTGACAAAAAAAAATAAAAATTCGCCCTACCGCACCTATTTTTGGAAAAGAAAATCTGTAGACCAACTTTTTTTTGGGTGTGGCCTAATGCCATTTTAAATTTTGACGCTGCATATAGTGAGTAAATAAAACAAATAACATTTTAGTAGACAGTAGGCAGTGTCACAGAATTCTATATAAAAAAAAGTGCTGTGTGTCATGGAATGTCATGGAAAATGAAAATGTTATTAATATTTAAAAATCTCCTAGAATGTTCAAAGCATTTGCTTTGACGATTTTAAACATTTTCTCAAACCGCCAAGCCCCCTGACTCCGACAAAAATGAAGAGTTTTGTCACCAAATGTCGAAGAAATGTCATGGAATTTCAATCTGATTTTTTTTTCGGAACCCTGAGCAGAACAGCCATATTTACATTGTCTACTTATGTTACAGTATGGCCATGATGATCCAGACATACCTCAAGATGGACAGAGTAGACCTCGCCAAGTAAGTGTAAAGCGAAACATTAAAATCAAAACTATTTAAACAGATATACCAAAGTAGAAATAGTGATAACAAAAACATAATTATAATGTCAGAGTCTCTATAACTTATTAAAAGGGTTAAAACACTAGTCTTATCTATATCGTAAACTCTTGCGTATAAGGTAAACTCGCATACAGGCCGCCCCCCCCCCCCCCCGTCAACGACGTTGACAAATAATATAAGCCACATAGAGAGGCTTGAAAATTGCTAATTTAGTGCTGTAGTATACATGTGCTTGTATGAGCTGCACCCCATATACCGGGTAGGCATATTTGGTATCAAATTAATGCTGAGTCTGACTCGTGTACTTGTAGGCCGCGGCTTATATGCGAGATTCAATGTAAATCTAAAGAGTCACTGTCTAGTCAGTATACTTTGCAACACGGTGTCAGTATGAAAGGGCCAGGCTTGACCACTGTGTGACCAGCTGGTCACATCATAGCACATGACCAATGAGAACCACAGGCTGGGAATTTGATGCATATCTAAAACCCAGCTTCGGGCACTTTTTACTGTTCAAACAAGCGACATTACCGTCCCAGGGTTCTCCACAGACTCAAAAATCACACCGTAAATGCTGGCGTGCCAACGTATAGAAAGCGTACCATGTAATGTTTTCCAGTAAAAAGGGCCAAATGGGAATAACATCTGGTGTATATATAACCATGTTTTCAAAAAAAAAAATTAAAATGGCTATAGCTTCTGTTCTAATTAATGGATTTTCAAAATTTAAAAACCTATAGATAGCCAAAATAACGCCGGCGGCGATTCTGGGACACTTTGACGCCGGCGGCAGTAAAGACGACTCTGGCGGCCCTCCGGTGTCAATGCAGTATGGGGAGAACCCACTTCTCACAAAGTGAAGATGATGCCTTTACTGTAGTCTCATTGCTACCTCTTTGTGTTACAGGAAGGAGTTAAAGCGGATGCAGGACTTGGATGAGGACCATATCCTGACGCAGATCGCCCAGGCCTGGTTCAACCTCTCTGTGGTATGTACATGACTGTATTTGATAAGATATATTTATTTGTCATTGTATTCTGTACATGGAGAAGTGGAGAGAACGGCAATATATATATATTTACTCAGCCTCTCAGACATTCTAAATAAACGTATAACAAAAAAAAAATTGGTTGATCTTGGGGAATCAATAGAAGAAAAGATTCAACAACAAAATTCTCAATTTTGAAAAGAATTCTCAATTTTGAAAAAAATTCAAATTCTCAATTTTGAAAAAAATTCAAATTCTCAATTTTGAAAAAAAATCAAATTCTCAATTTGAAAAAATTCTCAATTTTGAGAAAAATTCTCAATTTTGAGAGAAATTCTCAATTTTGAAAAAAATTGAGGCTAGCGAAATCTATTGACGATTTAAAAAAATTAAATCCATTCCCGAAAATAAGGTATCCATTGACCAACTTATTTTTTGGTCTGACCTACAGCATCTACTGTGTTTTATTGCAGGGAGGAGACAAGCTACAAGACGCCTACTACATCTTCCAAGAGCTGGCAGACAAACACTCGTCCACCCCGCTGCTGCTGAACGGTCAGGCCGCCTGCTACATGGCACAGGGCCGGTTTGACGACGCCGAGAGCGTCCTCCAGGAGGCACTCGACAAGGACAGTAACAACCCCGAGACACTCATCAACATGATCGTACTCGCCAACCACCTGGGCAAGGCTCCCGAGGTACGGGGTCATGCTAACCGATGTTTTTATCTGGGACTGAAAGTCGACCTCCCCCTAATATCTTAGGCGACCCCCCCCCGACCCCCCGGCAACCCACTTTGAATATCTGGTGTGTGGGACCAAAAAAATAGATTTCCCTAAAAATGAGTCTGAATGTTCACAAATAATTAATATATTTGACTTCCTATCTATTTCATTTCCCTTAATTCCCTCTGATTTTGCTCTAATTGGATTTTATTGCCCAAAATATGGTCATTTTGGAATAAAAGCGTGCACGCTTTTATTCCCCACATTGAAAATACACTAGAAAAGCCCATGTTTGGGGGATATTGGATCCCATTGTAACCTATTAACACCCCATGGTGACACTTAATTGACCTCTATTGTCTAAACACTATATTTTAGAGTGTTTGGAATACATTCAAGCAATGTTTAGAATTTGAAGGAAAATCGGATATATACCCACTTTAATGTCGACACTAAATATTATCTAACATTCTGATTGCGTTTCCAGGTGATTAACCGCTACCTGTCCCAACTCAAGGACTCCTCCCGTGGTCATCCCTTTGTCCGCGAGTACTTCACAAAGGTAAGGTCTAACATACATAAATTAGCACTTCCAAAAATAACTATTAATTTAAGGCCAGACCAAAATGGCCAGCAGAGAAAACAGTGTCGACAGGGAACATTAAAAGGGCATCTAAAATAGAAAATAACCAGAAAAATAAGAAGCCCCTCTTCTATTAATCTAACATGTCCTTTGCATAGACAAATGACTAGTCTTGTTTTAGTGATACTGTGGTCATACTTTATTTCGCTGGGTATATATTTTCGCTATATTCACGGAAATGAAAAATCCGCGAAATTCTTATATGCTGCCACCTCCGCGAAGATTTACATCCGTGAAAAAAAGTACTTTCACAGTACTTAGTCTGATTAGTGGAACCAGTAGCTATGGTGGAAAGTTGCAACTGTTAACATGAGTGAAATCAAAGGAAATAAGAGTACATTCTGTATAGTACTTAACAGAGTGACCCTGATAGGAAGTTCTCACAGATTATTCTCCCATTTATTTGTGACCAAAGTATGTTGTTGCTATGGTAACCATTATAATTTCCTTACCTCCAGGAGAACGAGTTTGACAGATTGTGCCGGAATTACGCGCCGTCTGTAACAGCATAAGTAGGTGAGTGTGACGTCATCTTTGTGTTTACCCTTTATTAACGGCCAGAGGAGGTGGTAAGTGCCGTGATGGCTGGAGGGAAAACAATGCGTAACTGGTTCTCTGTGCTGTGTGTGACAAGACACAGGGAACCAAATGGAGCCTTCAGCAGCACACTACTGACCCCTTTTGATAGTTAGACGAACTAAATTTGCATACAAGTTCTATGGCGCAGGGCCCATTGATACTTCTTATGTGTAGTTGAATGTATATATGAATTTCATCCACAGTGTGTCTCCTCTGAGTCTCCCGTCTGCTTATTGGACATCACACATCTGGCTATTCATTTCCAGCAACATGTTGAATATACCTCCACTAATAAGTGTGTAGGACATGTTCAAAGTTAGCTAACATGAGGGTTTCATGAGGGTTTCATAAGACCAAATGTCATGGGAGGTTTCTGCATCTGTATAAGCTTTATACACATCTCCAAAATTATACCAGAAAGATGGATGAGTGCATAAAATGCATGACTGTACATATACATGTACAATGATTGCCATATGTAGTACTGCTGCAGTATGAGGGTATTATGCATGACCTGTTCTGGTTAGGTGCATTGGGCCTAGATGCTTTAGTTCCCTTTTTCTCCACACCTTGTCTAGACGCTCCCTACCTCCTCTGATTAACGGCATACCGCTTTAACGTACTGCCACCGTATTCAAACAAAGCGCCTTCCCCCCTAACAAGCAGTCCCTTTGAAATTCCCAGAGATATAACTGGTTAGGGATTTCGAAAAATCTAAAGAAAAGATATCTTTCAGAGTCCCAAACACAACAGCAAATTAAAATACATTGAAATTTGCAAATTAAATTACATTGAAATTTGCAAATTAAATTACATTGAAATTTGCAAATTAAATTACCGTATTCGATGAAATAGGTGACCTCCCCCTAATAAGCGCCCCCTCCCCTATTTAGAGCATTTTAAAGGCTCAAACATCTCAATTTTTAAGGCAATTGAACTCTTATAACTTTATAAATAACTTTATAAGCGCACAGGGCGCTTATTACATCGAATACGGTTTATGCAGATCTGCAAATTGAAACATGCAGATCTGTTTGCACATCTCTGTCTTTGCAAAATAGTTGAATACCAGCATACTAACATCTTTCATGTGTAATACATGTATTTACATTTTTTCACTTTAATTAAATGTGCTCCTTTTCCTTACAGAATATACATGAGAAGAACTGCCGAGAGAACTAACCAGTCGCCTGGACATTCCGCTACTCGAGACGGGGGACTATCGTATATATAAGGCCGCTTAAAATCAATTATCAGCTTTGCGGACACTTTTTAGCAAAAAAAATAAAAAGGGGGCGGGAGGGCGCTTTTTTTAATCTTTTTTTTTTACACTTTTTCTTGAGGGGCGGGAGGACTTTTTTTTCTAGAAAATTGATGGTTTGCCATTGGAAATTGGATCTAAAACCCCTTTTTTTTTCTAAAGATGAAAAAAAGCAGCCATGCAGCCCTTTTTAGAGTGCGGGCGCTGTCCGCAAAGCTGATAATCAATTTTAAGTGGCCTAAATATAAATGACTGTAATATTATACAGAGTTGTACGGAGAATGGTGTGTAAATGAAGGATGTCGGGAAGCATGGATGGTAATAATAATAATATAATAATGATAGAATTGTTTATTTACAAAATCTCACGTGTCGCGTAATGGCACAGATTGACATAAAGCTGTACATAATGTTAAACATGTCGCGTTTTGTTATTTTTACGAGAAATCCATGACAAATGTTTATAACATTAATATAACACTATTTACAATCATTATCAACATGGAAAAGTTCAAGATTTCATCTTTTTCAGTGGTGCTAACATTTAGCATAGTAACATCTAATATCATGTAGATGACTGTATTCTGGGGAAATATCCACTGTTTATCAAAGGTACAGTTCATCATTTTAAACATGGGGAGGTAGGAATACTGAACATTAACAGCCTCCTTCCCTAGTCTCCGGAGCAAACACAGGCAAATCCATCCACGTCGCTACGCTATGTTACTGGGAGCCAGAGTCTGCCGCATTTGATTGTGACGTGGGCACTTATTGGGCACGCTCCCCACACATACGAAATCGTACTTGTGGGAATCTACTGTGCGGCAGACTGGCTCCCAGTAGCATCGCGAAGCAACGTGGATGGATTTGCCTGTGTTTGCTCTGGAGACTACCTCCCCCCACCCCCGCCATTACCAGGTCTGCCAACTTCCCACCAAAACCCTGTAAAAAGGTAAAGTGAAACATGGGTGAACACGTGAACGGCGACAACAGTAAACATGTTCACAAGCATGGGACTGGGTTTTGAAGAAAAATCCAAGAAGCAATCCAAACCCGTTCTCAGGGGGACATTTTAGATGATTTGCATGGGATGCGGCAAAGACCCCTCCCCACCCCTATTAATTGTAAAAGTATTTCATCATTGGATCTGTACAAATCACAGGGGTCACCCTTTTGGCCTTCAAAAAACTGGGATTCCGGAAGAATCCCATGACTTTCTCAACCATCAACCTACTGGGTTTATCCAAGACACCTATACATGTACAGTTTTACCATTTAATTGCAACATACATACACTGAATTTGACAAATTATATATTATAAGCCGCAGAGGGTGGTTGATTATCGTGACTTTAGTAGTGTAGTATTCATCTAAAAACTCACGTATACATAAGCCGCAGCCTGACTTTGTCCTGATCCTATAAGCCGCACTGGCTATCTGGCTTGTGTACTAGCCGTGGCCTATACACACACTTTTACGGTATACTACAGTAGCCTTTACCATCAACAAAAATTCTGCTAATGTCCCAAATGCAGACTGCTGCCCGACAAGACCTGTAAGGTCGTGCTACGTTTTACCAGTAACTTCATTTTAACCACAATTGTGAGTAAAAAAAAGTATGAGAATTGTGGAATAGATTAGAAAAGCAATTAGGATTAGCTGTGTGCATGGTGACTACACCAACCATGATCATGACATATGAAGCACTTTATTGAACCGATGTAACGCACTGAATTATTAATTGATGATGTCCCTCACTCGAGGAACCTAAATGATAAAATACAACAGCAGGGGAAAATATCCTCGCAATTGAACCAATGTATACATTTCCTAGGACGACGACACAGGGTTTGCACACACTACCCCCTGACCCTCAGGGCCCTTCACAGACAGGGCCTGTAGGGGGGAGGAGGTGGGTGGCGGCAGGTCTGGGGGCGGTAACTGCGGCGGTGGTGGTGGTCCGAGTATCGCCGGCATGTGATGCGAGGGCGTCCCGTGATACGTCGTCATGTGCGTGCTAAGCGTGTTTTTCCGCGGGAACGCAGCCGAGCACAGCACACATTTATATGGCCGTTCCTCGGTGTGCGTCCGGACGTGTCGTTTAAGATGCGTGCTCTGTGCGAAGGTGGCCCGGCAGTGGGGGCACCCGTAAGGTTTCTCTCCTGTGTGGGTGCGTATGTGGCGCCGCATATTGCCCTGCTGGGAGAAGCCGGTACCACAGATGGGGCAGTAGCAGAGTTTGTCGGGTGTCCCCGGGGGGCGGGGGGCGGGGTCCGGGTGTCGGCTGGGGGGTGTGACCTTGGGGGGCGTGACCTTGGTGGGGGTGGGGGGGAGTGTGAAGGGCGTCATGCGCGGGGGGGTCGTCGTGAAGGCTTGTGGTACAGCAGAGAAGGAGTTGATGGAGGGCAGACCCGGCACCGTGACAACCGCCATCAACTGGAAACAGACAGTCTCTGTTATAAAGTCATCAATAATATACTCCGGTCACACTATTTTAATTTTTTGGGTTACAGGTTCCCCGCACTAGTATGATCCCCCCCCCCCCCCCCCACCAACTAAAATTGTGAAACCCCACTTAAATCGCTATCTGTCATCTCTTAAGGCGTGTATCATCAAAATTCTTAGGTAGTAAAAGGTGAGATGAAATTTTAGTCTATTTTAAATTCTTCTTTCGTTAAAAAAAAATTGTCCTCTTTAAAATTTCAAGTTTCTGTAACCCCAAATTCCCATAGAGTGTACCATTTGCTTTCTAGATTTTAGAGATTTTCTCGGGGCCCAAGCCCCTGACCCGCACAAGAATGCTATAAATGTCATGGAAAATTGAGATTTGAGATTTTCTCCATGAAAATTCAATCTGAAATTTTTGTTTTGTGGGAACCCTGTCATAACAATAGGACAGCAATGGACAAACTGACCAGCGTATTCATACAAAAAGAGATTTCTGTAATTTAGGCTTTCCCTGAAATAAGGATAAAGATTATATCTTTTGTCAACAATTCTTTATTTAAAAATTCACGTAGAGAATTTTAGACTCCAGGTGTTCTATAGGAATATAGTAAACAGACACAAGGTACTATCAAGATAACGCCACCATCCACGTGGGATAACAGCGTGTAATGTGCAAGAGGGAAAGTCATTGATGAGATTACATGAATGTCAACTGCACAATCAATATAAATATCATCATATTGATATGAAGAGAGTTGGATATGGACTAACAAAGACTCAAAACAACACAGAAAAGACAACAGGGTATAACGAGGAAACTGTTATAGTGTCAGAGAAAGTGTGCGCAAAATGGAATTCTTTTCAAGCGTTACCGTACCTTTATAAATATTAGATGTTTATGCAGAAGACGTTTGCTATATCTTAAAGTTGGTATCCCAATTGGGGTGACTAGAATTGACCTCTCTCAATAATTACCTGAAAGTCTTGAATGTATACTTTTCTTCTGAAATGGGTGCTTAATTCTGGTTACCAAGGCTTTAATGTAACATGTAATGACATTTAGATTTACAGCTTTCATGGAGAAAGCTCAAGCATTGGCAAACCATCTGAGATATGCTGCCACCTGTGCAGATGTCAATACACTAATGTGTTCATGAATGGAGTTGAGCTACTGGGTCTGCAATGGGAATTTCTTGTAAACACTATACACAGCTGCCACCTTGTGGTTGAGAAGAGAGGCATGCTAATTGCTTTATTTTTAACTGCTCAGTGAAAATTCATTTTTGCTACTTTGTGGGGATTTTTGTATGGAAATAGTTCTCATAGAGCTTTAATACTTTCACATATGTCTTACAACATCAGCATCCTTATCCCCATGCTGGAAGTGGAAATTCGTCACCGCAACAGTTGGGATAGCAACTTTAAAATAAAATGCATATTCTATATGATAAACACATCTAGGCAACTGCTGCAAATATGTTGCTTTTAGATATGTCTTATGACTTACAATATTTTTTATAATCTGACAATATTAAATGTCTGTATTAAAGATTGCTTCAGCCACTCATTAGGTTACGTCAAACAGAGATATACTGGGTAACTAGTTGATGTTTTGTTTACACCTTATGTATCAACATTCTTATATATTTCATATATTATTTGCTTTAGCACCAAGAATTGTCTAGATATTTACATATAACAGGGCATACCTCAAGAGCTATGCTATATGCAGAGCAAGTTATCAAGTAGCAATGTATACTAAGAACTATGAGCCATGTATGATGTGCAGAAAAAGACTCACTGAATAACTTTAACAAGCTGGTGTCAATCAAGAGGTAAGTGGCATAAATATGAATAAATGTGATAATCAAACATATATAATTAATATAATAACAGCTCAACTCTTATGGAGTATTTGGATTGTATTTTACATAATGTTTTATAATACAGAATAGTGGAACATTTCTATATATATCACAAATTGAATAGCATAACTCAATAAAAAAAATAATCTCATTTGGCCTAGATCAAACGGAATCACATTGCATTTTTTCCTATTCGTAGCAATTGCTACGCAAACATACAAAAGGATAATAACCGTATAAATAATATCTGATGAAATTTATAACACAGTCTATTTATTTTACAATAATTATATGGAATAATAATAATAATAATAATAACATATTTCTAATGTGCTTCAAGTATGACTAACTTCTTACAGTTGAAGTTGGGTGGTTATTTGTTCATGTTAGAACAATTCTAGTTCTCTTTTCTCTTCAAGATTGAATAATATTATATTGCAATAAGTCCAGTGTATCAAACTTTGTTTTTAATCTCCCTGGTGGTATTTAATACAAGTAATGTACACGTACAAGTATTGATCTCTTTCTATGTGTATAGACAACAGTAACAGCTCACAGAAGCAACATCTGTATAAAAATAACAATAAAAATAGTTTTGCATCTAGCTATGCATTGTAGCATTTGTGCTGTGAAACATTTGTAACATTATGTAACATCTAAATATTCCTTGATATGCAAATCTGCAGTCTCCGAAATCAAGTGCGACCCCAAAAATAATTTCATGAATGCCTCTATCCAGATCATTAATCATGAGGCCATCATGTATTATAATTTATTATCATTTGAATTTTCAAAACAAAAACAGTTTTATCTAAATTCCAAAGGTTCTTTCCTGAGATGATTATTTCTGAACACCATATTCTAACTCTTGACAATTTATATTAAAGTACTGTTTCAGTTTGCATGGGTCATATTGAACTAAGTTCCTCTACATATTATAAACATTTTGCATTTCTAATAATATGTAACAATATTGCATTTAACATCAATCTCATTTTTCTGCATCCATACATGGAATGTACTGCGACTGCGAATAAAACGCTGAATAGATAAAATCTCCATTACAATGTTGAGCATCTTCTGCGTACTACTTTTATAAACATTTATACATACACATTTTAACAGCACCAGCCTAGCTATAGCAGTTATTGCAAGTTTATCATTATATAAATAATTTTCTTAGATCATTTCCTATTCTTATTACCTACTTTATATGTCTTGTGAGGAAATATAAATATACCAATAAATACAACACTTTTCAGTGCCTTGATCTTTCATATATATACACAAAACTAGAGTTAAACTCTAAATTCCAAACTGGTCTAGAACAGTGACATGTTTCTTTTTTATAAATCAAAATAAAACAAAACCATGCTGCATCACTTGATGAAACTCATTTGTAATCTGAGAAGTTTCTTGATTTGATTTCAGCCCATGAACATGTCTTGCTTCCCAAGGGCACATTTACCCCTTTTCTCACTTAAACTGCCCCCTTTTGTCCTACATAAAACTATAGACCCCTTTGCCAAATTGCATCTGAGAACAGATGACATATACATGACCCCATGACCATGTATGGGGGCTATAAGTCATGTACTAAGGGCTGTCATGTGCCTGGGCTGTCTTGCCATTCTCTTTATCCAATTCCTTTATCTTACTCTCATGAAGGGTCTTTCCCTTCATATTCTGCTGATCATTCACTTGCTGTGTGTCTCTTATGTTGTGTGGTGTCTAACCCCTACTGCCTCCCTCCCCACCCATACTCTCGTTCCCAAATCCTTCCGAAGGAAGGCTCTGGTAACTGCCAAATGTTGGGATTTTGCTGGGTCTGGGCAACCCCTGCTGGTAGCTTGAAACCAGCGAACAGGAACAGGAAATGGAACCAGAAAGGCTGATGGTAAATCTACCTAAAACTACCATCATACATTCTGATTCCATTTCCTGTTCCTGTTTGCTGGTTCCAGCCTACCAGCAGGGGTTGCCCAGACCCAGAAAAATCCAAAGTTCAAGGTCATTTGGCTGTCCCCAGAGCCTTCCTTCGGAAAGATTTGGGAATGAGAGTACCCTACCCACTGCCTCCCAGGTTGTATATGTCTCTATGTTGCGTCTCTACCCGCTACCGCCTCCCTCCCTGCCCATGTATGTCTCTCGTGTTGTTTGCAGGGGTGTCAGAACAGACAATCTTTTGGCCACCCCCTTACATTTTGAAAATGCTAATGAATTATATTCAGTACTCTATAGTTATATAAAGAAATACCCATAAATTGACCTTAAAATGCACCAAATCATGTCAAATATTTTCATAATTTTCCTTGGGGGGGCCCCATGCCCCCAGACCTCCAAATAGATCTTTCAGTGTGTCGCTTTTAACGCTCTGAATTGTGAACCCTTCTGAACTTACTTTGGTTCGGCCACAGCCCCCCCAAAGTCAAGTTGCTTCCGACACCCCTGGTTTGGTCTCTACCCCCTACTGCCTCCCTCCCCGCCCGCAGCATCCCGGGCCACATCCTTAATAAGAGCCATGTGTTCTTCGTTGAGATCCAGCACCAGATGATCTGTGTTCTCCGAGAACTCCTTGAGAGGTAGATGAAGTCGTGAGAACACCTGCCCTTCCTCCCGGGTGTGGTTGTTGTCGCTGTGTCGTCCGGGTGGGTGGCTGTACTCCAGATGGCGCTGTAGTTCTGTGTCCGACACAAAGACAGCGTCAGGTTCAGCACAGAGCGGACAGTGCACCGGGGCGCTCTGCCCCTTGACGTGTTTCCGCGTGTGTCGCTGCAGATTCCAGAGTCGTCTCGTCTGATAGCGACACAAGTCACAGTTGAACCACTTCCCGCTCCACTCCCTCCGCCTCCGACGCGCCGCTCCCAAACCTGCCACTAGCCCACTGCCACCTGACCGCGCCCGCCTCGACCCGAGCCCCGATGTGGGGGTGTAGCGCGGAGCGGTGAGGATGTGATGGGAGTCGGTGGTCGAGGTTCCCGGGGTCGGGACGGCCGGCATGGCCAGCAGATAGTGCGGTGGTGGAGGAGGTGGAGGAACGACCTGCGAGAAACAAAACCAGTGTCAGAATAATGGGCAGCGGAAGGGACGGGAAGGCAGCGGGAGCAGTTAGTATGGAAGCGGGGTTACTAAGGATTTTCCTTTCAGTTTCAGATACTGGTACCGTGTAAAACCTCGTGTAGAAGCTGCAGCAAGTACGCAAGTCAGATCGCTGGTGTCATGTGGCTTATATGGTCGGCCAAAAGTCTAGGTGCGGCTAATACAGAACTTAGACTTCTACGCTAGGATTTACCATAATGGTTTGAGCTTCATTCCATGCAATTTCTACTGTTTCCTCCCATATACAGTATTAGAGTTACTAATTCAACTATCTAATTAAATTTGGTAGGTGAGAGCAGGGAGAAAGGGAATTTGAAAATATATTATGTAAAAATATTATGTGACATCTGGTTTTGTTTCTCATACTTTGGAAGTCCACCTCTTCCAGCTCCTTCCAATGTCATCCCAAGTCATTTCATCCAATGTATTAAATCACTTCTTGTTGCATACCTGCTTCAATATCAAGTCAATTCCTTTTAGAAAGGGTGTATATCATACATAAATATCATAAATATTGAGATCCTACATCGATTATTTATGGAGAAAGAAATCATTGAAAAACCAACTATGAACACAAAGTAAAAAACTAAAAGGATTCATAACAACTTGTTATGTTATAGAGAAACAACACAAAAAAGACAATATATGACATCACAAAGACACCATAGGAAACTGTGACATCACAAGTACACACAAAAGATACATTGAGTGCCCATAAAGCTATGACGTCACACTCACCAAATCCATCTGCTGTGCAGGGTTGGCGTGGGAGGGTGTTGTCCAGGTGGAACAGCCGGGCTGTGATATGTCGTTAACTAAGGTACACGGACCCTCCGCTTCTAGGTATGGGGTGGGCTGGGTCGGCAGCCCTAACTGCCCGGCGATCATGGGCCAGGGACTGCCCTTCTGTTCTTGCACCAAGAGACCGGTCACTGCCCCGTTCTCGGTCTGCCTCTCTGCGGGGTCCAACCTGGGTTTTTTACTGCTGCCGGGTTGGTCGTCAGAGTCCGAGGGAACCTGGATGTTATACTCCCGCTGTTTCCCCACATCGAATTGATCGAATGTTCTGTTTGTATCCTCGGTACCGGAGAGCTCAGCACCGGAGGAGGAGGGACAGTCTGAGTCGGAGATGTCGGTGGATATTGCTGAGAGGTTGCGGTGGGGGCTGCTCGCTTTCCGCGGCACTCTCCGCTGACCGGCAATTAGTGGTACAGCCCTCGCCACCCCACCGGGGTACTGTAAGTCTAGCTCCTCCACCCCACTGCCCTCAGATAGGACCTGCTCAAGTTTAACCTCGTCCCCACTTTTCTCTGTGGCACCCTCCGCTGCGACATCTCCCGTGCCACACTCACCCTTTCTCTCATCATCACCCACATCTTTTGCGGTTGTTAGTTTGTTGACCGAGTTTAGTTCGTCTGCAATGCAGCTGGCTCCGGCCGCTTTGAATTTCTCACTTATATGAAGGAAGAAGACATCGCGATGATCGACCTTGACCCCGAGGAGCCCCTCGACACATAACTCACGCTCAAACTGCAGTGAGTTTTTACAGAGTAGCGTAACCGTGTCCACGAGCAGGTTCTTAACTCGCTCCTGCTCCGAGGCCATCATCTCGCGAGTTACTCACCATCCATTGTTACTACACGTGCAGACATTGCATGGATAGACTGCGGATAGCTCGCTAGGTAGAGGAAGGTTCCCTGAAAGATGCATAACAGATTTAAAATGTGGACAGATTTAACATTGAACATTTCAAACAAAATTAACATATATTCTAGAAATTGCACATACAAGATACAGGTCCATCTACATTATATACATACATGCATTGTGTATTGAGAGGTCAATGTGATGATCCAATGTCAAGAAATGCCGATATCCCAGGTCACTATCATTTTATGCCTCCTGTCATTTATCACAAAATCTCCTATGTCGAGTATAGGGGGTCAGGGACTATGTTTATAGTGCCCTCTCGGGATAGCAACATGATGGCCCTTATTTTTCTAGGTGGGAAAGCATGCTAGATAAGGAAACATGGGACCTAAATAATACCACTTTTAATTTCCATGTTATCACAGTTGCCATGACTAAAAGGTAAAAACCCCCTTCACTTTGGCTCACCTCACCCTGATTTAACTCACCCTACTCACCCTCCCCTCCCCTGACTGAGTCACTGAGTCCATCCACTCTCTCCACCTGCCCCGCCCTCCTCCCTCCCATCCCCCTCCCCTCCCCTCTCCCCGCCCCTGTCATCTAGATCTAACTCTCCTAGGGCCTTCATACATACCTACTGAAGTCTCTCACACTCACTATAACGCCTGGGCTCCCTTCGTTAGGCTAAATTCGGCGAGGACTTGTGTGATTTTCGTGGAGCTGTCACTAAATGATCAGGGATTATGTGTCACAAACCGACCGGCGCGCGGTCTGGCGGGAATGTGTGGAAGTAATGTTGGTTCTTTGGGTTGACACTGGGTGGCGCGACTGTGCCGGGGAACGCTGGTTTGCCGCCACGACTTCTTGTGGTGATATGTGTGTGGCCAAGGCAAGAGGGTAACCAGTGCCCACCATCCAAGCTGCAGGTTAATCTATTTCACCTTTGAAGAGATTGGTAGAGATCTACAGTCGCCCCTCATTTTCTCGAATTTGGAAAATGTCTGAGGAAGCAAATTATCATAGGAATAAAGTCCAAATATAAGGGAACATAATAAAAGGCAGTTACCAGGCAACTGTCTGAGGAACTCAATTTCAAGAAACCTCATGTCCATTGTCACTATCATTTTATTGACTCAGGGTCCATACCCTGAGGCATATACGACGCCTGGCTTTTTCTTTAAGACGTTTTTTAGCCATTTTAAAATGCTTATTACTCAGTTTCTATTTTAGTTAGAAAAAATATAATAAAATAAAAGAATTGGCAACATCGGGGGACAAATGTTTCCTTCAAAAAGTTAATCAATATCACTTTCCTTCTACTCGCAAATCAACTGCAATCTTTGGCTATTTTTTCTCTCTTTTCTTTAAACACTTAAGTACTGTTAAATGACTACCCTCTAAATAAACTTTCCATAGGCTCCAAGGTTAAAAAAAAAATTGAAGCTGATAGAAATGCTCTTCTCACCAAAGAAGTATCACATTTCTATCTTTCTGCCATGAATTTACCATCTTACATATTAAAATGCCATCCAACCAAGCTAAAGTGCCCTCCATATTATTTAAATCACTTAAATGAACTTTATATAATACCCTGAACATACCAAAAGCATTGATTCAGTATAGTTCTCATACCACCCGTCTTCTACATGGTGGCGCCACAAGTATTTTATTTCCACCTGTGGTACCGCTGCTTCTCACAATGGGGTGTGTTGGTTGGACAGAGGATTAGTATACCTGCACTATACAAGGGGGCTCTGTGCCGCGCTATGTACGTCACAGTTAGTAGGCGGTACATGCCCGCAGCCAGCGACTGTCGCCTACACCCCCCACATGCACACCCACACCCACCTGTTCTCCCACACCCACCTGCTCACCCACACCCACCTGCTGGCCTGAAATGTAATAACATACATGTATGACACATGACTTGAGGGTACCTTTAAACAAGGAATTCATTTCTGATGCCAGAATTGACCAATAAATGAGTATAAGGGAGTACTATATCTAACTGCACATGATAAGCTACAGACCCAGGTTTGTCGAAATGGTGTTTAACATCCATTACTCATTCACACACCCAGCTTACCCTGAGTCATCTGTGAGGCCACTCACACGCTCAATCTTTCACCTGTCGCTATGTCCCTTGTCCCCCTGTCATTTTTTATAGGCGTCAACCCTCATAATGGTTAATGCCAAAGCCAAATAATTGCCATATGGCAATGAAATAAAATACATTTGTACCATAATGTTTTTTTGCAATACATATACAAGTATATTAGTAAATGCCTTTGCCTATAAAGCTAGACCTGGAATTTCCATAATAAATGAGAAAGTACAAATTGTCTTTACCATTTTTAATTCAAAACGGGACAAAATGAAAAGAAAACATTAATATTGAATATCTTAAAGATCATTATACTACGAAGGTCCTCTACCAGAAAGTGATGACTCATCTTCATGTGACAACTCACTCTCAAGATCATGTGACTTGTAACCTGACCATGTGACTTGTGTACGGCCACCTGCATGAAACCGATCCTGGACTTCAACGTGTGAGTCTAAACCCTCAACAATAAAACAGGATTACACTCCTCTGTTACTGGACACCCTCAGAGATCAAGTCCTAACAACTCTATCAATACCTGCCCCCACTACCCCCCCCCCCCACCTCCCCAAGTCTGCCTTACAATGTGTACAAAGTAGCCATCTTCAAAACGTGTTCCTGGGGTATTAACCCTTTATGGGCAGCATGGTGGTTTAATGCAGTCTGCCATTTTGACATTTCAGTGTATGATGCATGGATGCAGCACAGGTGAGTAACTCGCCAGTGCTGCATTCCTGTGTCATGCCCACCCCCTAGGGTTGATACACTCCTGAAAGGGTCGGCATCATGCATCAATGCATCGCTGGCAGGTTATTTATCCATGCTGCATTACTACATCATGACATGATGCCTGGATGCATCATGCTGCCCTTACAGGGTTACAGTCAGCACATTGAGCTGGGGTGTGAGGAGGGTTTCATGGAGAGGCCCTGATAGTCCCATGTCTAGAGTGTCCCCCGCCCTGCCCAGCCCCCTTACATGGATACTCTGCACTCAGGCTGCCCCGGGGCCGCTTCTGACACCAGTGTAGCATGATAACCCTCTAGGGACAGCATGATGCATAAATGAAACTTTTGTAGACATGATATACCAACGCAGTACCGGTGAGTAACTCACCAGCGCTGCATTCAAGCATCATGCCACACCTTTGGGAGTGCATCAGCCTCATATGGATGGTATGATGCATGTATGCAGCCCTGGTGAGTCACTCACCAGGGCTGCATTCATGCATTATGGTGTCAATGAGCACAGTGTATTAAAGCACTATGCTGTCGTTAGAGGGTTAAGGGACCACCAGGAGAGGTGAAAGATTCCTCCTATACCTTTCCTGCTGCAGGCCTAAATCCCGGCCCCGGGGCAGAGAAAATTAATTTAACCCTCTAAGGGCAGCACTGGGCCTTAATGTACTATGTACCTCTATCGGCATGATGCATGAAGGCAGTGCTGACGATGCACTCGCCGATGCTGCATTCAGACTGATGCACTCTCAATGGCTCGGCATGATGCACCAATGCAGCGTTGGTGAATCACTTGAAAGCAATGCATTGGTGCATCATGGTGCACAAATGAACATGAAGCCTTGAGGTATCATGCCGTCCTTAAAGGGTTAATTTGTGGTATTGTGAGGAGAAGGGGCTGGTGTGGCCGGAGGGGCAGAGGTGTGGAGGAGTGCGTAGGTGAGAGAAGAGGTGGGGGACTCAGGTGGATACTGTTAACCATTTAAGGGACGCATAGTGCTTGGATATATTATGTTCTTGTTTGTTATCATGCATAAATGCAGCCCTGGCGAGTAACTCACCAGTTATCCATTCATCGACAATGACTGACGACCCTACAGGGTTCATACATTCTCAGAGTGTCTGCATGATGGTTGAATGCAGCCCTGGCGAGTAACTCGCCAGGGCCACATTCAAGCATCATGACGATAAAGGCCATGAGACATTAAAACATTCTGCAGCCTTTAAGGGGTTAAACACAATGAGTGGTGTGAGACGGAATGTAATGTATAGGTCTCAAGATATTTAACCACATACCCATCCACCCCAATGTCCTTCCACTACTTTGACATGATTTCCCACCTATACATGCATGGTGTTTTGCTGTAGTAACCTTAGCTGGCAAAGCCTTGGTCCAGAACGCCAGCAACCATTCCACTGCTGGTCCAAGTCCTCCTATCAGAGATCACCAGCAACAAGCCCCATGACTATTCAGAAAATGTATGCAAGATTGAAATGACTATTTCAACTATTTCATGTCATTGACTCAGCACATATTATTATGTTAAAGATGGCATATCAGCTAATAGACTTCCCAAAACGTTTCTTCAAAATTGATATAATTTCAATGTCATGGGTGGTGTTATTATGTTAGCTGATATGCAGTGCTCAATGTTAAAAATATTTGTCTATAAATGCATGATTTGAGATAGAAAACAATGTTGCTTATTCACCTCACTGACTCAGTGTCCCTCCTATGTGAGCATACCGGGAACTAAGCTAATAGGGAAAGCACTGAGCCATGCAGTATAAACACATAGGGACTTTAAGTGTCGACCTACAGTAAAAAATAGTGCACTGCATGTGGTCATCTTATAGACTAGGACACTGCCAATAATCCTAAAAGTTAGGGAAGACGTATGGGATAGGATATACAATAGGAGTATGATAAGACTAAAAAATCTCCAAACATTTAGCTGACACACCATCTTTAAGATATCAAAATGGTTCAGGTCAGTGGGATAACACATATAGACATTTCGGTGTGAAAATATATATGGACATTTATTTCATGTGGACAAACTCCAGTGAAGAAACTGATGCTCATTCTCCACGGGGTGTTTCTGGAGCCATGATGACACTATTTAAATATCTATGAAACCAATCTTTGAATAGAGTCTTTACGTATAATCTATTAATAACCCCATGAAATAAATACCACTCAATAGAGCCCTCTCAAATCAGTCTAAGCTCCTGGTCTCGCTACTCATGGTACCTAGGGTTGGATCACACTCGGCTCCGCCTCGCACGATATGACTCAAGGTCCCACTCGTGGAGAAACCTGTGATTCATACGGATCACCGTGGACCTCTGTCTATTTACTCCTACGGTAGTCTTATATTTAAAAAAAGTTGTTGTCCCTGATTTCTTTTCCCCCTCACCCAGTGGGCACAGAACATTGAATCAACATTGATAAATGGTTGTCAACATTGATTCAATGTTGATTCAACATTGATTCAACGTTGAACAGAATTTTGTGCCCGCTGGGCATGAAGTGTGAGAGAGAGAGAGAGAGCGGCGGTGGAAGCATTGGAGATATAAAGCAGGGCGATGAGCTGTGGAGGGGAGGAGGGAGGGGATATGTATTGTTTATTATGGAGTAGAGATATGTATATTACATTTTAATGCATAAGTAGGGAATCTTCTGCTATACTATTTACACAGTAGTTTAGGGGTTCATCAGATGTTCACACAGAAGCCGAAATAGTTCAATTATACCCCTTTATTCACAGGACATCCTGTTTAACAGAAACCGTTAACCATTTAAGGGCCGAATACTGTCCCAAGATTCACATTCATTTGTCCTCATGATGCACCATACATGCAGCACTGGTGAGTAACCCACTAAAGCACATATAGCACATACATGTATGTATTGATCGATGTATGAGGCTGGCTCATTTTGCAGTAAATCAATCTGTAGAGTTGTCATGATGCATGGATGCATTACTGCTGCATTCATGCCTCGTGCATTATAGCATCATGCTGGCCTTAAATAGTTAACAGGCAACCAAAGCCCTGCGGCTCCTTCCAGCTACACACTTAGTGTATATGAAGTTCACCACTTGCACAGACTATAAGGCCAATTCTAGAAAGTCATATACAAGGGAATCATATGAAGTGGAAAACCTTTAACCATTTGAGAGCAGCGTAGTTATTTAAGCACTTTATCCTTGGCAAGGTGCATAAATTCATCAGCAGTGTAGAACTCATGCATCGTCATGATGCACCAATGCAGTACCTGTGAGTTGCTCGCCAACGCTTCATTGGTGCATCATGATGACACATGCACATGGATCCTTGAGGTATCAAGTCGTCCATATAGGATTAAAGGTGTCAGTACATTTTTAAAAATATGACTTAGTCAATTGAGGCCCTGAATACCAACATAAGTTGATGTCTAAATTGCTGTATCTTTACATGGTATGGGAAGGGCAGGGAAAGGAAGTACGGTTGGGTACTGTTTTGGTCCAATTTATGAAATTGGAAATAATTTGGTTAAAAGATCACCTGAGGAAGACCTTCTCTGGATGAAACGTTGTCATCTGATAAAACTTCTGTCGTTCTAGTTGTGTCTATTATATGCAATATATTTTGTAGTGTATTTTATGAAATATAATATTATTATCAATAAGTTAAAATTAAATGGATACTATATGTATCCATGGATAAAAAGAAAAAAAGTATAGTTATAGGTCACCATGAAATACACATATAGGAAAGTATTAGACCAAACCAGACACACAGAGATGTCGACATGGGGGCATTAAGAGGTGTGATGTTTGTTTGCATGTATGAGTTTCTAGTTGAGTGACTCCTGAACCAAGGTGGTGATTTGTTGGTGAGTTATTTACCCCCTGGTCATATATCTGTGTGTGGGGGAGACGGGACAAACCTCCCTGTCAATACTTGTACCCCAGTCCTACATAGTCCCCTGCAACACAGAGGGAGGGGTCCTTATATATTTTTGCAGTTATGTTCAGCATACGTGCACACTGAAAAAATAAACTTGTCTCCAGACTCGTCAAAGTGACTATCATAAAACAATGAGTCAAAAGTTGTCTAACGTATCAAGTTACCATCCCACAAATAGAATCTAGAGCTGGCAAATGTCGGGTTTTGGGCTGGCACATGCCAAGTATGTCTTCTATCTCCAGCTAGAAGACCCGCTTCCTTGTCACTTAGACAAGTTTTGACTCGTTTATTTTATGACCGTCACTTTGAAGAGTCTGGAGACAAGTTTATTTTTTGAGTGCAGGGGTTGTAAGTACCTGGCTGCAGTCTGTTACAGTGCACCTGACGCCATCTTGTATAGACACCAGATAGTCTTTCAATAAAAGCAAGGATGGATATATAATCATATCACATAGATAGAGTTTCAAACCCAACACAGCCGAACCTGTGTCATAATCACATGGATCATACCCAATGTATAAACAACATGGGTCACTGATTGGTCAGCTCAGGTCAGGTGGTACCTACTGAATATCAGGACTTGGTACATCTGCCTAGAGGTAATATTAGCACCCAAACTGTACTATCATCACGAGGAGCGTTGATTGTATGTTTATATTGTAGGTACCATACTGAAAAAGTAAACTCGTCTGCAGACTTTTTTAAGTGACAAGGAAGCGGGTCTTCTAACTGGAGTTGTCGGATAGAAGACCCACTTGGCATTTGCCAGCCCAAAACCCTATGGTTGCCAGCTCCAGACTTGGCACTGCGCCAGCCCTAGAATTATGATGGAAAAAGTATAAAGCCCATTTATAGCGTATGTGGCCATCAAAAGGTTATCCAGGATTGTGAATTTGACAACCCTAGACTTGTCACTGGGAGTGGGCCACCACCTGGGCTAACATTGTCAGATAGATGAGCCTAGTTTTGTCTTGTGGGATGGTAACCTGGTAGGTCCTCAGATGGACAATCATTAACTTGTTTATTTTATGACAATCACTAAGAATACCCTAAAGTATTCTTATGAGACGACTATTTGACAACTGTAGACGCTTTGATTTTATCGGTGCAGTGAGACAATACTGTTGATGCCAGGAATATAGTCTGACTTATGTCACATATGATATCAAAGATGGCCTGCTGTCATGTGGTCCCTACTCTCCCGATGATATCCAGAGGCACCTGCGTATAGAAATAGACATGTAGCCCCCTGTATCACCCCTTAACCCTGTAAGGACGGCGTTATGTATACGGGTTCATTTTAATTTGTCATCATGACGCATCCATGATGAAGTGGTGAATAAATCCCCCGCGTTGGTACATTACTCATTACGTCAATTCTTTGAGAGTGTGCCAAGCTCTGTATGCATGGCATGATACTACTATAATACAGGCCCAGCTGGCAAATTGCGGACTAAAAAACTAGTTTCTCCCTACTACATTTCTTGCAAACAGTGTCATTTGATCAATATTTGGAGTAGAAAAGAACTAAAGATACCATGTTAAAGCTCTTTTAATATACTATGTGTTTATTTACTACTCCATATGTACTCATGCACTTGATATATAGTTATTGGGATATGTATATGGATAAATATTACAAAAAGTTCAAATTATGCCATCCTTATTTTTGTGAGATGGGCTATAAAAAATAGACAAAAAATTATTAAAATTATTTCACTGGTATAAATGTAACCAGTTGACACCAGGGATACTTTCTGTACCATTTGTGGCCAGTTTTGATCAATAAAATATATTATAGAGCTATCTGAAGTACAAAATCAAAATTCAAATTAGTAGCCTTTTTGGGCTAAAATCTTGGGACAGCATAACCTGGGAAATTGATACATTCAATTATAATTGAAAAACCACTAGAATATGGTCATTTTTTATGGGTTTTGAAAAATTACCTTTAAATTGACAGCATATGATCAGTTTACAGAAATAAATGTCACAGATTTGATATTTTAATCAAATTCTAGCAGTTTGAAAATACCACAGGAAATGCCCAAAACACTGAATTTCCCCACAAATACCAGTATTTTCACATATTTATGGTAGCAGCCTATATGAATTGCCTATTAACATGACTATATTTCTTAAAATGTCAATTTCCATAGTCCTCAGCTCTCAATGCTTATCTGAAGTCTGTATTCTTGCATTATATAGGCTTTTGAAGAACTAGAATCTGAAATATAACTCCAAACACCTCCAATATTAGTTAGTAAGGCATTAGTCCGCTATTTGCCTGCCGGACCTGTGGCGAGTTACTCATTGGTGATGCACTCATGCATCATGCTGACATTAAAGCACTAGACTAGCCTTAAAGGGTTAATTGGCAGGTAACTGGAGAGTGCCCCTACCTGCCACCTTCAGGTATATCTCCGTCACATGGCGGGGGGGGGGGGGGCACTGGATCTTTTAGTGTAAGCACCGACTGTGAAACTACAGCCCCTACTTATTTGACAATTGACAGGCCCTTGAAAATGTGTATTATTTTTAAAGCCCTTATTTTCGAAGAAATTTCCTATTTAACATTAGGTTGCTTTGGAATTATACAGAATACTCAAGTCATGTATGAAGTTTAAAGGTCATTATTCCATGGCAATTGTGCCAGCCCCTGCTTCAGCACTTTCCAGTTGTTGACAGCCCCCTTTTATTTTGCTTTGATACGTGCTCAGTGGTACCTTTTCAGGGTTGTTACCGCAGTTAGTACCCATTCCTATACTGAGTACCCCCCCCCCCCCCCATTGGGCTTCAGGTATATTCCCGTCACATGGCGGAGGGGGGGGGGGGGTGCGGAAAGACGCCCCAGGCAGCCCACTACAGAGTTCACGGGTGTCAGGACAGGTTTGGATCAGCTTGACGAACAAGGCCGGCCATTCAGCATGTATTGCAGGTTGGTGATACAAGGGTAGAGAGGAGGAGGTGGAAATGTTGAACTAACCAGCCAATCACAGGCCTCCTCTCATACAGCCCTTTGGGGCACACAAGGCACATACTGCGCAGGCGCTGAGGACAAAACCGGAAGTTGAATGGTGAGGGGCGTTCTGTGTGTGTTAGGAGCTGAATGGGGGGCGGTGCGTGTGTCTGGAGACGGGGGGGAGGGGGTAAGAAGGGGCAAGGACTGACCAATAGACCCAATAAAGGCTCTGGTCAGGGCTACCAGAATTAAAAGAAAACATCAGAAAGTATTCTTGAATCATCAAGGGAGTCTACAGTGTGCCCCCAGCCCGCGCTGACCGTCCACAATCCGTACAGTCAATGTTGGCCGTGAAAACACCGCCAGGGGGCCGGCCGTCCCAGGGGGCACCGCGAGCAAACCAAGATGGCCGCCAGGGGCCTGCCCTGGCTGATTATTCTCCCCCCGAATGTTGTCAGGGTCCATGTCCAAGCTGGGGTTTTCTCAATAAGTTTCAATAGGGGAGGGGTTGGGAGAACGGAGGGTTACAATGACACTGTGGAGATCTGGGGGAGGGGAGGGGCCCTTGATGGGGGGGGTCCCCATGTCGCATGTCGGATTTAAGAAATGACCATGTCGCATGTCTATGTCGCTTAAAATGCTCATGTCCCATGTCAATTTAAGAAATGTCCATGTCCCCTGTCAGTAGTATAGTATGTATCGGAACGGGACTATGGTTAACTACTGTTTATTACTCAATTGACATGCAGCCAATCAGAGGCCTCCATTTGGTCACGTGACCGGAAGTGACCTACTTAGGGGATTAGTGGTGACGTCACGTGACCTAGTTAGCCAATCAGAGGCCGCCATTTGGTCACGTGACCGGAAGTGACGTCATATGACCTACTTATGGACCGGAAGTGACGTCATATGACCTACTTAGGGGACCGGAAGTGACGTCATATGACCTAATTTAGGATCACGTGACCGGAAGTGACCTGATGAGTCACATGACCGGAAGTGACGTCACATGACCTAATGGCCAACCGGAAGTGAGTGACCTCATTGAGGATCACGTGACCGGAAGTGACCTGATTGATCACGTGACCGGAAGAAGAAGAAGAAGAAGAAGAAGAAGAAGTGACGTCACGCGACTTAATGAAGAGATGAGCGTCTTTAAAGGGGTCACGCGCTTTTAAAATGTGATATAAATTTTTTTTGGAGGAGGAGGAGGAGGAGGAGGAGGAGGAGGAGGAGGAGGAGAAGGAGAGGAGGAGGAGGAGGAGGAGGAGGAGGAGGAGGAGGCGAGTCTCTAGGGGGGGGGCGCTCTAAGGGGCGTTTGTCTCTTTTAAGAAAAAAAGAAAAGAAAAGATTTTAATCGAGAGACACGCTTCTTCCTCTCGAGAGCAAGAAGCGTGTCTCTTCATTTTTTTTTGTTTAGGATCACGTGACTGGAAGCGACGTCGTCACATGAGTGACGCTTTAAGAGACTGCGCGACTTACTAGTAAAAGAAGACGTATGAAAATAAAAACACAACAATAATTTATTTTATTTTTTTATTTCTCAATTGATAAATCTCCCGTATTGGTTTATTTAATAAACTACAGAGCAGTATGAGTACATTTAGAATTAAAAAATATAATTCTAAATCGTCTCCCTGGACCCATGAGTGTAGAGTTCAACGCCAAGTATTGATTGCTTCTCTTTATGACGCTGAATTCTTGGTTTCTTCGGTCTCCGGAGGCAAAGAACGAGTGAAGGCGTATTTTGTTCAGGTTCAAGTCGTAACGCCCCGAGTTGAAGCCCACGACTGGAGCTTGACGGATGTATCTCAGAAGACGCTTCTTCAGTTGAACTAACGGGTGTCTGGTCTGAGCCGCAGCGAAGCCGCCTGGAGAAGGGGTGAATGTCGCCTCCTCCAGCAGGAGAGCTTCACCTATCGCCGCATCTAACTTCGCTAACGTCGGTCGGTAAAGTTCTAGCACAGCTTCCCCGATGACTTTGGTGTTCTCGTTTATGTGATTTAAAACTCGGTCCAACAAGGGGTCGGAATCTGCGTCGGATTCTCTGACGAAGCAGACTGGCCCCTCCCACCCCGGAAAGTCTGATGCGACGCTAGCCGACAAAGGGACGTGATCCCACAGCAGGGACACGTGTTCCGTCGACGGTTCTCTGCACGGTCTGAAGAAAGCCTCGAAATCGAAGGCGATCTTGTAAGGGTAGATTCCGGAATGTCCGTCGGGGGGAAAAATGGAGAAGTCTGCTAGCGCTTCGAAAATCGTTCTCGAAATTTGGTAGATGCCACCTACGTAGCGCAACTTGACTTGTCGGCAAGAGGAAAGCTGGTTCCTGTGTCTCTTCAGCAAGAACTCGGTGGTGAACGCCGCCTTACACTTGCAACATTCGTATATGCCCGCGTACGCGTTGAAGTCCGTGACGAGAGAGACGTGCAAACCGCCTTTCGCCGTCAGGTGTAGGTTGACTTTACCTCGGGCGGCCAGAGTTCTGGAAGGCGGTCTGATCAGAGTAACGCGTCTTCTCAACTTCCGCCCCGGCACCTGACGCGACGCGGTGTAAACCGCTATTTGTACGTCAAACAAGTTCTCTAACGCGGGTAAGTCACGGATGTTCAAACCCGGAAAGGATTCAGGTGTGGCAGCGGGACAGAACTGACGTAACAAATCTGAAGCGCGCTTGCTGGTGTTGTATAAGTGAAAGGAAATGCAGCGGAAGACGCAGAGGTTGTCCTTGTTGGGAAAATCTAACACGCCGCTTCTCTTTCCAACTCGACCGGCCTGAGTGATCCTACCGCCTATGGGAAATTCCCCCGGTCCCATGTAAACGCAAATGTTCAAATTGGTAGAAAAAAGAACGTGCCACTTGGTGTCAGCGTCGCAAAGTTTCCGTACTTCCTCGCAAGCGACGGTGTTTTCCATCTTTGAGAGGAGCTCTTCCAAAGTTTCTGAATTAGTTATAGTAGGGAGCGGTTGTATGAGAGTTGCGTTGTTCTGGGAGGCGTGAAAGTAGCGCAGTTTGCTCTTGTCTTCTCTGTGTTGTAAGAGTAAGCCTACCGAGAAACCCACTTTGTATCTGAATCTTTGTGTCAAGTGAATGCGACGCATAGTATCTACAGCGTCACTCAACTCGCCGGTTGGTAGCCTGAAGTTTGTTACACTCACGCGAGTCCCGTGCATCCTGACGCCCGTTTGTATCGCAGGCCAATTCGCCGTGAACGTTTCCTCACCGTTCGGTACAGCACATATGTGCGGAGATTCGCGTCGACAGGCGATCTTTCGGCAATAGCCTTCGCCTCATAGAGGGCAAAACTTAGGTATTACTCTACATTTTTCTACGTGTCTCTCGTGGTTGTACGGTCTTTTAAAAATTTTGAAACACTTTTCGCAGACGTACTGCGTCATGTTTTTTTTTTTTTTTTTGTTTTTTCACTCAGTTACCAACTACTTAGCCGTCTAACTATCTATCTATCTATCAATATATCTGTCTATCTATCTATCAATCTATCTGTCTATCTATCTATCTGTCTGCTGTCTGTGTATCCGTCTGTCTGTCTCATACAGCGTACGTCAAACGCTGTGTGTGTGCGCGCGTGAGCGTTGAGCGTCTCTCATTCCAAATCTATACCGAGAAATTTGAGAATAATCTCTGTTTTGTCATCCAACTCTTTGAGCGCTCTGGCGGACAGCGTCACCCCCTGCTGTGTGGGATTTTTGTCAGGACCTTCGTACTTGCGCACGTGGATGAGGTTCTTACCGCTGTAGTAGCTCACAGCTGCGTACACTTCGCCCTCCTCATCCAGCACTGCGAACCAGGGGGTGTGATTAGGTCTTCCTTGCGCGGACGCTGTGTCGCGTATGCGCACCACTGCGCGGATATCGGCGATGCGCGCTATTAGCTCGCGCAGCGCGTCGGCAGTGAAGTGCACTCGCTTGCTTCTGGTCAGAGACGCCTCTTTCACCTGGCCGTCTTTTGTGTAGCGCGGCCTCCTAGACAGTCTAGCTTCGTCCTCCCAGAACTCTAACCCGAGAGGACGGGAGGTTTTCTCTGCTTCTTCTCGTCCATCTCGTTCTTTTTCTTGTATTTTTCTCTTCTTAGTAGGCCTTGTTGTTCTGGAACTCACCTTAGAACGTTTCAGACCCGCAAGAAGAGTAACACCATCAGCGTGAGCTGAATCAGCAGCAGAACCGATAACAGGAGCAGCGTCAGCGCTGGTGGTATCCGAGGCCTCGTTGTTGGAACAGAGCAGCCACACGCCGTCGGTGCTGAGTGTAGCGGTAGAAGATGAAGCGCCGCCGCCCTCGTAAGGTGGCGGTGAGGGCAGTCACCACGGACCGGACGCGCTACCAGTGGAAGTGAGGTCGAAAGCTGTGGAAGAGGGGAGCCGAAAAAACGTACCGTCCGCCCCTTTCCCTTCGGGTTCTTCGTACGCCTCGTCTTCAGCGTCGTTCTCTGTCTCACCCTGTTGCTGCTGCTCCTCCTCCTCCTCCTCCTCCTCCTCTTCTTCTTGGTTTAGGGGCTGAGTGTCCGAATAGCTGTAACTCTCAGCGCGAGCGGCGTCGAGGGCGTCGGTCGATGTAGTGGTGGAGAGGGGCTGTGCAACGTGCGGCAGGTCATCAAAATCAGCAACAGTAGTGGGGAGGTAAAAACCCGGTTGCCAGTACTGCGCTGTGCCAGGAGCGTTGTCGTCAGTAGTAGTAGCGGTAGCAGCAGAAGCAGCAGCAGCAGCAGCAGCAGCAGGCGCAACAGTAGCAGGCGCAGCAGCCTCAGCAGGCGCAGCAGTAGCAGGCGCAGCAGTAGCAGGCGCAGCAGCAGCAGCAGCAGCTGCAGCACGAGGATCACCAGCAGCAGCAGCAGCAGCAGGCGGGGCAGCAGGCGGGGCAGCAGTAGCAGCGGCAGCGCGCTTAGCAGCAACGTGTACCGTCGCGAGTGTAACAACGTCGCTAGCACGACGACTACTACCAGTAGTACTTCTACCACTACTACTACTACTACTACTACTACTACTACTACTACTACCGCTGCGAGCGCTCGCTACAGAGGGAGGGTGATAAGACCAAGCGGATGCGGCGGTAGTCTCATTTTCAGTAGCAAGAGGAGGCACTGACGCTAAACGAGCACTGTTCCGTGTAGTCTTCTTGTTCTTGAACTTGCTTAGATCCTTCGACGGCGCTAGGTGTTGTCTTTTGCTCATGGTGGTGACTGTAGAGAGCAGCAAAAGACTGAGTGAGTGAATGGGGGTTTCCAGGCCCCTTATATACGCCTTCTCGCTTCTAGAGCTAAGCTACTTACTGCCCCTGTTCAGCTGCCGCCGGCTGGCCGGCGGCCATTCACAAAGAGAAACAAAAGACATAAGGCATGACGTTTTCAGCTGGATCCCTTTCCCCCCTTTTGAGAGATCGACTGTCATGAGCTAAGCTACTTACCACCCTGTTCAGCAATTCAATGCGCATTAGCTGTATAAAGGATTAAGCGGTTGCTGCCGCCGACTGACCGGCGGCCATTCACAAAGAGAAACAAAAGACATAAGGCATGACGTTTTCAGCTGGATCCCTTTCCCCTCTTTTTTGAGGGATCCACTGTCATGAGCTAAGCTACTTACCACCCTGTTCAGCAATTCAACGCGCATTAGCTGTATAAAGGATTAACGGTGATGAGCTTAGAGTGTGTATACAAAAAAAACTACAGGAGGCGTGTGGCGTGAAGCAGGACCCCCTAAGACGAACGTGTCTGTCTGTGAGTAGAGGCGTGTGCATGTGGTGAGCGACTTAAGTGTAAGACAAAAAAAAATCACCGCCTCCTGCCGTGGTGCGTAGACCGGGCCGGCCGGCGGCGGCCGGCTAGTTCAATAGGGGTGACAGCTGACTAAGGCTGTGCATGAAAAAATCCGATTTTCACCTGACCTCTGACGTTTGTTACAATGAATGTCAGAGGGAGAGAGAGGCGGCCTCAGGTAGGGGGTAGGAGGTAAGGCTATGGATGAGGAAAAAACACCATTTTCAGCTGGTCTCCACCGATAGCGATGACATACCCCTCGTCATCTAAGCTCTTAAGGAGCGGAGCGGCTGAAAAAGTGTCATGCGGACAGGTCGCTAGACAGCTGGAGTGCTGTTGGAAATAGGATTAAACTCCCTCTGTATAAAAGCTCTGATTTCTGTTGGAAAAAAACCATATCGCCTCTGACCACAGTAACGTCTACTACCACCACCACCGCCACCACCGCCGCCGCCGCCGCCGCCAAGACGAGACGAGATGGCTCAAGCTATTCTACTTTCAAGCTCGCCTTCACCGCCTTGTCCACCTGAAAAAAAGTTAATGCGGCTTGACGACGTGAGACGCGCGGGGCAGACCGATGGGGAGAACAGAGAGGTAGGACAGCGGCGCTTAGCATATAGCGACGCCTTGCTTCGTCAACTAGGTAAAGAGTTGAGCGGATCTTGGAGAGAGTTGGGCAGTAGCTTAAAAGTTACCGCCGCCCGTATGGATGCTCTAGTAGAGCGCAGTGTCAAGACACCGGAGGAGCTGTGTACGGCGATGTTCCGAGTCTGGTGGGGTGAAACCCCGCATCGTCATAGATGGGGAGAGCTCGGTCGCGTCTTCACCCGCATTAGACGAGTGGAACTGTTGGCTCAGTGGATGTCCCTTCTCCACAGACAGGGGTTGGATTTCGAAAACCCCGACTCGCGCGCGATGCATAAGCACTTGGGCGCCCTCGGCAGACGCCTAGGTAGCAGGTGGAAAGAGGTGGGAGACCATTTAAAATTGTCGCCTGAGAGGTTAGATAAGATCGCTGAAGAATGCGAATAGGGAGGAAGTCCCGCTGAGTGGGCCTTCCGAGTGTTGAAAATGTGGCAAGCTGAAGCTGACGGTGCCGGCAGTACGCCTTTTGAACTCCTTCGAGTGTTGACTGAGGACATGGGAAAGTTTGACCTCGGCATCGCGATATTACTTGACTTTATCAAGCAAGAAACAACGAGAACGACGGACATGTGAATTGTTGTGTTTTATTTTCATACGTCTTCTTTATTAGTAAGTAAAAAAAATAAATTATAACAATTAAGTCGCGTGTCCTCTTAAAGTGTCACTTCCTCCAGTCGCAGCTGATCGCCTCATCGAGGCATGTGATAAACAAAAAAAAATGAAGAGACACGCTTCTTCCTCTCGAGAGGAAGAAGCGTGTCTCTCGATTAAAATCTTTTCTTTTCTTTTTTCTTAAAAGAGACAAACGCCCCTTACAGCGCCCCCCCCTAGAGTGCCCCCCTCCCCCCTCCCCTCCCCTCCCCTCCCTCCCCCCCACCCGCCCCATGCATCCTAAAAGCGCCCCCCTCCCCATGCATCTTAAAGGGGCCCCCCTCCCCCCCGCCTCCCCTCCCCCCCGCCTCCCCTCCCCTCCCCTCCCCTCCCCTCCCCTCCCCCCTTATACACTCTAAAGAACGCTTCTACCTAATTCAATAAGTCACTTCCAGTCGCTCGTAAAACAATAAAAATGAAAAAACAAACTTATATCGTAGTGTTTTTTATTGGTTTACCGAAAAAAATAAGAGACTCGCCTCCTCCTCCTCCTCCTCCTCCTCTCCTTCTCCTCCTCCTCCTCCTCCTCCTCCTCCTCCTCCTCCTCCGAAAAAAATATATATCACATTTTAAAAGCGCGTGACCCCTTAAAGACGCTCATCTCTTCATTAAGTCGCGTGACGTCACTTCTTCTTCTTCTTCTTCTTCTTCCGGTCACGTGATCAATCAGGTCACTTCCGGTCACGTGATCCTCAATGAGGTCACTCACTTCCGGTTGGCCATTAGGTCATGTGACGTCACTTCCGGTCACGTGACTCATCAGGTCACTTCCGGTCACGTGATCCTAAATTAGGTCATATGACGTCACTTCCGGTCCCCTAAGTAGGTCATATGACATCACTTCCGGTCCATAAGTAGGTCATATGACGTCACTTCCGGTCACGTGACCAAATGGCGGCCTCTGATTGGCTAACTAGGTCACGTGACGTCACCACTAATCCCCTAAGTAGGTCACTTCCGGTCACGTGACCAAATGGAGGCCTCTGATTGGCTGCATGTCGATTGAGTAATAAACAGTAGTTAACCATAGTCCCGTTCCGATACATACTATACTACTCCTGTCACTAAGCCTCATGTCGCATGTCACTAGGCCTCATGTCGCATGTCGATTTTAAGAAATGCCCATGTCGGACAGAACAGGCATATCGAATTTAGGGGTCTAGAGCCATAGGGGAGGGGTGTGGAAGGTTGAATGGTGTTTGGGATTCAGAATGTGAAGGTCAAATCAGTGTCGGCCATTTTGTTCCCATGTTGGATGATCACTTCTGAGTGTGCTTGTTCCCAGAACTCCCTCTTAAAGTTTCTCATTTCCGGCCCAATATCTGTATCACCCATTCCTCTCCATGCGTCTCCATGGCATGCCTCCTACAAGGGCTTTTACATTTGGATTTTGAAACATCTGCCAAGAACAAATTTATGTTGCTATTAATTCATAGAATCGTCAGAGGAAGGCACTTGACCATCTGGTAGATTGTAAAGAGGCCCCTCTTTACCAAACCCTTTAAGATCCGCATAATGCTTTAATGTAATATTCCATTGGTTGCCATGATGCAACCCTGACAAGTTGATACACTCCTGTATCATGGCAACCAAGGGAACAATACATTAATGCACCACGTGGCCCTTAAAGGGTGGGACAGAACAGGCATCTTTACTGGGTATGGGTAGCCAAGTGTCTTTCTCTGGCGATTTCATGACTTCTGTTTAAACCTATACATACCACATCAAAGCACTATGTGGTCCTTAAAGTAATACTCATAAATACTCATGACTACCTGTAGGTGAGACACTGACCAGGAGAGGACACTTCTAACCCTGCCGTGCAAACAAGTATTGGCAACTGAACTTTCTGTATTCTGATTTATCACCCCCCCCCCCGGGGGGGGGGGCACTCCCTATCTTTTCTATAGTCACTATGTGTGAACAGCACCTCAAATCTGGCCCTACCCTTATCAAGAGGCAACATTTTCAAAAATCATACTTTTTTCAATGGAAAATTAGCAAGAAAACAGACCTAAATCACAGATGACCCTGAAAAATACACCCTAATTTCGGGTCACCCTGCAAAAAATCCCCTTCTCAAGAGTGACCAAGAAATATTGTAAGAAAATAAAGCAAAAATTACCCTTCACAGCTCTGAAAATGCATCCCTTTCTCCCAAAATTTGCTTAAAAAGCACCCTTATCAAGGGCCCTCGCGGGCCCGTGCCTAGGACCCAAAAAAACGGACCCTTTCCTTTGGAATCGTGTTCACACATGGTATCCAAATCTGAGGGAGTGGCCCCCCGGGTTATCACCAGAACCAATGGGTACAGGTCCTGCAGCATATTACCTATTAGCCCTTTATAGGCAGCATAGTCCTTCAATGTCCTCCCTGGCACAGGCTGCATGTACATGCAGGGCTGGTGAGTTACTCGATCGCCTGCACTGCATTCGTGCATCATGCTGGCCTTTTGAGAATCACTATGATGCATGAATGCAGTACTGACGCCGTGATTGTCAGTAGGTCTAGGGTAGACTGACCTAAAGATAACCACGTACCATGAGATGGCCACCTCAATTTTGTCATTCATTCATAATAAGCTATGTTTTTGTGTATCACAGTACACTTTAAGTGATACTCTTTCCAGAAAAGGATAAATAAGTGCAATACCATACACGAATATTACATAATCAAGGTGGACATCTCATGGTACGTGGTTACCTTTAGGTCAGTCTACCCTATACATGTACTATACATTCATAAACCATAGTCTTGTGGACACCTGTTTGTAGGTATCCACAAGACTATCATTCATCCTGATGACAAAGGGCATAGTGCAGCATCAACCTGACCTTAAAGGGTTAAGCTACTAGTCCTTCCCTGGTGGGGGGCTGTTATTCATGCCCCAGCTCCCCCCACACACACATACATACTTATGAAGGGGACATTTCTCGCCTTTTCTAGAATCCCCCTGGGGGTATTTTTGAGAACCGAAGCACAGGTCACCATGTGGTATATATATATATATATATATATATATATATATATATATATATATATATATATATATATATATATTATATATATATATATATATATATATATACATATATATATATATATATATATATATATATATATATATATATATATATATATATATGTATATATATATATATATATATATATATATATATATAGAGAGAGAGAGAGAGAGAGAGAGAGAGAGAGAGAGAGAGAGAGAGAGAGAGAGAGAGAGAGATAGATAGCAGGTATGATGTTCACTCTACCCCTGGCTCTTATATCTCTTCGTACAGCGTCTATGGCTGTATGTCTTCTCGATATTGTGTGAGACATGTCTATTTGTCATTTGTCTGTCCCTTTGTCTGTCCTTTTGTCGTCTTGCCTGTCTCCCTCCCTTTCTCCCCCTGTCCTTCCGTGCACCTCCCGTATTGTCATCTCCTTTTCTGTCATGTTTTCCTGTCTCGGTTGTTTAGTTAAATATTTAATACTTTTTTGTCTTTGTATTCTCGTATCCCTCCTTCCTAACTCCACTCATATCTCTTTTGCCCCCTCTACTCCCTCCCTCCCTCCCTCCCCCCCCTCCCTCCCTCCCCCCCTCCCTCCCTCCCCCCCCTCCCTCCCTCCCCCCCCTCCCTCCCCCCCTCCCTCCCTCCCTCCCTCCCTCCCTCCCTCCCTCCCTCCCTCCCTCTATCATACCCCATCTCTATGTATTTCATGGTGAATACGACGATCAATTTTTTTAAGTATATAGACAGAGGTCCATGAAAATCTGTCTGAATGACAGGTTTCTCCACGATCTGTCTTTCTATGTTGTGGTGCAAGGATAAACTGGGGCAGTTTACTTTTTATAGCATTTAAGTTGACGCGTTATCCAGGTTGAAAAATGGGCCTTATATATGCATAATAACCATAGAATTGTCCTACTTTTTAGTTTACCTTCTGGTGCTTTTGAAAGTTTGTATATGTATTAGAGTCCATTATTGTTCACTCTCTGGTCTATCTTCACCCTCAGAAAAGTGAGAGTCATTGTCGCTAAAACTACCCTCACCTGAGAGTCAGGCAGTGCCTGACCCTCATATGAGGGTAGTTTTAGCGACAATGACTCTCACTTTTCTGTGTGTGTTGTATTTCTTCTCTCCCTCTGTCCCTGTCTCTGTCTCTTTGTTTCTCTGTCGCTCTGTCTCTCCCTGTCTCCCCCCTCTGTTCCCCTGTATGCCTCTGTCTGTCTATCTCTGTCTGTCTCTCTTTCCCACCTTTCTCTCTCCTGTGCCACTGTCGCTCTGTCTGTGAAACTGGCGGTCTCTTTCTCTTTCTAGATTTGTCTGTCTCTTTAACTCGTTCCCCAACTGTGTGTTTCTGTCTGTGTGTGTCTGTCTCAGAGTCTGACTCTGACTTACTCTCAACCTCTCAGCTTCTCTACATAGACAAATAACCGTGTTAAACCCTTTGAGGACGGCATAATGCCTTAATGCACCATGCCCTCGGTTTTCATGATGCATGAATGCAGTCCTGGCGAGTAGATTGCCAGAGCTGCATTCAAGCATCATGACGATGATCCAGGGTTGAGCACCGGTGAGTTACTCGGTGGGGCTGCATTGGTGCATCATGACGAAAATGATCATCTTCCAGCAGCATGCCATCCTTGAAGCGTTAAGTCAATTCTGTATCCTATCTTCTAACCTCTTACTTGCTACAGTCCTGTTTGACACCCTGACCACCCTGACCAGTGCCTCCAA